>JAEIFU010000142.1:0-221135 GCA_018904235.1 Lordiphosa stackelbergi
TGATTCCTTCTGCCTGTTACATACATTTGCACGACTTTAGTATACCCTTTTTACTCTACGAGTAACGGGTATAAAAATTACAATTAACTCGAGTTTTAATGTACAAAAATATTTTAGGAACGAGTGATAATGAAACTCGTCAAATGTTCGAGTCAACATTCGCGAGCGAATTCGCATGCGAATGCTCGCGTACGAATGTTTACCTGCCACAAACTAAGCGACACAAGTGTCATAAACGAACCTTTGGCGAATTCGTAAACGAAGGTTTTGTTCGTTTTTTATTCGCTTTGAGGTTTGCGCGTGAATTCGCGGGCGAACTTTTGGTCGGGTGGGTATTGATATATAGGAAGACGGCTTGTAGTTTAAAACTTTCATATCAATTTCCAAATAATTTGAAATTTTCATCAAATCTGTCACTTAATTAATAAGTAATTGCCTACATCAAAAATACAAAAATGAGTCAAATAGTTATTATAATGGTAGCTTTATATGTTGCGGCACAACATATTTTCAGCACCACATCAGCAAAATTCATCATCGATTCCACCACGTCAGCGAATTTGAATTCGATTTTACTTAAATGCCAAACGAATAAGGATCGGTCTTGTGAGTCACAGTTGATTATAAATATTCACATTAATCCAAGTTTAAGTGTGGATAATTTAGAAAAGTTTTTATTAATGAACGAAGTATACGACCCTATAAGACGTTCAAGTGTTAAAGTTATGGCTCCATACTTAATTGTTGTTAGCCGAAGTGAACCCATAACAATGTATCCACTTCAGTTTGAGAAAGTAAGTAAAAATTAAATAACATAAAATAATTTGATTTTTATAATACGTTTTTAGTCCTTTAATTGCAATGATAGCCAAAAGTATGTTCCGGTAGATGCCAATAATACTAACGGCCATGACAGTTCTCCATCTAATAAATCGATGAAACATGAACCACCAGCAAGCTTCGATGATAATAGAAACGCAACTTCTGTCGAAAGTAAGTCATTTAGGTTTTTCCACCTCTTGCGACACAGTTGATTTTTAGGATCCTAATTTGCGGACCGATAACAAATGCTGATTATTTCTTCGGGAAATCTATACGTTATCTATCTATACGTTCTTCCAAATTGCGGGAGGGGCGGGAGGAGGCAGGGTAATAATTGAAAATAAACTTGATCTGCCTGCAAGTATTAGAATTTAATAAGAATCATTTGTCCCATACATGTCAAACCTCTATCTCTTATCATCTCTGAGATCTGTTTGTTCTGACGGACAGCAGGACAGACGTACATGGCTATGTCGACTCGGCTGTTGCTGCTGATTAAGAAAATATATACTTTATAGCGTCGGAAATGATTCCTTCTCCCTGTTACATACTTTTGCACAAACTTAATGTACTCTAAGTACCTTCGATACAGTGTATAAAAACCACTATCTACAGAACAGTAGGAGAAACTAAGTTTTTTTATAATTTGCGGGGAGGCATGGTGCGTGGCCTTTAAGTATAACATTCCACTCACTGCAACCTTTAGCTCTACCATCCCTGAGCTCTGTGCGTTATACCGATCAACAGACGGACTCGGCTGTTGATGCGAAATCAAACTAATTCAGAATATAAATGGGTCATTCTTTTATAAACCGAACAGATACAAAAATTTTTATTTTGCATTTTAATAAAAAAAATTCCGAAATTAGATCTCGACATGCCCACTAAAACGTAATTTGCGGTTTTGCACAAAATTTTTGTTAATTTTATAACAATTTCAAAATCGTCAAAAACGGAAAAATGGAAAAAAGGGCTTTTTAAAACGTGATTTCTCAGGTTTGGTTTATCGGACAGCTTTCAAATTGATATTGCTGAGAAGTATTTTACTGTAGCTACTCAAATTATAATTTTAAAGATTTTTTAAATTATTTAATAATATTAAGTAATTGTTGCTAAAAATTATTTATAATTTTTTCTCAATGTTAACCACCATGATATAGCTTCTAAGCACAAACAATTTATTGTCCTAAACGTAACTTAAATTTTGGTGTTTTCAAAAGATGGAGACTTTTATAGTTTAAAAGTTATGAATTTTTAAGTTATAAACAAATAAAAAGATGCCCTTAAAGAAAGCTTTGCCACGCAATAGGATTAAAAGCTGTGTAGCTGAAACCTGGCACGTATACTTCGTATTTATCAAGCTTTTCAAAATCAACCTGCCATACGAATGCTATGATTAATTGCATTTTGTTGTGGATTAGGGTGACCAGAGTTTTCAAAGTACCACAAACAAATTCAGCATTCCTATGGCAGCTATATGATATAGACGTCCGATCTGTGTGATGTTGACATTTTTGAAAAGCTTGATATATATAAAGCCAACTCGCCAAGTTTCAGTCGTAAAGCTTTGAAACTGACTGCGGCAAAGCATACTTTACGGGCATCTTTTTTTATTTGTTTATAACTTAAAAAATTCATAACTTTAAACTATAAAAGTCTCCATCTTTTTGAAAACACCAAAATTCAAGTTATATTTAGGGCAATAAATTGTTTATCCTTAGAAGCAATATCATGGTGGTTAACACTTAGAAAAAATTATAAATAATTTTTAGCAACAATTACTTAATATTATTAAATAGTTTAAAAATCTATAAAATTATAATTTGAGTAGCTACAGTAAAATACTTTTCACCAATATCAACTTGAAAGCTGTCCGAGAAACCAAACCTGAGAAATCCTGTTTTTAAAAAACCCTTTTTTTCCATTTTTCCGTTTTTGACGATTTTTGAAATTGTTTATAAAATTAACAAAAAATTTTTGTGCAAAACCCCAAATTACGTTTTGGTGGGCATGTCGAGATCTAATTTCGGATTTTTTTGTATTAAAATGAAAAATAAAAATTTTGTATCTGTTCGGTTTATAAAAGAATGACCCATATGGAGATATCACGGCCGTCAGTTCGAAAAAGTGGTTTCAAATATTGACGCTATTATAAAATGAAAAAAAATTTTCCACATAGAGCTATATCACTGTGCAACAGTCAAAAAACTACCAAGCTACACTATGCGGAATCGATAGTGCTACCCGAACTGAGTATATCCCTATCAGCGTTCGGATAAATTGGAAGCACTTTTTTTTACGGACCCTTAAAGTTTTTGAAATTGGGTGTGCCAACCAAAAAAAGGTGTCATTAGTTTTGAGCGAACAGCTCTTTCAGTTTTGGTAATAGCTTCAAACTGTCTTCGGCAAAGTTTTAGCTGACAGTCCGCAGAATAAATTCTTTGTACAAAGGTTTTTAAAATACTCATGTTTTCTGGTAGTATTTCTTAAAACACTTTTTTTCAAAAAAGTAATTTTTTACTTTTTCGAGTACAACTTTTAAAAAATCTGAATTTTTCGCATTCTTCTTTGGCAAAAGAAAGCTTTTGAGATGCCAAACATTTCTTCTGAACGACGTACAATTAACATTACTCCCTCTAAACGGCCCCAAAGATAAAAATCACCTTTTACTAGTTGTTATCCATTAAAAAACAAATAAATGATTTTTTCGCGGTTTTTCGAAAAATCTGTAATTTATCAGCAAAAAGGTTGCCAATTTACGACTGTATAAAATATTTAAACAAGCTAATACATTTTTGATCAAGTTGAGATCAAATAAGCGTAAAAATTTTATTTTTTAAAAACTTTTTTTTATATATTTAATAACAAAATAAAATAAATTAAAAAAATATATATTTACCCTAATTTGATCTCAACTTGTTAAAAATGTATTAATATGTTAAAATATTTTATACAGTCTGAAATTGGCAACCTTTTTGCTGATAAATTACAGAACTTTCGGAAACCATCCAGAAATAATTTTTTTTCTTAAAGCCGGGTATCCAGCACCGCGGAAACTAAAAATTCCTGTCAAACTTCATATAAAAAAAACTGTGGCAGGAATTTTTAGTTTACCTTTTCGTTGCTTGTGTATCCAGCAACGTGAACGTAATCCACAGTTTCTTATCGATAGTTCGCATATCGATAGCGTGTGTGGATGGAGAGAACAGCTGATACACAGCGCAGGAATATATTGCCAACAATTATTTTGGATGTGATGAGCAAAAATTTTTGGAGGAATGCTTTTATATTTTTTTATTATGAGCTGTCATCTGGCTGGGAACCATCAGCGTGCAAAGATTGGTAGGGGATGGTGCCAAAGGCACACTTATGCCAAATTGATGAGGCCGCCAGAGGGATGCTGTCCATAGACAAAAAGGGCGGAGTGTTTATGACGCCTTCTCAATCTGTGTGTCGCCAGACCATAGGCAACTCTGTTGGAGTGGTGCACCAATTGGTCATGATTCCTGCTGGTGTGCATATTGGGTTGGGTCCATAATGGCAAAGCGTCCACACCGCGGTATATAAGTACATAAGTAGCTGTATGCCTCTCAAACCAGGGGCCCCACATCACTCTAGTTTCTTGAGGGCAGTGGATCATGCCGTACCCCATAACGGGATAGCCCAGATCCACCGCTAAGAAGCTTAAGAAGCCAATGGAGCTCCAATGCCATTAGCTGCAACCGTAGCTGATGCCCGAGTCACATGGACTTTCCTGGTCAAGCGTCGGTTCAGTGACAACCAAGAGGTAATACCACTTTGGAGAAGGTTGCATTATTAAGTAAAGCATGTTAACAACATGCTGCAGTGAAGTTTTGTGCCATCCGGGACACACTGCAAAGTGTCATGCCATCGGTTTATCATCCCCAAATGTAAAGTGGTAATACTCCGAGCAGCATGCTTCCTCCAGAAAATATTATTTGTATTTTTTTAAATTTATTTAAATTCAAATAGTTAACAGTGCTTAACAGCTGATTGATCAGAGTGACCTTCCACCTGTTAGGTCATGGTCACACTGATTTAGTTGTGTTCCACACACAAGAAATAAATAGCAAATTCCTGACAGGAATTTTCCCAATGGATAACAACAAGTAAAACGAGTAATGTTATGTTTATGCTCTAAAAGCTTAAAAAAATTTAACTGGCTGCTATTTTGGTAAAAAATTTAAGTACCTAATAAATTATGACAACAAAAAACTGATTTTTTCAATTCACACTTTTGGGGCCGTTTTAGAGGATGTAAAAATATTCAAATTGTAAAACCTAGTTCAGAAGAGTTGTTTGGTATCTCAAAAGCTTCTCTTTTGCCAAAGAAAGTATGCGAAAAATTATTATTTTTTAAAAGTTGTACTCGAAAAAGTAAAAAAAATACGTTTTTGAAAAAAGGTTTTTTTAAGAAATACTACCGGCAAACATAGCCAAATGCTGATAGGGTGACCCAGTTCGGGTAGCTCTATCGATTCCGCATAGTGTAGTTCGGTAGTTTTTAAGCCCGTTAATGGTAGAGTAAAAAGGATACACTAAAGTCGTGCAAATGTATATAACATGCAGAATGAATCATTTCCGACCATATAAAGTATATATTCTTGATCAGCATCAACAGCCGAGTCGATTTAGCCTTGTCCTTCTGTCCGTCCGTCTGTATGAACACCTAGATCTCGGAGACCATAAGAGCTAGAGCCACCAAATTTGACATGTAGACTTCTTTAGTCTGTACGCAGATCAAGTTTGATTCAAATTTTTGCCACGCCCACATAAAAAATGTTTAATAACTCCCACATTTTTTAAGGTATCGAGTTCAAATATTAAAGGTAAATTTATATTCGCAATAACTATAATCCCTGAAATTTTTATCAAGATCGGATATAAAATAGCGGAGTTAAAAATGTTGCATACTTTTCAGATTTTCTTGCTCAGGATTATTATTAAACATTTCTTCCCATGAGTAACGGGTATATTGTAGTCGGTTAGAGCCGACTTTAACTTACGCTCTCGTTTTTACTGTTGCACTGTGATATCTGATCTTGATGAAAATTTTAGGAATTGTAGATAGTACGAATATAAATGAAAGTTTTAAATTTGAATTATTAAGCATTTTTTGATCCGAAATTATTTTTATTTGATCGGAAATGATTCCTTCTGCTTGTTACATACATTTGCAGGACTTTAGTATACTTTTTTTACTTTACGAGTGACAGGTCTAAAAAGAAAATTTAAAGAAAATTTTAACAAATTAACCCTTTATTCATTAAATATTAGAATCGTGGACAAAAGTATTTTGACAAAAAAATCTCATGAATAATCCATTATATCTTAAAGGCAAAAAATTCTAAAATTTTGAAATTTGTATACAAGTACGCTTTCAATAAATCATAAGTATAACACAATCAGTTGCTTAGGCTAGAAAATATAAATCAAAATGTGCACTAGACCGGACATTTCTCCATACGATTTTCAACATGTGACGATATTTGCACAACATGGCTCAAAAAATTCTCTTTATTTTATAAGAAATTTATCCAAAATCAGATATATTTCGGTTTGAAGGCCTCGAGAAGGCTTTAAAAGTTCCAATTTCTCCTTAATTTATCTTTGAATTGTCAATGTAGACAGAGACCTTTTACAAAAGTGTCAAACAAATAAATGAAATATTTCACGTTAAATTATATGTTCAATGGTGTTGTGATAAGCACTCTGGATTTTGAATACGGCGAACCGAGTTCAATTCTCAGTAGAACCTTAACATTTTTTTTTTATAAATAAATTTTTAGTAAACACACTGTTTATATATTCTACAAGTGCACAGTTGAATATGCCATTAATATTTTTCCTTTACAATACATATTTGTGTAGTTTGAAGGCAATAAGGATATGCCATAATCAGCAATAATCATCAATTTGGTGCCGTCCCATTGTGTTGCTGAATCAATTGTACGACATGTTGAAATATTTATACCCGTTACTCGTAGAGTAAAAAGGGTATACTAAAGTCGTGCAAATGTATGTAACAGGCAGAAGGAATCATTTCCGACCATATAGAGTATATATATTCTTGATCAGCATCAACAGCCGAGTCGATTTAGCCTTGTCCGTCTGTCCGTCCGTCCGTCCGTCCGTCTGTATGAACACCTAGATCTCAGAGATGGTAAGAGATAGAGGTTTGACTTGTATGGGACAAATGTTTCTTTTATCTGCACGCAGATCAAGTTTGTTTCAAATTTTAACCACGCCCCCTCCCGCCCCCGCAATTTCCAGATCGGATGAACGGTTCTCAAGTTATGAGCAAAAAAGTGAACCAAGCACCCCGCTACCACCCCTCCCACCCTAAAAAAAAGGTTGCATACTTTTCGGATGGTCACCCTAAGGAACGCATGAACACTGTTAAACATGTTTTTTCATGAGTAACGGGTTTATCGAAGTCGGTTAGAGCCGACTTTAACTTACGCTCTCGTTTTTTTTTACAATATTCACAAAATTTTTGTCAGCCTACTATGACGTTTCTAGCAACTCAAAAACAAAATTAAGGGGAAATTGGAACTTTAAAAGCTTCTCTAGGCCATCAAACCTCAATATATCTAATTTTGGATTTTTGATAAATTTTCTATAAAATATACAACAATTTTTGAGCCATGTTGCGCAAGAACTAGACAAAAAATTACTTTTCATATAAGGCACGTACTTAATAGTACTCAGTTGTATCTGTAAATTGTAGTTTATTCTTTATTAATTTTAATAAGATATAAGTTCGTGATCGATCTGCAAAGTAAGGCCGATTTGCATGCAAATTTAAATTTTGGTACTTAGCTACTGATTTGCATGTTAATCTTTCTAATTATTTCGCTAGGTAATCAGTTAAATTAAATTCATACATTTTTGTTGTTGTTTTTGCTCACGTGCGGTTGTTTATGTATTTCGGTTCAAAGTTGGCCAAAAAATTAAATCATTGGCCCATGGTTGCAAAAATTGAAAATAAGAACTTAAATAATTAATTTATGACATAGACTGCCATGCACTTGAAAAGGGACAAGCATTTTAAAACGAATATACAACTATTTGACTGAAAATATCAAAATAAATCAAAAGGCAAATATTTTTTAGCATTTAGTACTTCATTCTTTATTGAATTAAACAAAAAAAGAAAAGTTTTTCAAATTAATGAAGCATTTTGTTAAATTTACCTTTTATACTTTTTTCAACATGATGTTCTTCGAAAATGGTTAGTAAGAATTTTTTTTTTTTTTTTTCCAAGGTTTTTTTTTAGCTCTGCGATTTTCTCTAACCCTTAAAACTCGACAATTACTTTGCCTTTTCGTTTTTATTAGTGTTGGGTAAAGGTTGTTCTTTTCGCTGAACATGTTCACTTGTTCTTTTTTTCTAAGTGAGTCAACACACTCAATTCGCTCACTTGTTCAATTGTTCTTGTTCACTTGTTCTTCTTCATTTGTTCTTGTTCACTTGTTCTTGTTCATTTGTTCTTGTTCACTTGTTCTTGTGTTCTCAGCGAGAGAGAGAAAACAGATGATTACAAGTGTATGTATGTGTATTGCTATTTGGCCCCTGATCATCTTGCAGATGCCAAGCTCAGTTTGCTCTTCATATTAGCCATCTGCTCTTCGCGTATTTTTGGCAACATGCAGGGCTGGCTTATACACAAAGCTTGTAATCCTCTGTTGGCTTATAAGACAAATTGCTCGACATTTTCCACCACGCAGAATGGTCATTGTTCGCTTGCTCACTTTAAAGAACAACTCAATTTTGTTCACTCACTCATGAGCAACCCAACACTAATTTTTATCATGCACTTGAATAGGGACAAAAGTGATTTCATCATTCTAAATAAAACTCCGCGCAATGAAGCTTATATTTTGTCAACATTTGAACTTTTTTAAAAAAAAAAACTTTTGGGGGGGGTGTAACACTAATTTATAAAAAAAAAAAAAAAAAATTTGTTTTTTTGGGGGTTTTTTTCTTTATTTGAAAAATTTTTAAAAATATTGGAGAAAAAAAAAAAAAAAAACTTGGCCTTTGTTTTTTTTTTTTTTTTTTGTTTTGTTTTTTTTTTTTTTTTTTCTTTTTTTTTTTTTTTTTCTTCCTTTTCTCTTTCCCTTCTTTTTTTTTTTTTTTTTTTCATACCTGTTAAATAATGATTATTAATTGTAGTCATTATTAATTAGATTATTTTTGTTTAAAAGTTGAATTAATGATTAAATTACGATTATTTTCGGTTTCACACAATAATTTAATGATTACCATTACAAATAATCAAAAATAATGGAAAATTACCAAAAATTATTAAAAATAATTGAAAATAATGGAATAATGGAAAATAATCGTTTCCATTATTTTCCATTATTTTCCATTATTTTCAATTATTTTCCATTATTTTCCATTATTTCGACTATTTGAGACTATTTTGAGAGAAACAAATTATTTTCAACATCACATTTAATAACAACAATGTTTCTTTACAAAAGTGCTAAGCTTTTGCAGCCACCCGCGCACTTTATGAAAAAGCTTTCAACAGCACACGCACGTTGTGTTCTTCGAAGTTTGCCGCCATTTCGGCCCTGTTTCTTTATGCGAAATAAGAGTATAATGGTTGTGTACAAAAGCGAAAGTAAGCATCTCTGGTCCCATAATATATATATATTCTTGATCTATCTGTCCATCTGAACGAACACATCGATCTTGGAGACTAGCACTACATACAAAATATTGAAAATATGTGATAACTTATCATTCATCGAAATCGGTTGAGAAACAGCATAGATATCGAACACTGAAGTTAAGTCCCAGATACACAAAACATGACTATACTGTATAATTATAAGTTCAGGGTATGTTCTAGTCGGGAACTAGAGCTGCGACTGTGGTTTACGAACCTTGCGACAGACTGACGCACAAGCTGAGAGTATGATCGCGAACGAATACATACATGCTTGCATTGAAAATAGGCAAAACACAACAAGTCGCACAAATTGCACAAGTAAAAATACCCTGTGTCCAAATATTCAGTTGTAGTCCATGAAATCACAAATATATAGTTTCATGAATAAGATTATGTACTATGAATGTGTTTGTAATTTAAGGTATATATCTTGCGTTTAGTTGTTTATTAATTAAAATTAAAAATAAAAAGTTTAGTTACTTGGCGACTTGGTTAGAAGAACCGTCTGTCGCTCACCGCCTCGCACCCTCTACACGTAGCTTAATACACCTGTCTTCCCGGGTCTTCCCCAGATACCAGATCGTTCAGCCATGCGCTTTGGGTTTGCGAATTAGTGCTAGCAGGATTTACAAAATAAATAACTAATACTAAAAAACTAAAAACTAAATATCCTTAAAGTTGATCCCTTTATAATTCTGTTTCTATGTGCTAAGGCTTTAATCACATAACTCTGTAGCTTTGACCAGTTCGCGCCGTTGAGGATATTTATAATTTCGAGCGGAAAAAGGATTATGTTTAATGTTTGTGTTTAATTTAATGTGAAAACATGTATTATTTAATACGTTCTTGTTAATATGTTGTAAGCCAATCTCGTACAACAACATTGTTGTTATTAAATGTGATGTTGAAAATAATTTGTTTCTCTCAAAATAGTCTGAAATAGTCGAAATAATGGAAAATAATGGAAAATAAAATAATGGAAAATAATGGAAATGATTAAATAATGGAAAATAATGGAAACGATTATTTTCCATTATTTTCCATTATTTTCAATTATTTTTAATAATTTATGGTAATTTTTCCATTATTTTTGATTATTTGTAATCGTAATCATATAAATAATCATAAATTTTTACCACCCAACTATATATTCCACTACGACTATTTTCCAAAAATAATTTAATTGATTTTAATACCACTCCAACTAAGTAATCACTACGACTATTTTCCAAAAATAATTTTGACGAGAGAGTGATTGTAATTCTAAATGGCAACTTAACAGGTAAGATTTAATAGTAGTTTTTTCGAGAGAGTGTTTTTTTTATTCGACCAAAATGTTTTTTTAACCATTCTTTTTTTTTTTTAAATTTGTGTATATCCAACAAAAAAAGTTTTTTTAGCCGCATACAAAAGTTGCACAGGCCAAATACCAATAAAACAAGAAGGAATTCAATGTGAAACGATAATAAATTTTTTAAAAATTTTTTTTTTTTTAAAAAAAAAAAAAAAAAAATTCTGTGACTCCAAAACTGTGGACTAGAACCAAGCGGCAAGTCGTTGCATACCATCAGGCGTCTGTAGAAATTTGTAGCGCACAGAAAAGATATGGCTGGGGTTCAACGCTCACCGGTGACACGTACAGATGAAAATAGATCGGTGGCACTGCAATCGGTCAAGAGGCTGCGAGGAGATATGGGAGTGAGTGCCGCGGAGGAATATACATTAGGTGATATCATGAATGCCATACGAGAGACCAAAAATGACTTTAATGAGAAACTTGCTTCAATTGGTTCCGTAATGGCGACGAAGGATGACATTGGCGCTTTGCAGGCATCGGTATCGAACCAAATTACTACACTGCAGGAAGAGAACCGAGAACTACGCCGTGAACTGGAAGAACTTAAGGCAAGCAAGGAAATAGAACGGAAGGAGTTAAACAGGGTTGTAGACTACAGCAAAGAAAAGAATGTCTTGTTCAGAGGCCTTGAAAAAAATTGCGAACCCAAAGCAGCTGTAGAAAGACTGTGCAAGGAGAAACTGTCACTCGATTATGTGAAGGTAAATGATGTCCGAGTATTGAGCGACCGATCAAACAAACTAAGTGTAGTTGCTACTATGGACTCGAGGGAAATGGCCCTCAACATACTCAAAAACTCTAGAAAGCTAGCAGGAACAAATCTGTACGTAGAAAAGGATTTGGGAGCACAAAGACAATTCAATAAAGGGCTACTGCTTAGACTGAAGAAAACTATTGCAAGCATCAGTCAGAAAAACAAGATTTTAGTTAGAAATGACAGTATGTGTATTGCCAACAAATGGTTCCGATTTAACGAAAAAAATGAACTAATGAGCGACGGACAAAAAGCAGACATAGTATTAACACAACTGTATGGACCTATAATTAATAATTTAGATATTAGTTACAATTCTTTAAGCCAAACGAATATCTCAAAAAACTAAGAAAAAAACAGTTGGACATCCAAAATGTACCTTTTGACAATAATTTCAAATCATCAAACCCATTTGTCATAGGAAACCCATTGTATTCTAGAACTATTAATGTAAGTGCCGTCAGCCAAAGTTATGTCGAAAAAAATACCATTAAGATTCTCGCCTTCAACATTTCCGGTCTCAAAAACAAATTGCTTCACCGAAATTTTTTCGAATTTGTAAACGGATTTGACATAGCTCTTCTGTTTGAAACTTTCGTAGAAAAAAATGACAACATATTTGAAAACTATTTCCCGAATTTTAACCTACACTGGATCCCGGCAAAAAGAACAGCAAGTAGAGGACGCGCCAGCGGTGGCTGCATGTACGCAGTAAAAAGGGAACTGATGCCGAAGTACAACTGTACATTTAAAACAGTCAATGATAGAACAGTCATTGAGTTGAGTACTAAAGTTGACAGTTTTGTTATAATACCAACGTACTTAAACTGTAACAACTGGATCGACGAATTTGACATGCTCTATGACTTTCTGATGGTTCTGAACAATCATAACGTAATGGTGGTCGGAGATTTAAATGCCAGAATAGGGACGAGCCAAGCTCTTACCCAATCAAACATGTCACAAAGTACGCACGACGGAATGATACGGTTGGCAAAAGACAAAATCACGGATTCAAAAGGAGCAAAACTGTTGGAGATGTGCGAATCAACAAATCTCCTAATCCTTAATGGAAGGACAATAAGTGATCCCGACGGAGAGTTCACATTTCAAGGAGGACAGGGCAAATCTACAATTGATTATTGTATGCTTCGAGGAGCTTGGCATCATTGTGTGAAGGATATGGCTGTAAATGGAGACATGCTGTCAGACCACTTGCCTCTTTCAATTGTTGCGGAAATGGAGGCACCTGATATAGATCAAACCCAGAAACACCAATTGTTACCAAGACTGTGCTGGAAAGAAGGCCTTAGAAGCAAATACGAGACGCGCCTTCTAACAAATTTACAAACCTTGGATAGTTTTCACGACGAAAATGAGGAACGCTTTGAGACCCTCGGTAAAGCAATAAAAGACGCAGCTGAGAGTGTTCAAAAGGCACGTAAAACAAACTTCGTTAAGCCCTGGTTTGATACAGAGTGTGAGGAAGCCAGACAACTCTCGTTCCACCTACGTCAGGTCGCAAGAGCAAATAATGATAGCACTGCCATATCATCTTACCGAGAAGCAAATAAAAAATTTAAAATGTGTTGCGCCGCTAAGAAAACAAATTATTATAAAAATTTGGAAACCCAAATTGCATCGATAAGGGACAGCAAATCTTTCTGGGCACTTGTAAGACGATTGAATGGAAGAACAGCAAGGGCTAATATAAAATCAACGGCATCAGATCTAGCATCGCATTTCTCCTCCTTGTTATATAACCCATCGGTAGGCAACAGTTTAGTTATCCAGCTTCCACTTATTACAAATGAACAACTTGATGCTCCGATAAGTTTGGCAGAAGTCAGATCCGCAGTGAAACGAGCAAAGATTAATAAAGCTCCCGGTGAAGATCGAATTCCGGTTGAGTTCCTAAAGTTCGCCCCGCCCGAATTATTCAACACACTAACTGACGAATACAACAGGATATTTAACGCCGCAGAAGTACCGTCTAGTTTTAAAAAAAGTGTAATCTTCCCGCTTTTTAAAAAAGGTGACCCCACATTAGCGAGCAATTATAGAGGAATATCGTGTTTAAACGCCCTAACGAAAGTATTCACATCAGTTATACTGGAGCGGCTCACCACATGGGCGAATGAGAACAATGTGATAAGCGAATTTCAATCCGGCTTTAGAAGTGGATACTCAACGGTGGATAGTGTATTCTCACTAACAGCAATAGCAAAGTTCTATCTTGATCGAAAACAAAAGATGTATCTGTGCTTCGTCGACTTCAAAGCCGCTTTCGATACAGTAAACAGAACCAACCTTTTGTTTAAGCTCAGCCGGTTAGGAGTCTCGTCAAAAATTCTTAGCTTGATTCGAAATCTGTACACTAACAACATAGCTGCAGTATGGAATGGAGAACTGCTTTCAGATTGGTTTGGCAACAACACAGGGGTGAAACAAGGATGTCTACTCAGTCCACTGCTTTTTTCGCTTTATTTAAACGACGTAACAAATGAGCTCCCAGGTGGTATTTCCTTCGCCGATCATACCATAAAAGTTTTAATGTATGCTGATGACATGGTGATAATGGCAGACTCGCCTCACAAACTGCAGGAGATGATCGACTCACTCTTTTCGTACTGCCAACGTTGGAACCTAATAATTAATATTGACAAGACTAAGGTGCTGGTCATCCGTGATGGAAGAGGACGTGCAACAAACAACCAGAGTTGGAATTTAAATGGAGAACTTTTGGAGGTCGTAAAAGAATTTAAATACCTCGGAGTTACAGTAACGCAAAATTTAAATTTCTCCAGCCATCTACAGCAGAAACTATCTGACGCAAAAATCGCCCTAAATAGCACGTGGAATTCCTTTCTTGGCAGACAAAATGTACCATCAAGTGTGAAATACAAACTTTTTAAGGCCACGGTAAGCACGATAATGTTGTATGCGGCGCCAATTTGGGGACATACGTATTATGAGGAAACAGAGAAACTGCAGCGTCACTTCATAAAAAAACTCTTTCAGTTACCCAGAAGTACACCTAACTACGCAATTCACCTTGAAACCGGACTGTCGCTGTTACACACCGAGGCATTGCAGTCACACTTTTCATATATCAGAAAAATAATGAAGAAGCCGGATACTAGGTTACCAAAAATAATCGCAAAACATCTGCAAAGCAGTACAAGTCAGTTTTTTGAAAAATGGCGGTGCCTGGCAAACGATAATGGAATAGCGCTGGATATATCAGATTCAAGCTCATGGGATCTAGTGCATACGAAAATTATAGAACAAATCGATTGCGCAGCCATGAGGAGGTTTGAATTTCAGGCCAGTCAAAGCTCTACGAGAGCAATCTATAAAACTCTACGCTACAACCTAAATGATGCAAACTACTTCCGCGACGAATTCGAAATCTGGCAGATATCGCTGATTTGCAAAGCACGAACTGAAATGTTGCAATTAAACGCCGCGCCATACCGCACCAACAGCGAATGTGACCTGTGCAATTTAAGGACACCTGAAGACACTTTTCATTTTGTTGCCATATGCCCCGTTTTGAAGGAAATCAGAAAGCTACACCTAAATAGATCACAACTGACCCATCAGGAAACCGTAAACATTTTAAATGGATCGAATTGGACTGCACTTGCGAACTATATAAAACATGCACTTAACTATAGGAGACTGATACAAACTGAAACTTTTTAAGGATATCCACATACAATCTCAAAATTAGTACACAAACAAAATTACATACAATTATTCACTCTTAGTTGATAGTTTAAAAATCAATATTAGCTGACGGCAATTAATATTTTATACAATTAGAATAGTAATAAATTGTAACACCAAACCGCTACTCCATACTACAAGGCGAACGATCTGGTATCTGGGGACGACCCGGGCAGCCAGGTGTATTAACCGAAGTAGCACTGGATTAGGGCAAGGTGATCGACAGACGGTTCAAAACCAAGTCGATTAAAATTCGTATACTTTATTTTTAGTTGAATAATGTTAAATAATTAGCTATATGTTGTAATAGGGCATTCAAAACTAAAAAATAAAGACACACTACTACTACTACTAGAAACGACATACCTCCGCCGTGTTACAAACGACATATCTCCGCGCGGAGCTATGTCGTTTTAGGACGTCATATCTCCGCCGCGTTTCAAACGACATGTCACCGCCATGTTGCAAACGACATATCTTCGCGCGGAGATATGTCGCTTTCAAACGTCATAACTCCGCCATTGATCACAGCGACATATCTCCGCCGATATTCAAACGACATATCTCCACGCGGAGTTATGTCGTTTTAAAGCGTCATATCTTCGCGCGGATATATGTCGTTTGTAACACGGCGGAGATATGACGTTCTAGTTTGGTACGATATTTCACATGAATAGAAACAATTTTGTTCAGCTTTGAAATCTGTATACGTTTGAAAAGGCATCTTATTTGTATGAAATTGTTTCTATTCATGTGAAATATCGTATCAAACTAAAAATTTATCTCATGTGAGTATAGGCCTTAACAAATTTAAAGGCATTCGAAAGGCATTTTTATCAAAATAATATGCAAAATTAATGTCAAAATGGGCAAAACTGCGCTAGCACGCCCGTAAAACGGAATATGTTCAAATGGATTATACGTAAATGTAATATTTGCTTCCATAAAATCAATTTAATTGTTTTCCCACGACGAGATTTGCAAGAGTCGTGGTCAGGACGACCGTGGTTAATACCCACGGGGCGGGGATAGGATGTGGGGAACACGGTTGGTACCCGTGTAGATGAGAGTCAGGGAAGGGACGTCGGTGTCTCGTTCGTGGGGGAGGATATTCGCTCGGAGAGAAGATTACCCTGGCGCTGGTGAAAACGTTGGTAGCTGCCGAGGAGATCGTACCGCTATACCGGTGGGGCTAAAAGTCGGCTAGAGTGGTTAAATACTACAATACGGGATCGGTTCGAGTGGCCGTCTGTGGCCCAGTGGTTAGTGTGCTGGACTGCTGGGCGGGAGGTCGTGGGTTCGATCCCGCCTCTGAACATCTAATAATAAAAGTTTTTTTTTCTTTCTTTAGAAACTAGCTTTTACACATACGGTCACCTTCACCAGCTTAGTGGCGCCAGCTGTGAAGTAACTAGCCATGAAAAAGCAATTTCTCAAACTTTGCCGTTCGGATCCGGCGTTAAACTGTAGGTCCCTTTCTCTTGTGCGAAAAGTTTAAAGCACACACGCCAAGAGATTGAGAGAAGCTTGGCTTGGCCCCGTTGAGGAGCTGTATAGCCAGTTTTACCTTTTTACGGGATCGGTGTTGGGTGGTGGGTCGGAGAGAACAAAGCGGGAGGGAAAACCCACGTGAGAGGGGCACCAAGACGTAGATAAAGGGGCGACTACGTGAGGGTTAAAGGGAATTGGTATGAAGAGAGACGCGGTTAGTGCCCGCGTTAGGTTTAAGAAGGTAGGAAAAGACAAGGAAACGTGGTTAATTCCCACGTGAGAGTTAATGGTAGGAAGAAAGTGAGCAACGTGGTTAATTCCCACGTAAGGGTTAAAAGGTAACGGAGATAGGGAAACGTGGTTAATGGCCACGCAAGGTTGAAAAAGTATAGAAAGACTGGGAAAAAAAATATATTAAAAAGCTTAAGCAATGGATTGCACAAAGAAATACAACACTCTTTGAGCACACAACTAGGAATGTTGTCAGGCGCAGGGGAGTATGAAGATTTTAATGATTTTAAATGAGAAAGTAAGGAGCTTTCGGAAATCGAGGGGGCAGTTATCGAGTTAGAAGAAGAAATGTTATAAGGGTAAGAAGTATTAGTAAAGCGCGTAGAGGAATAAGTAGATTGAAAGAAGTCGGCGAACAGGTTAACGGCTGTGGAGTCATCGTTAGCCTTTTGGTCGCCCAGAAAAAAAGAAGAAGGTAAAGAAGAAGACCTACGTTTAGAGTTTACAAAGCTGTAGAATTGCTTAGGGTCCTCTGCGAATTGAATATTACATCGGACAAGATATTTCCTGTAGCACTCAGCATTGAAAAGTGTAAAGTTCGATTTTGCAATTGAGTATTTAGAAAAGTCAACGGTAGAACCTGAACTTTTATACTTTTTGAAGCATCTAGACTTAATATTTTTTAAATTAGAAAGTCTAGGACAGAACCAAGGAGGATTAACTGACGCAGGAGAAGCAACGCTATTAGGAATACAGATATCTAAGAGATAGTTAATAGATTCATAGAAAAAGGAAAAAGCTAAGTCTAAATCAACCACATCGCACAAAGGAGTCCAGTCTGTTGCACAAATAAGTTGATTTAATAACGTTAAGTTTCCTTTACGAAAACAACGACGAGGCTTATTCGAAATCATAACAGTTGAAGAGGTAGGTCCAATAACTGAAGTAGAGATTTCAAGAGTAGGATGGCAAATATCTTCTGGCAGTGATAGAGGGACAGACCTAGAGCCAACAACATTCGCGCTGTCAGAGACAAAAACGAGATCCAACAATTTATTTAAATTGTTTGGTACTGCGTTAAGTTAAAAAAACGACATGTGCTGATGGAACAAGATAAGTAGGGTGAGGAATTCGAATTCGTTTTTTTTTATAAAATAATTATAGTGCGATTGAATTCAAACTGCAACGGATATTTGTCATAGCAGTCAGCTTGATAACAGAGAGTGGCGCAGTCGCAATCAACCCTACTGACATTATCATAAGATTGTATCAATTACAACTCTGCCACCCCCCCATGCTGCGTTTGACAAATCTGAACTTCCGGAAAAAATTCTTTCTTTTCTGGGTGTCCAGATAATTAGACGTGCCAGTGGAAATAACTTAAAGTTTTGTGATCATAAATTAAAGATCAATCCTCTTAAACAGTCCAGCACTCGCAGCAATAAGTTGCCTCTCTTAAAAGGCAAACGCCTTTTGACGACAATTTCGGCTCTATAACTATAAATTTCATGTAAGTTAACTAAATTGTCTGGCCTCAGAAGCTGATTTAGTTAACTTCTTATAGTGAAAATTGAATCGAAGCTAAGAGTGAATGGTGTGGATATTAAATTTATTGTGACGGGCCTAATCCAAATTGGCAAGGTAAATATTAACGACACCAGAAAAGGTGCGTTATGCCCTATTAGTAATAAAATTTTACCTTCTAATAGCGAAGGCAGTGACAGAGGCAACGCAGCTTCCCTCAGCCAAGTGCTTAAATTTGCACTCCCCCAACTTAGAAGAACAGGCAAAGAGGAATTGCAGACAGCGCAGCCGTGCCTAGGCGACAGCAGAATTTGTCAGTGTCTCCACTTCGCCTCTGAAGGCAGTCGCACATCTTCGGTCAAGCCTCAACGTCAAGCCACGCTCCCTAGCAGGGGAAAGCAATCAGCTGTAACATATAGCGAACAGGGTCTGTGTCATCGTGTTCAAAATTAGCCTCTGGGTCTCAGCTAGGCCCAATTTAGGGCAGACCTACTAACTCGACCAGTGAGAAAGGGGGTAGCTAAAGCTAATGACTCCAAATCGTCCATGCGGATTCAATAGAGGTCTCTGAAGAACCCGGTCGACCTGAAGACCTGTGAAAATTCATCTCAACTTTATTTTTGGTACAAATTGTTATGGCAAATCGTGTAGAAAATATCTAAAGCATAAAATCAAAATACGCCAAACCCCCTCATTAAGAGAAGCAAAGGAAAACACGTAAAGTTATAAAATCGTAACGAAAGTCTGGTGTGCAAAACCAATTTACCCTCTTATTCCAAACCTTTAGCAACAACAACAACATCAACAGAACCACGAAGGCCTTCGAGGAGTCAAAGATGGGTGAGTGCTAATAAAGGGGATTTGTTTTGATTCAAACCAGTGTCGATTGAAATAGTGCAAATTACCAAATGTCATAAAGATTTAAACATAAACCAAGAATTATTGTGAAGTGCATTTGATTTACCGTCAATTATGACTTTTGAGTTGCTCAGTTTTGTTTTGCGTTAACTTTCTATTTACATTTTGTTTGATGGCACGCGTCCATATGGTTTTGCTATGTTTCGACTTTTTGAGCGTATGAAATCTTTGGTACGTTTTGATCTTATTATTCTTTTACGGGACAACTGATCTGGCCACTAGCATTTTGTTTCATTTTTGAATATATACATACTCATCATTACTTGCAGTAACTTAACTTATATTTAATGATTATTTAAATCCAGTACCGTGGTACCAACTTATTGAAAATGCAATGAATTTGAGCTGAATTTTGAAAATACTTATTTTGCTAATCATTTAATTAATTTTAAGTTTATATATCAATACGAGAAAAGTTAATTGAAAAAGAGCCAAATGAAATAATCTTGCTAATGAAACATATTGAAAGCCATACAAAGCTGATACTGCAAGTATGCAGGTCTTTTTCACTATTTATCTGAAATGAATAAATTGTATTTTAGAATGAATTGCTAATTGAATTATAATTTCCTTGGTAATGTAACGTAAAGGGTGAATAGATGTCGTAAACGACAATGGTAAGGTAAAAGGTAAAACTGGCTATTCAGCTC
This sequence comes from Lordiphosa stackelbergi, assembly GCA_018904235.1. Lineage (NCBI taxonomy): Eukaryota > Metazoa > Arthropoda > Insecta > Diptera > Drosophilidae > Lordiphosa > Lordiphosa stackelbergi. Next base: position 20,187 of record JAEIFU010000142.1, read on the forward strand.
CTCAACGGGGCCAAGCCAAGCTTCTCTCAATCTCTTGGCGTGTGTGCTTTAAATTTTTCGCACAAGAGAAAGGGACCTACAGTTTAACGCCGGATCCGAACGGCAAAGTTTGAGAAATTGCTTTTTCATGGCTAGTTACTTCACAGCTGGCGCCACTAAGCTGGTGAAGGTGACCGTATGTGTAAAAGCTAGTTTCTAAAGAAAGAAAAAAACTTTAATTATTAGATGTTCAAAGGCGGGATCGAACCCACGACCTCCCGCCCAGCAGTCCAGCACACTAACCACTGGGCCACAGACGGCCACAGGCACAGACAATGGGATTTTCCGAAATCAGTGCGCTAAGGGAAAATCATAGGTAGGGAGGGTGAAGAGTGCGGCTTCAAGGACAATATGAAGCGTAAACCTAGTGTAATAGTGTTTGTCTCTGTCCTTTTATTTTTCTTTCTGGTAGCTTCTGCAATTTTAGAGCATCAGGGACTTTTATTATTTAATTAGTAGTGCGAGTTTTGTGAAGATAATATCAAACGAACACCCCTCGGACTGATTTTGCTAGCCGATTGCTAAAGTCCCTTACCGATATTGTCTGCATAAGTACCCTCTCGCACCCGCAAGCTGCTGCAATTGTCAAGATTAGCCTTTCACTAAAACGGGGCAGCTACCACCTTAGGCCATCCGGGACTTGAAGTATATCTTGACATTAAAACAGCTGACCCAGTCGCGTGGGCCAGTTCATTATGGAGTTGGCTTTAGATAAGTTTACTGCATACGGGGCAAGGCTACCGTGATTGGCTACCTGATTCTATGTGTCTTTAATATAGAAAAGGGTAGGGAACAACAACAAGGTTGGAATGCTGGACTTAGATACTTTTGTATCTAGGCTGGGCATTCCAAACGATGCATTGTTTGTTACATATTATTAAATTGGCGCCCAACGTGGGGCTGGTTAAAAATAAAACTAGTTTATTTTATTTTGATCAGTTCTAAAAAAACAAATTCTTTAAAAGAACCGTGCTTATTATAAATACATTACTATCTTTTACTATCTTTTTGTCAGCTTTGGGAAATAATGTGATCGCTTTAGACAGCAGGAATTCATTCGTATAGCTTTGCTATAACTATGACCGCTTTCCTAAGAGTGGGTCAAGCAACACATTAAATCTCATGGAGTTCCATGAGTATAAATATTGCATGGAACTACGATTCTCTTGGCCAGACCGAGGGTGCGACCAAGCAATATAGCGCTTTACAAACAAAGGCGAAATAGACTTTATTTTCTTAGTACACATCCCAAATTTTGTAGGAAATCAACGCGGATCAAGTATCTGTCGCTTAGCTGGAATTATGCATTTTTGGCGACAGGTACACTTGTGAGCATTGTATTATTTTACATAAATGTTTAATTGGTTTTCTGATAATTACCCCTTATTATAAGGCCACTGTTAGTTTAATTGCTAGCTCCATTGGATTGTAACTCTATTTGGCAAAGACCGATACTTGCACCTTGGAAGCAAATGATTTCTGGTAGCAAGCCATACAGTGATAGGTAATTAATCTCTAATTTTTTCCATTACGAAGAACATTGACATCCAGTATTGGTAGATTCTATTATGAGCAGGAATTTCGAGAGTGTAGGCAAAGACCAACAAATCGACCGCTTATTAAATGAATATACATCAGTCGCTGGGGAAAACTGTGCTAGTAATGAAACATAATCACTTAACTTTCTTGAACATTATTACACCCTTCATCTTTCACCCTTACTTACTTACCATGGAAAATTACTTTATTAAAAAAACACATTAAAAAAAAAAAAAACCTATACTTCAATTTGATATTTATGCTTTGTGCAAAAATAGATATCCCATTTTGATGAATTTTACAAAATTGAATTTTCAAGTCCATAATTATATTCAGTTGCTGATTATTTATAGTAAATACACAACAACAAAATGCGAACAGCGCGTAGCACAGAAAATCTGAACAGGCCTCCTCCGGAGATTGCTAGTCCAGCAGGTATATGCGAGATTTGCGCGCAGCCTCTTCAGGAGTCACAAGATTTAGTTACTACTAAATGTGAGCATAGGTTCCATAGAGTCTGCATAACTTCACACATAGCTACTTCTCGGGAGTGCCCTTCGTGCAAAGCTCCAATTCAACCAAGCGATGTACGTCAGCCTCAGGAGGCAAACGCAAGTGCAACAGACAATAGAGGAGCAAAACCAAAGTTGCATAATACACGCAGTAAGACACAACTTACAGCAGGGACAGTTTCAAAAACAATGATACTGAGCCGGCTAGCTTGAATACCACTGCGGATGGGGAAACAGAGCACCAAGAGGGTAATGTCACTGCTGGATCAAGGCGTGGCAGACCTCCAAGGCAAGTTGCCCCTCGATTTCGAGCCAATACGCAGGGTCGAAGCTCTGCAGCAAGACCAACGGCACAGTTGCCAATAGATTATGACAGGATTTTCGAGCACATGGAATCCTTACTTGAGCGAAAGCTGGAAAACTTTCAATTGCAAATGCTCGAGATGCGTGAGCCGCAGCAGCATACTAGCTCACCAGGGAATTCCCAGAGCAATGTATCTTCCCCTCAAGCGGGTTCACATGCATCTGCTACAATTAGGCCGGAAAAAGCTACTCAGTTAATTCAAAACTGGGGAATCAAATATGATGCCGCACCGAAAGGTCCAACGGTGCGAGAATTCTTATATAGAGTAAAATATCTCACAGCTGATAGCTTACAAAACGACTTTTCTCTTCTTTGTAAAAATCTACACATCTTACTCGTGGGAAGAGCAAGAGATTGGTATTGGAGGTACCGGAAGGATAATCCACTAGTTGATTGGGAGGAGTTTTGTCATGCTTTTAAAAATCAGTATACGGACAATAAGGATGACGACCTCATATATGAGGATATTCGAGCGCGAAAACAGAAGATAGGAGAACCCTTCGACGTTTTCTATGACGACGTGATGACGCTTGCAGCTTGTCTATCCATACCCATGGAAGAGTATCGTCTCGTGCAGTTATTACAAAGTAACATGAGGACAGAAATGCGAGAAGCACTTTTGTACGTTTCTGTTATTTCAGTAGCACATTTACGTCAATTAGTGCAGAAACGCGAGAATTTGTTAGGAGAAGAAGGATTTAGGCGAACAGAAAAGGTTACCTCTGGGCAATCAGCTTTTCGGCGTTCAGTTGCTGTGATTGAGGGAGGTACACCAGTCTCAGATACAGAAACCATTGATCATGAGATAAACGCTGTGCACCGAGGGGTGAAGACTCTCGTGTGTTGGATTTGCGATATTGAAGGACATGCTTGGGACATGTGCCTAAAAGAACGGAAAATATTTTGCTATGGGTGTGGGGCAAAGAACGTATATAAACCTCAGTGTGAAGTATGCTAGCGTCGTGCGGGAAACTTCAATCAGGGACCCTCGATTGGCAACAATCGAGCGGCCCCAAAGTAAATGATGATTTTACAAATAAGCTGTTGGCAAAAACGCCAACACAGCTTTCGTCTCCTCCCACTTAAAATGAGACAAAAGCACAACCCAGCATGAACCAAAACCTAAATTATCCCAAATTATACCCTATTCGACCATATCACGAAAGAGTGAAAAACTACGCTGCTGTTAGAGATAGAATTTTTAACAACTCCGTTTGTGGTATTAAGTGCGTACAAAAGCGCTTAACACGACGCATGCGAAAATTTTGGCAGAATGTAACTCGCTCACGCAAGTTACTCATATCTTCAGTAATTAGCGAGGCCTCAGATGGTCGTCTGTATGCTTCAATTTCGTTTTTAAACTTCACAGAGCATGGTCTTCTCGACTCAGGTGCGAATATAAGCTGTATCGGTGCTGACTTAGCCCAAATCGATTGAAATGGTCACCCACAGTACCGTAAAGTAGTATCTATTGTTAAAACCGCCGATGGTCAGAAGCATCCTGTGATAGGTATGATAACAACAAACGTAGATTATCAAAATATGAAAAAGCTTGTTACCTTTTATATCATTCCATCCATTGATAAGCGAGTAATACTCGGCATCGATTTGTGGAAATCATTTTCACTTGCTTCGGGACTTATATCTGCTATTGAGGCTCCTAAAAATGTTTTAAGCGCCGACGATTCCTCCGACGATAAAAAATTTCCGTTAAATGCTGATCAGCGAAGACGCCTAGAGGCAGTGATAAGTTTGTTCCCGGATTTTGAGCGACAGGGACTCGGCAAAACGCCTTTAATCAAGCACGAAATCAACGTAGGAAATGCCAGTCCGGTCAAGCAAAGATTTTATCCAGTTTCTCCGGCGGTGGAGAAACTCATGTTTAAGGAAATAGATAGGATGCTTGAGCTAGGTGTAATTGAAAAATCAAGTAGTTCGTGGAGTTCGCCTATGCGTATGGTAGTGAAGCCTGAAAAGGTGCGTTTGTGCCTAGATGCACGAAAAATTAACGAATTCACGAAAAAAGATGCATATCCTCTGCCCAGCATCGACAGTATATTTACCCGTCTTCCGAAAGCCAATATAATAACCAAAATTGACCTAAAAGATGCCTATTGGCAGATAGCTCTTACGGAGGAGTCAAAAGCAATTACGGCATTCACAGTACCTGGGCGTCTACTATACCAGTTTACTGTGATGCCGTTTGGTTTGTGTAACGCTCCGCAAACAATGTGCCGTCTAATGGACGAGCTTATCCCTGCGGAGCTAAAACACTGTGTGTTTGGGTATTTGGACGACTTATGTGTCGTTTCCGAAGATTTCGAGACTCATTTGTCGATCCTAATCCGCTTATCAGAGCAGTTTCGTAAGGCTAACTTAACCTTGAATATAGCTAAAACGAAGTTTTGCGTTACCGAAGTGCCTTATTTGGGCTACGTGATAGGTAGTGGTGGGATCTCTACGGATCCTAAAAAGCTACAATCTGTACGCTCATGGCCTGCTCCAAAGACGCTGAAACAAGCACGAGGATTTATGGGAGTCGTAAGTTGGTACAGACGATTCATAAGCAACTTTTCGGATGTAACCTTTCCCATTACAGAACTTCTTTCCACCAAGAAGAAGTTTGTATGGACAGAGGAAGCACAAGTTGCTTTTGAAAAATTAAAGGACCTACTTACTTCGTCTCCGGTTTTACAAAACCCGATTTTTAGTAAAAAAAATCTATGTGCACTGCGATGCCAGTGATTATGGCATTGGGGCAGTGCTAGTGCAGTTGTCCGATGACGGTGCTGAAATGCCAGTGGCATTTATGTCCAAAAAATTGAATACGGCCCAACGAAATTACAGCGTCACGGAACGAGAATGTCTAGCTGCACTAGAGGCGATAGAACTGTTCCGCTGCTATATTGAGCTTCAAGAATTTGAAGTTTAACCGATCATGCCAGTTTAGTTTGGCCTATGAAACAGCCAAACTTAAAAGGTAGACTGGCCAGGTGGGCGATGAAGCTGCAAGGCTACAAGTTCACTGTAAGTCATCGACGTGGTAGAGAAAATGTCGTTCCAGATGATTTGTCTTGCATGTTTGCAGATGAAGTCGCAGCTCTAGAAGTCATTAATCCAGAAGTGGACTTGACTTCGCAAAGCTTTGATGACGAAGAGTATGCACAGTTGAAAGCTAAATTTCGAGACAACGAAGCTAGCTATCCGGATGTAAAGCTTTTGGATAACTTTATTTACATCCGGAAAGAAAATGACGATGGTTCAGAGGTCAACAGGCAATCGATATGGAAATTATGGATTCCAAACGAAGAAATTGTGACAGCTCATGGTGGCATGGCCAAAACCTTGGAACTCATACATAGGAATTTTTACTGGCCTGGCATGGTGTCCCAAGTGCGAGACTTCGTTCGTGATTGCGAAACATGTAAGACTACTAAAGCTCCTAACTACGTCTTGAGACCACCAATGGGAAAAGCAGCTGTATCTTTCAGACCGTTTCAACGCTTTTACGTTGACATTTTGGGGCCTTACCCACGTAGCAAACGCGGCTACATAGGTCTGTTAATAGTTGTCGATCATTTGACGAAATACCACTGGCTGTGCCCACTAAACAGTTCACAGCAAAAGTGATTCAGGAATTTCTGCAGGATCATGTGTTTTTTAGATATGGAGTGCCCGAATCGTTAGTGAGCGACAATGGCTCCCAATAGTTTTCTGCATCGAGATGATCAGTTGGAATTATTGCGAAAAGAATTGCGACAGAACATTGCACAAGCTGCCGAACACTCTGCCAATCAATATAATCTTAGAACTCGCGTTATAACGTATAAAGTAGGCCAAGATGTGTACAGGCGTAACTTCAGTCAAAGCAATTTCGCTCAAAACAAGAATGCAAAGTTTAATCCCCAATGGATTAAGTCTCGCGTCCGAGAAAAGCTTGGAAATTGCTATTATGCACTAGAAAATTTGCAAGGAAAATTACAAGGGACTTATCATGGAAAAGATATACGTCCATAATTCTTGTTCTCCAGGTTAATTCCCCGTGACAAGACACTAGAATTATTCTGTGGTTGTGAGGAATTCGAATTCGTTTTTTTTTATAAAATAATTATAGTGCGATTGAATTCAAACTGCAACGGATATTTGTCATAGCAGTCAGCTTGATAACAGAGAGTGGCGCAGTCGCAATCAACCCTACTGACATTATCATAAGATTGTATCAATTACAACTCTGCCACCCCCCCATGCTGCGTTTGACAAATCTGAACTTCCGGAAAAAATTCTTTCTTTTCTGGGTGTCCAGATAATTAGACGTGCCAGTGGAAATAACTTAAAGTTTTGTGATCATAAATTAAAGATCAATCCTCTTAAACAGTCCAGCACTCGCAGCAATAAGTTGCCTCTCTTAAAAGGCAAACGCCTTTTGACGACAATTTCGGCTCTATAACTATAAATTTCATGTAAGTTAACTAAATTGTCTGGCCTCAGAAGCTGATTTAGTTAACTTCTTATAGTGAAAATTGAATCGAAGCTAAGAGTGCTTTGCCTCTGAAGGCAGTCGCACATCTTCGGTCAAGCCTCAACGTCAAGCCACGCTCCCTAGCAGGGGAAAGCAATCAGCTGTAACATATAGCGAACAGGGTCTGTGTCATCGTGTTCAAAATTAGCCTCTGGGTCTCAGCTAGGCCCAATTTAGGGCAGACCTACTAACTCGACCAGTGAGAAAGGGGGTAGCTAAAGCTAGTGACTCCAAATCGTCCATGCGGATTCAATAGAGGTCTCTGAAGAACCCGGTCGACCTGAAGACCTGTGAAAATTCATCTCAACTTTATTTTTGGTACAAATTGTTTTGGCAAATCGTGTAGAAAATATCTAAAGCATAAAATCAAAATACGCCAAACCCCCTCATTAAGAGAAGCAAAGGAAAACACGTAAAGTTATAAAATCATAACGAAAGTCTGGTGTGCAAAACCAATTTACCCTCTTATTCCAAACCTTTAGCAACAACAACAACATCAACAGAACCACGAAGGCCTTCGAGGAGTCAAAGATGGGTGAGTGCTAATAAAGGGGATTTGTTTTGATTCAAACCAGTGTCGATTGAAATAGTGCAAATTACCATATGTCATAAAGATTTAAACATAAACCAAGAATTATTGTGAAGTGCATTTGATTTACCGTCAATTATGACTTTTGAGTTGCTCTGTTTTGTTTTGCGTTAACTTTCTATTTACATTTTGTTTGATGGCACGCGTCCATATGGTTTTGCTAAGTTTCGACTTCTTGAGCGTATGAAATCTTTGGTATGTTTTGATCTTATTATTCTTTTACGGGACAACTGATCTGGCCACTAGCATTTTGTTTCATTTTTGCATATATACATACTCATCATTACTTACAGTAACTTAACTTATATGTAATGATTATTTAAATCCAGTACCGTGGTACCAACTTATTGAAAATGCAATGAATTTGAGCTGAATTTTGAAAATACTTATTTTGCTAATCATTTAATTAATTTTAAGTTTATATATCAATACGAGAAAAGTTAATTGAAAACGAGAAAGGCAAAGCTAACTTCGTCTGTACCGAAGTTTTAATACACTTGAAATAGCTTGTCTCAACGGTTAGCGACTTGGACCAAACTTCGCAGATCAGCTTAAAAACATTTCATATTACCCATGACCTTGTTTGAGAGCAGTAATATTGAGAACAAACCAGTTTTTCTCACAAAAACCCATTTTCCGAACGAACATTTTTATGGCAGCTACAAGAAGTAGTCATCCGATCCGGTCGGTTCCGAGGAACTTCCGACATATTAGCAGCGTGCAGTAAAAAGAAGACTCTGTGCAAAGTTTCAGCTCGATAGCTACAAAACTGAGGGACTTGTTCGCGTAGGAACAGACAGACGGACAGACGGACGGACGGACAGACGGACGGACAAAGCTTAATCGACTCAGCTCGTCATGCTGATCAAGAATATATATACTTTATGTGGTCGGAGATGATTCCTTCTATGCGCTGCAAACTTCTAGGCAAAATTATAATACACTTTTCAAGTGTATAAAAAAGAGCCAAATGAAATATTCTTGCTGATGAAACATATTGAAAGCCATACAAAGCTGATACTGCAAGTATGCAGGTCTTTTCACTATTTATCTGAAATGAATAAATTGTATTTTAGAATGAATTGCTAATTGAATTATAATTTCCTTGGTAATGTAACGTAAAGGGTGAATAGATGTCGTAAACGATAATGGGATTTTCCGAAATCAGTGCGCTAAGGGAAAATCATAGGTAGGGAGGGTGAAGAGCGCGGCTTCAAGGACAATATGAAGCGTAAACCTGGTGTAATAGTGTTTGTCTCTGTCCTTTTATTTTTCTTTCTGGTAGCTTCTGCAATTTTAGAGCATCAGGGACTTTTATTATTTAATTAGTAGTGCGAGTTTTGTGAAGATAATATCAAACGAACCCCCCTCGGACTGATTTCGCTAGCCGATTGCTAAAGTCCCTTACCGATATTGTCTGCATAAGTAACCAAATTCAACATCCACATAGGCACGTTAACATTGATCAGTTCTGATCGCAGGCTGGATTTGACTGCAATCAGTACACCTCCACCACTGCGAACTGGTCGATCATGCCGGTAGATAAAAAAATCATTTGACAATATTTCAGAATCAGAGATTGTTTGATTTACCCAAGTCTCTGAAAATGCAATAATGTTAAACTCAAATGAAGCACTATTTAGGAATAAGGTAGAAAGTTTGGATAGCAGACCCCTCACATTCTGATAGGCTATATGAGTAAAAACGGACGGAACTTGTTTTTTGAAACCCTATTAGAATTAGATCCTACATTTGAGGATTTACTTAAAGAGGGTTAGCTAACGGGCATTGGCCTAACTCGATTTCATGGCCTAACTCATAAACAATCATATCTGGCAGCCAAAATTCTGGGTCACATATGATTGGAAATGCTTCAGATGGAACACTTATGTTGAAGGAAGCAACATCACGAGGTTGGGCAAAATTAAACTTTGTAATCGATACACTTGCTGAGGTTTTGCTCGCGATATAAGCGGCAATTTTCTCGCAAGTAATTTCAGGGGACAACCTAGACACAAAAACTTGCTTACGTGGTGCAATGACTGTAAGAAGAGGACGCTGAGAAGGGACTGAAATAGTGACATCAGGTTCAGATTCAGACGGCACAATTGGAGGATGGTCTAATCCCGGTGTTGTTAGATTAACAACAACACTACTAGCGGCTTGATTCAAGGGTGTAGGCAAGGGAGACAAAGCCAGCATAGTTCCAGGTGATGCGTACAGAGAAATGGTTGGCGATAAATCCAAACATTGAGGTGAAGCTGGCACAGAAGAAGGAGTTTCGGACGACTTCCCAACATCGGAAGGAGGCAGTTCTAAAAACTGACCAGCTGACTCTAACCGACGCGAGGGCTGCGATTCAAACTTATATTCACTAAGCAACTCAGAACTGGAGATAAACTCGCTAGTGAATTGCTTATGAATAGTTGAAGTTGTTGAATAGTAGTAGTAGTAGTAGTTTATTTGTTCTGAGAATTTTCAGAACATTATGTTGACATTGGCAGTTTGCCGTCAGTCGTATTTACATGGTAAGGTTTTATTACATATATTTAGTTTAGTTTTTGTTTAATTAAGGTCTAAAAAAATTCTGTTGTGATTTGCTTTCTATATGTTAACGCTTCGAAAATGTAACTGGGCAGTGTGGTCCAATTGCGCCCATTCAAAATTTCAATTACTTCTGTCGTGTTCAACGAAGTTTGCTGCCAATACACAAGTCGTAACTCTCCCAGGATTGGACATTCGGCCAGGAAATGAAAGGCATCCTCTTTTTCGTGCCTATTGCAAAGCGTGCACTCATTTTGTACACCATCTCTATATGTCATGAAGTTCAGTGCCATCACATCACATCGAGCGCGGAATATTTGCGAGATTACTTTTAGTTTATAGCGGTCATTAAAATAATTTCGTTCGCTTAGAGAAAAATTAAGTTGTTTGTACAACCTCCTGCTTGTGCTTCTCTGGGCCTTTTCAATATATCTTTCTCGGGTGCGTTCAGCTATGCGCTCCAGTATGTTTTTGTGTGTCGCCGTCCATGATCGATGGTTTTGGAGGTCTAGAGGGACATTATGCTCAGCAGCTAGAAGTCGCCATTCATTGAAGCATTGAGCTTCATTTGCTAGTAGCAGCTTCGCAGTGTTATTAACCAGTCTTGTTGCTGGTTTTTCCATCACCTGCCTCATGTAGGAGAAATGCGTGGCCAAGGTGTAGCTATATAGCTCGGGTAGTCCGGTCTCAATATAAACTGCATAGTTTGGAGTGTTTCGTGGCAGCTGGAATATTTTCTTGACAAAAAAACGCAGCAACTTCTCCACCTCTTCATAACGGGAAATTCCCCATACCTTTGAGGCGTAGCACAGAACGGAGCGGGCGGTTGCTTCATACATCTTATATTTGACACTCGGTAGTACGTTGTTGTTGCTCATTAGTTTGTTCCAAGAGCTGTTTAGCGCCATGATGGATTCCTTTAGTTTTAGACGAAGGTGCGTTGAAAATTTTCCATTTGATGTCATAGTAACTCCAAGATACTTGTAAGTTGTTACTCTCTCTATATCCGCACCGTTTAAGCTCCATGTTTCCCCTTGAGCGGCACGTCCTCTGCCATCCGTAAACACCAGCACTTTTGACTTGTCAGTGTTTATTCTAAGATTCCAAGTTTTGTAGTACTCGTTTAGTTGGTTTAGCATTTTTTGGAGCTGGGGTGCTGAATCAGCTAAGAGCACCATATCATCCGCGTACAGTATCGTTTTTATATGCATGTTGCCAAATGAAATTCCTGCTGGTAATGCTTCCGAAATATCGTTTATGAAGAGTGAAAATAACAGCGGACTTAGCAGGCAGCCCTGCTTTACTCCTGTGTTACTTTGGAACCAGTCTGATAGTTTTGAACCATCCCATACAGCTGCTATATTTTCCTCATACATTTTCTGGATGACTCTCAGGAACTTCGTCGATAGTCCCATATTGCTGAGCTTGTAGATAAGGCTCTTTCTGTCGATTGTGTCAAAAGCAGCCTTGAAATCGATAAAGCTTGCGTAAAGTTTCTTTTTCTCTTTAAGACGGGCTGAAACTATTGAAGACAATATAAAGATGGAGTCGACTGTTGAAAAATCTTTGCTAAACTGGTTATCGCCCAGAAGATTTTGTTCCACTACCCAATTTTCCAATCGCATAAGAAGCGTTGACGCAAACAGCTTCATGGTCGAATTGAGAAAAGATATGCCCCTATAGTTGCTCGCCTCTGTTTGTGTACCTTTTTTGTGTATGGGGAATATTACGGTCTTTTTGAAGCTATCAGGTATATCAGCAGAGTCATAGATGGCATTAAAGGTGCGTGTAAGCTCTTCAACGAACGCTGGGGTTGCATGCTTGAAAAACTCAACAGGTATTCGATCTTCGCCAGGAGCTTTATTGACTTTAGCCTTTCTTATAGCTGCCTCCACCTCCGATACATTGATGTCCATATCCAAGAGTCGGTGTTCTATGTACGGCAGTCCAAACTGGAATTGTATCTCATTTTGGCTGACAGATAAAATTTTTTCAAAGTGTAGTGCGGGCAGTTCATTTTTAGCTTTTATCGGTTTTTAGGTCCAGAAAGATTTGCTGTCTTTAATGTATATGATTTCTAATTCCAGACTTCGGAAATATTGCTGTTGCTTTTTTGTACATAAGTCCTTATACAGTCGGTTTGCATTTTGATACTCCATTTTTACTCTATCTGAATTTTCTACCTTCACCCGTCGTAGGAGCAGGAAGAGTTTTTTCTCGCCGTTTCGCATTGCTGATCAAACCATGGCTGGTTATACTTCGGTTTTCCTAGAGGCTTCATGCAGCGAGCGGCATTTTTGATGCATTCTGTGAGCTCATTTATTTCAACTGGATTGTTTAAGCCCTGATATTGGACGATCTGGTTATTTAAATTTGTTTTGTATGTAGCTTCCGATCTTTGGCGCCATACCAGCTTTGGGAGGAGGTTGTTCGTTTCCTTGGGTTGTGTAGATTCCTCTGCACGTATATACACTGTGACTGGTAAGTGGTCCGAGTACACAAGCGTTCCAATTTCCATATCAGTTACATATTTTTCCCAGCCTTCCCCTATTGCGCAGTAGTCGATGGTTGAACAGGCCTTTCCCCTAATAAAAGTGAAGTCCCCTTCTACATCGCTTTTCGTTCTTCCGTTTAGAATGGTAAGGTTCAAGCATTCACACATGTCCTCATAAAGGCGCCCTTTTCGGTCCAACTTGCCATCCTTGGCTTTTCTTTCAACTGTGGCGTATTTGCTTGCCTCACATTTAATCGAAGTCTGCTCTGAACCAATCCTAGCGTTGCAATCTCCTATAAGCATAACGTTTCTATTCTCCAGTTCCATTAGTTGGTCGTACAGCTGTTCGTAATTTGCATCCCAGTTGTTGCAGTTTAAGTAGACCGGCACAATTACCAGTGGTTCTGCATTCAATTTGAGTTTTATAATCGTTTGTCCGTTTACTGTGTCGAACTCCATGTTAATGTTGTAGTGTGTAGTTTTTCGGATACCAAGAGAGAGTCGCCCTCAGTTATATTTCCTCCAGCTGAATTTGATGTCGTTTGGGCTATAGACGATTGAGTGTTGTGTTCATATAATATCTCATTTAGCGCCTGTGCTCCATCGTCCACACATGAGTTTGTTGTTCCTGTTGTCATATGTAAACTTTATCCCATTTACCAGCAAAGTGTCATCTCGCATAGCGACCTTGACATTTTCACGTTTTGGAAGATCTTTTTTTATGGCAACCAGTTTACGTATTTTTTCCCTAGTTTCTGGAGGGAAATCTGAATTGCTTATGTAACTTGCGCAGATTATTATACTTTTTTCTCATGTCATTGCACATTCGAGAAAAATCAAATTGAGTATCTGTGCAAGTAGGGCAGGACCATCTTATTGACCCGTCGAGGTCGCGTCCGCTTAGTGCCGCACATTTACCATACATCATGTTTTGGCACAACCAACAACTAACAAACCGTAGTTGCTCCAAATCATGAGCATCTTTGTTTGGGCACGACTTCTTGCAGCACGACATTCTCAAAAATTTACCACGGGGGTTCAAGATCAAGAGATTTGCAAGTCAAAGCGCGTAAAACTAACTCACTCTCAGAGCGGTGTAACGAGTACAAAAGCACAAAGCTCAAAGCTTTCTATGCAAACTAAAACCAAAACAAAAACAAATTTGCGGTGAGAGCGATACACTCTGAGAGTATGCAACAGCGAACACACCCACTAACCTTTATTAAGAGGGGGGAACGCGGGAACCGCCAAATCGAAGTTAGAGAAAGCAAAACACAAACAAAGTACACAGGACAGACGCCGTGTTATTTGTATTTATTAATTTAATATAAACAACTAGAAAGCAAAGCACTCACCGACAGTGGGTAAAATTATTGCAACGATTTAAGTGGATTTGGGCAAATTAAAGGCACTATAGAAGTCACAAAAAATATTTAAATACGGAGCACAGTAAAAGCACGTCTATCACACACAAGAGTTCGCTCTCGAATAACTCCCACAATTTTTAAGATATCGAGCTTAAACTTATACTTAACTTATTTATATTCACAACATTTATAATCTCTGAAATGATCATCAAAAATAGCCGAGTTAAATAAATGATGCACACTTTTCCGATGTCCCCCTCTGGAGTGCACGGAGGTTATTAAACATTTCTTCTCATGAATAACGGTTATGTCGAAATCGGTTAGAGACGACTTAAACTTACGGTTACACTTAATTCACAATTCAGGACAGAAATAATCATTTCTAAACTATAATTACACTAGTTTACAAAAAAAAAAACAAGTGAGAAAGTCGGTCAAGCCCGACTATAATATACTCTGTACCTCTCTCTCTCTCTCTCTCTCTCTCTCTCCCTCTCTCTCTCTCCTCTCTCTCTCTCTCTCTCTCTAAGATTGTGCGGCGTTGGTTGTGAAAGGGTGGGTGGTGGGTGGCGGGGGTGGCCGGGAGTGATTCAGATTCACTTATTTGCTCATAACTTGAGAACCGCTCGTCCGATCTTTATCATTTCTTTGGCAAATCGATACATATTCCTAATGACTAACTATCTCTAGAAGGTACAAATCATCTATCTACAAAACTGTGGGAGATATGACGTTTTTTTTAAATTGTGGGGGCGGGAGGGGGCGTGGCAAAAATTGAAAATAAACTTGATCTGCCTGCAAGTATAAGAAGCATTTGTCCCATACATGTCAAACCTCTATCTCTTACCATCTCTGAGATCTGTTTGTTCATACGGACGGACAGACGGACAGACGGACAGACGGACAGAGAGACGGACAGACAGACGGACAGACGGACAGACGGACATGGCTATATCGACTCGGCTGTTGATGCTGATCAAGAATATATATACTTTATAGGGTCGGAAATGATTCCTTCTCCCTGTTACATACTTTTGCACAAACTTAATATACTCTATGTACCTTCGGTACAGAGTATAAAAAGTTCCCATTTCAACTTAAATATTTTTTTAGTGATGGTGGATGGTGATCTCTAAAATCGATTTCAAACATTTTATGATGGCTCCGTTTCGTCGAAATGCAAGAAGATTCAGTTTTAAACGACCAGGAAAAATAAACAAGTGAGAAAGTCGGTCAAGCCCGACTATAATATACTCTGTACCTCTCTCTCTCTCTCTCTCTCTCTTTCTCTCCCTCTCTCTCTCTCTCTCTCTCTCTCTCTCTCTCTCTCTAAGATTGTGCGGCGTTGGTTGTGAAAGGGTGGGTGGTGGGTGGCGGGGGTGGCCGGGAGTGATTCAGATTCACTTATTTGCTCATAACTTGAGAACCGCTCGTCCGATCTTTATCATTTCTTTGGCAAATCGATACATATTCCTAATGACTAACTATCTCTAGAAGGTACAAATCATCTATCTACAAAACTGTGGGAGATATGACGTTTTTTCAAAATTGTGGGGGCGGGAGGGGGCGTGGCAAAAATTGAAAATAAACTTGATCTGCCTACAAGTATAAGAAGCATTTGTCCCATACATTTCAAACCTCTATCTCTTACCATCTCTGAGATCTGTTTGTTCATACGGACGGACAGACGGACAGACAGACGGACAGACAGACGGACAGACGGACATGGCTATATCGACTCGGCTGTTGATGCTGATCAAGAATATATATACTTTATAGGGTCGGAAGTGATTCCTTCTCCCTGTTACATACTTTTGCACAAACTTAATATACTCTATGTACCTTCGGTACAGAGTATATAAAAATGTTATTTCTTCTACTTAAAAATCGTACTTTTACGAAGACAATAAGGTATTGGTGAGGAAAATCGTGTCACACGTACATCCGTGCAAGTAAAGGAACTAACAGTCCAATTTGAGTATTTTGTGTGTTCACAAAAAATAAACTTGTATTTTTCGTCGTCTTTTGGTCACTTTATAAAGTAAGCGAAGAGCCAGAACTAAAATAATAATCAAGAACAGAACAAAAGTCGAAGCATACGAATATTTATTTTTTAAATAACCACGAAAACACTAGGTTGCTTACAGCTCCTGTGTTTGTTCATAGTAATCGTTGTCTGTTTTTCTTTGTAGAAGTGCAAGTCTTGAAAAGAAAAATATTTTTATTTTTATTTTTTTGTATTTTTCCTAGGCGTTTAGATTGAAAATTCTTGCATATTCTGGCAAAAAAAACATTTTTTTTTAAATATCCTTTGTCGTTGAATTCAAACTACTAAAACGATTTAAAAACAATGTTCTACGCGATTATTGGCAGCTTAATTAGCTTAGCTTAGTGATTCATATCTTGCTTAACTCCTTGTGACTATTATAAAATTATGGGTTAAATGTAAGAGCATTTACCGAAAAAGTGAAAAAAATGCATATTGCAAAAACCGAGCCATAAAATAATTTTTGAAATTGATTTTTGAGATCAGCATTTTAAGCCAGGGATGCAAACCGGTTCTGAACCGAACCGGTTTTAAACCGAACCGAACCGCTTTTTGTGCTCGTGAACCGAACCGTAAACCGAACCGGTGTGTTTTCAAAAATGTTGAACCGAACCGAGAACCGAAAAATAAAATGGTTCGGTTCGGTTCACTTTAGCTAGGTATTGAGTTACTGGCGAATAGTGAGCAAATCAGAAATTAGCTTTAAAATATTACGAACATACTTGGAAAAGCAGAGTTGTTGTAAAAAACTATGAACATCAACCTTAATCCAACCAATCCACCCAAAATTGTAATAAGCCAAGTCGTGATTGTATTATCCGTTGGGGGGTCAACTCACATAATACTCAAGCGTTAACTTTTTATCTTTAAGCCTAGTACGGAGGGCGTTCGAATTTTCCTTCAGCTGTCAAACTCCATATAAAAAAAATTCCTTAAGGAATTTTTCCTTGCCTCATTCTGATGTTGGGTACGCAGAAAGCCAAGCAATACACACAAGGAATTTTGAGAGTTGCCATATCGACGAACCGTGTGGACTGTATCGAACAGCTGATATTTCTCCCAGAGATATTGTGCAGTCATTTATTCCTTGTGTCAGTTGTCAAAAGGCAAGGCAAAAGAAAAAATAAATGGAGTGCAGGACTAAAAATCGTCTGCAAAATTTTAGTTATGACCACTAAAATGCATTAATTGATGCAGTGAAAAACAAGGCATGTTTGTGGGACATCACAGATGGCGAGCAACTGGACACCGCATTTACAAAATGTGCTTGGGAAGCAATTGGTGTCCAGTTGCATATAATCACTTCGTGTGGCTGGCTCATTCTCCTGCACCAGACAATCAGAATGGAGTCTTGCGCCACTCTTGTCATGTTGTTTCAGGACACGCCACAAGGCATGAACCTAGCCATCTTGCGTTGCAGCGATATGTGCACCTTTCCTTCTCGCCCTGAATGATGTTAAAAATGGAAATGAAGCAATTATGATTGCACTTATCTGGCCCCGTGCTGACCATTATATTCTTGGCTGTAACTGCAATTGCAACTCCCTCCATGTTGTGCATTGTGCCTCATTTTATTTAAATCTTATAGTTAAGTCAAAATACAAATCAGCTGGACTATTTATTTATTTTCCGTATTGGTTATTTTTTTAAGTTTACCTGGTCACACTGCCTTTTACATTCCACAAAAAGGAATATTAGGCAAATTTCTTGAAGGAAAATTCGAACGCCCTCCGTACTAGGCTTTAATTGTGATTGGGTTGAAATAGAAAATGACTATGAGTATTTCTATGGCTGGTAGGCATGCAACATTAAGGTTGAAAAATGGGAGAACGACATAGTTCAGTAATTGTCAACTCTTTGGAAAAAGAACTCCAACTATTTTTGAATTTGATTTCTTAGATTCTAGGAATCAAGTTTGCTATTAGAAGAAGGAAAAAATTTAGCTTAATCTCATTTAATGTTAATATTGAAACAAACTTGATCTGCGTGCAGATAAAAGAAGTATTTGTCCCATGCATGTCAAACCTCTATCTCTTACCATCATGCTGTATTAAAAACAGCAAACTCATTTTTAGAGCTTATTTCAACATACCTGCTGACTACTATGTATGTACACAAATGTAATTGTTCATGTGCATCTACATTTGTACGTGAGCTTTTTATACCCGTTACTCGTAGAGTAAAAAGTAAGACCGTTGCAGTGGAGTAGCCCGACTTCAATATACCCTGTACAATTGAAAACGAGAGCGTAAGTTAAAATCGGCTGTAACCGACTTCGATAAACCCGTTACTCATAAAAAATATCCAACTTTTTTTTAGGGTGGGAGGGGTGGAAGGGGGGGGCTTGGTTCGCTTTTTTGCTCATAACTTGTGAACCGTTTATCCGATCTTTATCATTTCTTCGGCAAATCGATTCATTTTGCTATTTACTAACTATCTCTAAAAATACAAATCGTCTATCTTCAAAACTGTGGGAGATATAACGTTTTTTCCAAATTGCGGGGGAGGGAGGGGGCGTGGCCAAAATTTGAAACAAACTTGATCTGCGTGCAGTTAAAAGAAGCATTTGTCCCATACATGTCAAACCTCTATCACTTACCATCTCTGAGATCGACGCGTTCATACAGACAGACGGACAGACGGACATGCCTAAATCGTCTCGGCTGTTGATGCTGATCAAGAATATATATACTTTATAGGGCCTGAAATGTTTCCTTCTCCCTGTTTCTAAGGAACGCAGGAACACTGTTAAACATGTTTTTTCATGAGTAACGGGTATATCGAAGTCGGTTAGAGCCGACTTTAACTTACGCTCTTGTTTGAGTTAAAAAATGTGTCACAGTGATATTGTTAGCATAAATGCTGTTAGGCACGCAGATCAAAAATTTGAAAAATACTTAAAAAACGTACGCTGCAATTTTATTTTATTCATTAATTATCATTTAATGTTGTTTTTTCTATCCTTGGAGAGGGTATATTAAAATTGTCCGGATGCTTGTAACGCATAGAAGGAAGCATCTCCGACCACATACAGTATACATATATAATATATTCTTGATCAGCATGACGAGTTGAGTTGATATAGCCATGTCCGTCCGTCTGTCCGTCCGTCTGTCCGTCCGTCTGTCCATACGTATGTCCGTCTGTTTCTATGCTATCTCCTCCGTCAGTTTCAAAGCTATCTTAACCAAACTTTGCACGAAGTCTTTTGGTATAAATGCGCTGCACATTTGTCGGAACCGGCCGGATCGGATGACTATAGCATATAGCTGCCATAGGAACAATCGGTTGATAAAGTAGTTCTAGCGAGAAAAACTTTTTTGTTTTCAATCCTATCGCTCCCAAACCTCGTATTTATGAGTTTTTTATGCTTTCACATTATTTCAGCAAGTTTTATGCAAGTAGGGCTACTATATAGCATAGCTGCCATACAAAAGATAGGTCTGAAAAAAAATTTCAAAGTTTAAATATTTCGAATCGATGCTTTTTTTAAAAGATGACTCTTTGATTAGTTGACGGCAATGAGCTTCGCAGAGACTGACACAACGGACAACGACAACAGCATGGGTCCAACATGTACTAATTTTTTAACAACACCAACTACATCCGGACAACATGAAGTCGACTCAATAGCCGACGATACACAACAACCGACAAAATGACTTAGACGACGTGTACTTGGACATTGAACAGAAAAAACTGAAACTTTTGGAAAAGGACATTGCAAATAGTAAGGTTGAAGACTCGAAGGACTTATTGTTTTTTTAAAAAAGAAGATTTTCAGTTTACCGCTCTTAAATATTTGGAAGAACACATACAGTCTGATAAGAAGTAGTAACCAACCTAAAATATAGTTATACATATGTTATCCATACTCCCCATGTACATAAATAAGAATAGATTAAGAATAATTTAAGACAATCAAACAAAATCTAACATAGATAGATAGATAGATAGACAAGATTTTATTCGTATTTTTTTTTTGTGTAAGGTATAAATATTTGTATCACATATTGATCAATACGAACAAAGTTTTGTTTTTATATAAATACCGACATGGTTCTAAAACCGTCAGTCGGCAGTTTGTGCACTCAAAGTGCTGACTCGGACTACTACACCTGGCTGCCCGGCTCGTCGCCGAATACCAGATCGTTCGTCCTTATCAACACAGTTGGGTGGACTCACTTTACAATTATAGACTAACATTAATTGATATACTGAATGTAAATTATTAAGTGACATTTATTATACATTAAACTCGCTTATAATTAATTTCCTATAATTTATGGCCTTCTCTATATAATCTGCAAGCATGATCCAACTAAAGGGGTCTTCACCGTTTAATGCGCATATTATCTCCTGATCCGTAAGTTGCGTTCATTTATTAATTACACAGGCCAACAAAATGACCAACTTTGTGAGGTGCAGCCCTATTGATTTAAAAATATGATAAGTTTATGCTCACTGATTCCAAGACGGTGGTGGTTCAGAACTTCTAGTCAAGATCTTCTGGACCTAATGGGGGCGTATGTGGTCAGGTAAAGCTGCTGATCGGTTCAACTTGGCGAACCCAGCGTGATCCTGGTTTACTGCGTCTCAAGTCGACTCACACCTCCTCGTGGTGACCACCGGTAACAGAGCAATGCATCCGCAACGCTGCTGGCTAACGTGAGCGGCGACCCGCCCTTCCCTACAGGGTATAATATATAGGGTTAGTGCGTCGGGTTTGGTACCCACCACCGTAAAAATTTCCACCAATGAAAACTGCGACTACAATGCCTCGGATACGGACCCCCTCTGACGACGACTCACGCAAACGTTTTAAGGACCACGATTTGAGGATATGCACCTGGAATGTCCGCACCCTCAACGGAGAGGGTGATGATATCGACTTGGTGAAAGTCCTCAAGGAATACTCATCGGACGTTACTGCACTCCAAGAAATGCGATGGATTGGATATGGGAGCAAGATAATAACGCTACCAAAAGAGAAGAAAAAACAGAAATCACCACCCCCCTGGAAGATATACTACAGCGGGCATGTTTCCAAGCACGAGTTTGGGTGCGGCTTTGCAGTGAGTGATAGACTACTCACCTCAGTCATCAGCTTTACACCAGTTGACGAGCGGCTTGCCGCGCTCAGACTTAAGGCAAAATATTTTAATATTAGTCTTATCTGTGCACACGCGCCAACAGAAGACAAGGACACCTCGACAAAAGACGAATTCTATGAGCGCCTGGAACAACTATACGAGCGCTGTCCCGATCACGACATAAAGATCGTGCTAGGCGATTTTAACGCGAAAATCGGGAGAGAAGGAGTCTTTGGTTCGACAGTCGGACGATTTAGCCTTCATGAAACAACCTCCGGTAACGGAGAGAGGCTAATAGACTTTGCTGCAGGCCGGAACATGGTCATAAGTAGTACGAGATTTGAACACCTCGACATCCATAAGGCGACCTGGAAGTCCCCTGATCAACGAACACGAAATCAGATTGATCACGTTGTGATCGACGGAAGGCACTCATCGAGTGTACTAGACGTGCGTGCGATTCGAGGAGCCAACATAGACTCGGATCACTACCTGGTTGCAGCCAAGGTACGCACGCGGCTCAGTGTGGCAAATGCCTCACGCTCTGGCACACGTCGAAAGCTAAACGTCGAGAAGCTGCAATCACAAGGGACCTCTGAAGCCTACAAAGCCAAACTCGCCCAACTGCTCAGGGAAACCTCCCCATCTTCTTCCGATATATGCGAACAGTGGAATCGTATATCACACTCCATGAGTACGGCTGCCAAGGAGATACTAGGGTACTCCGAGTCCCCTCGAAGTCGGACTTGGTACGATGAGGAGTGCCGACTTGCTACTGCAGAAAAAGACGCAGCCTACAGGAGAACTCTGCAGTCGGGAGCAACGCGGGCTGTTACGGAGCGATATCAGGAGAAAAGAAAGAGCGGAAGCGCCTCTTTAGAAGGAAAAAGAGCGAGCAGGAAAGGCGCATGCGCGAGGAAGTCGAGATGTTATTCGGCATGAGTGAGACTCGAAAATTTTACCAAAAAATTAAGCAATTAACAGAAGGTTTTAAGCCCAGAGTCGCACAATGCAAAGACGAACACGGGAATCTGGTCACCGATCCTCAAGTGGCGCTTAACAAATGGAGAAGCTACTTCTCCAACCTACTGGGAGGCGATGACGAACATGATGCCGCCTCTAGAGAAGTAGCGATGCCACCAATCGACAACATAGAGATAGACCCGCCGACCCAACAGGAAGTCTGCTTAGCCATACAAAGGCTAAAGAACAATAAATCACCAGGCGCTGATGAGCTGCCTGCTGAATTGTTCAAGGCTGGAGGGGAAGAATTGGTAAGGTGCATGCACCAACTTCTTTGCCGTATATGGGTTGACGAAAGCATGCCCGACGATTGGAATTTAAGTGTTCTATGCCCAATCTTTAAAAAAAGGAGACCCTGCAGTTTGCGCCAACTACCGCGGGATCAGTCTCCTTCCCATTGCATATAAGGTTCTGTCGCGCATTATTTGTGAACGTCTTAAGCCGCTTATAAACACACTGATTGGACCTTATCAGTGTGGCTTTAGACCTGGTAAATCCACCACAGACCAGATATTCACGTTACGACAAATCCTGGAGAAGACCTATGAGAGAGGCATCAACACACACCATCTATTTGTTGATTATAAATCAGCCTTCGACACGCCGATAAGGTCAAGGTTTTTTGAAGCCCTGTCTACCCTTGGTATACCAGCAAAGTACGTCCGTCTTTGCATGATGACGTTGAGAAGTACACAAAGCTCCGTCAAAATAGGAAAGAACCTTTCCGAACCATTTGATACCAAGAGAGGTTTTAGGCAGGGCGATACCTTATCGTGCGACTTCTTCAATCTACTGATGGAATATATACTGCGCCGGTGCCCACATGCCAACAGAACGGGCGCCTTTATTTATAAAGATCTAATGCTACTCGCATATGCCGATGATATCGACATCATCGGCAAAAACGAACGGGCGGTAAGCAGGGCGTTTTCAGAGATTGAGAGGCAGTCAGAACTGATGGGTTTAGCGGTAAATGAGGACAAGACGAAATACCTTGTATCCGCGGACAAAAAGTCCTTGCGTCTTGGACAATTTGTTACAATGGGAGAATACAACTTTAAAGTTGTTGAGGATTTTGTTTACCTCGGAACGACGATAACCAGCGACAACAACATCAGTCTGGAAATCCGACGAAGGATCACTCTTGCAAACCGATGCTTCTACGGGCTAAGTAGAGAGCTCAAGAGCAGAGACCTCAAGCGAAGAACAAAATTAGCCCTATACAAGTCGCTAATCATCCCAGTCCTGCAATACGGCGCAGAAGCATGGACAATGACAGCAGCGGATGAAGCGGCGATTGGCGTGTTTGAACGAAAGATTCTTCGGAGGATTTATGGACCTTTAAAAGTTGGCGATGTTTTCCGCATTCGAAATAATGACGAACTGTATGAGCTCTATGGGGACACCTGTCTGGTCAAGCGCATAAAGCAACAGCGGCTGCGCTGGTTAGGACATGTCACCAGGATGGACGAAGAAGCTCCAGTAAGGAAAGCTTATTATTCGAAGGCGGCTGACTACGGAGGAAGAGGCAGGCGGGGGAGACCCCGACTAAGATGGGATGACCAGGTTAGGGCAGACCTTGCCAAGCTTGGTTTGACCAATTGGTCCCAGCTCGCACGGAGCAGAAGCGACTGGCGGACATTGTTGGCAGCGGCCGAGACCGTCGAACGGTTGTGATGCATGCATCGGGCCAATTAAGAAGAAGAAGAAGAAGTTTATTTGGCAAAGTTATAGCCTGCTGAAGACAAATATACATATTTAAATTTATAGGGAGGAAAAACTAGATTGTCACTCCAAATCTGTATAGGAACTGTAAAGAGGCTACTTGGTTAGCCCTAAAGTGTTATATGTTTACATGTAGATGATAAATTCTATTTTGAAACAAGTAGCCTTTTCACAGATCCTATAAATTTTTTTACTGACAATCTAGTTTTCCTCCCATAAATTTAAATATGTATTTTCGTCTTAAACAGGCTATAACTTTGCCAAATTAAGTGATTAAAATTCCATAAAAATTACAAAATTAGATCATATGTTGGACAATATGCTCAGATGGCGAATATATTAATCCAAGAACCGCGCTAGCCTGAACGGGATGATTTATTTTGATAAAAATGTTATAAATCAAAAAATGTCTGTCTTTAGAGGCCAATTTACACACTTTACGCTGAACTTAAAAAGCGCCTTTGATTTTTATAAAATGCATTGATATGTACTTTATCGCAAATAGCTTATAAACTCACATATTTATACATAGTGTGGCCTTCATAAATCCTTGAGTGCCAAAAATTCAAATTTTTCGTTTTTCCGCCATATCTTGGAAACAAGAGCTGATGGAGCTAAACCGAAACCAGTCTTGGAATCAGTGAGCATAAACTTATCATATTTTTAAATCAATAGGGCTGCACCTCACAAAGTTGGTCATTTTGTTGGCCTGTGTAATTAATAAATGAACGCAACTTACGGATCAGGAGATAATATGCGCATTAAACGGTGAAGACCCCTTTAGTTGGATCATGCAGATTATATAGAGAAGGCCATAAATTATAGGAAATTAATTATAAGCGAGTTTAATGTATAATAAATGTCACTTAATAATTTACATTCAGTATATCAATTAATGTTAGTCTATAATTGTAAAGTGAGTCCACCCAACTGTGTTGATAAGGACGAACGATCTGGTATTCGGCGACGAGCCGGGCAGCCAGGTGTAGTAGTCCGAGTCAGCACTTTGAGTGCACAAACTGCCGACTGACGGTTTTAGAACCATGTCGGTATTTATATAAAAACAAAACTTTGTTCGTATTGATCAATATGTGATACAAATATTTATACCTTACACAAAAAAAAAAATACGAATAAAATCTTGTCTATCTATCTATCTATCTATGTTAGATTTTGTTTGATTGTCTTAAATTATTCTTAATCTATTCTTATTTATGTACATGGGGAGTATGGATAACATATGTATAACTATATTTTAGGTTGGTTACTACTTCTTATCAGACTGTATGTGTTCTTCCAAATATTTAAGAGCGGTAAACTGAAAATCTTCTTTTTAAAAACAATAAGTCCTTCGAGTCTTCAACCTTACTATTTGCAATGTCCTTTTCCAAAAGTTTCAGTTTTTTCTGTTCAATGTCCAAGTACACGTCGTCTAAGTCATTTTGTCGGTTGTTGTGTATCGTCGGCTATTGAGTCGACTTCATGTTGTCCGGATGTAGTTGGTGTTGTTAAAAAATTAGTACATGTTGGACCCATGCTGTTGTCGTTGTCCGTTGTGTCAGTCTCTGCGAAGCTCATTGCCGTCAACTAATCAAAGAGTCATCTTTTAAAAAAAGCATCGATTCGAAATATTTAAACTTTGAAATTTTTTTTCAGACCTATCTTTTGTATGGCAGCTATGCTATATAGTAGCCCGACTTGCATAAAACTTGCTGAAATAATGTGAAAGCATAAAAAACTCATAAATACGAGGTTTGGGAGCGATAGGATTGAAAACAAAAAAGTTTTTCTCACTAGAACTACTTTATCAACCGATTGTTCCTATGGCAGCTATATGCTATAGTCATCCGATCCGGCCGGTTCCGACAAATGTGCAGCGTATTTATACCAAAAGACTTCGTGCAAAGTTTGGTTAAGATGGCTTTGAAACTGACGGAGGAGATAGCATAGAAACAGACGGATGGACAGACGGACGGACAGACGGACGGACAGACGGACATTGCTATATTAACTCAACTCGTCATGCTGATCAAGAATATATTATATATACTGTATGTGGTCGGAGATGCTTCCTTCTATGCGTTACAAACATCCGGACAATTTTAATATACCCTCTCCAAGGATAGAAAAAACAACATTAAATGATAATTAATGAATAAAATAAAATTGCAGCGTACGTTTTTTAAGTATTTTTCAAATTTTTGAACTGCGTGCCTAACTGCATTTATGCTAACAATATTACTGTGACACATTTTTAACTCAAACAAGAGCGTAAGTTAAAGTCGGCTCTAACCGACTTCGATATACCCGTTACTCATGAAAAACATGTTTAACAGTGTTCCTGCGTTCCTTAGTGTGACCATCCGAAAAGTATGCAACATTTTTTTTAGGGTGGGGGGGGGTGGGGCTTGGTTCACTTTTTTGCTCATAACTTGAGAACCGTTCATCTGATCTTTATCATTTCTTCGGCAAAATCATTTTGCTAATAACTTACTATCTCTAGAAGCAACGAATCGTCTACCTTTAAAACTGTAGGAGATATAACGTTTTTTCCAAATTGCGAGGGCGGGAGGGGCCGTGGCCAAAATTTGAAACAAACTTGATCTGCGTGCAGATAAAAGAAGCATTTGTCCCATACATGTCAAACCTCTATCTCTTACCATCTCTAAGATCTAGGCGTTCATACAGACAGACGGACAAGTCTATATCGTCTCGGCTGTTGATGCTGATCAAAAATATATATACTTTATATGGTCGGAAATGATTCCTTCTGCCTGTTACATACATTTGCACGACTTTAGTATACCCTTTTTATACCCTGTACCCATTAAAAATGGGTAAAAGGGGATCATGAGTTTGCTGTTTTTAATACAGCATGGTGGTAAGAGATAGAGGTTTGACATGCATGGGACAAATACTTCTTTTATCTGCACGCAGATCAAGTTTGTTTCAAATTTTGGCCACGAACCCTCCCGTCCCCGCAATTTGGAAAAAACGTTATATCTCCTATAGTTTTAAAGATAGAAAATTCGTTGCTTCTAGAGATAGTTAGTAATTAGCAAAATGAATCGATTTGCCGAAATGATAAAGATCAGATGAACGGTTATCAAGTTATGAGCAAAAAAGTGAACCAAGCCCCCCCGCTACCATCACACCTACCCTAAAAAAATGTTGCATACTTTTCGGATGGTCACACTAAGGAACGCAGGAACACTGTTAAACATGTTTTTATTTCATGAGTAACGGGTATATCGAAGTCGGTTAGAGCCGACAAAACAAGCATGCTTGTTTATTCAAACAAAGCAGAACTTACGGCTGAATTAAGCTCGGCTTAAAGTTCTGCCGTCAGTTCAGTTTTCCGTCGCGTGTGTGCGCGCCCCCCGAAGTGTCCAGTTTGGAGCAGAGCTTAGTGTGTCGGCCTGCTGTGCGGCCGGAGTGGGTTCAATCCCGCCTCTGAACATCTAATAAAAAGTTTTTTATTTCTTATTTCGGTCACCGGCAATTGGCGCCAGCTGTGAAGTAACTAGCCATGAAAAGGTTTCACAAACTTTGCCGTTCAGATTCGGCGTTAACCTGTAGGTCCCATTGCCTTGTGCGAAAAATTATAAGCACACACGACAAGAGATTAGGAGAAGCTTGGCTTGGCCCTTTTGGGCTTTAAAGGCAATATTACATTTTACCCTAAAATTGTTCAGTATAAATGATCGGTCGAATTCGTGCACTAAGAACTGTCTAATTTGGATAAGTTGTGACAATACCCCCATGGTCTGGCCCCTCCCACTCGATCGAATAATATTTATTACAAGAAACCAAGTCGGAGCAGAAAAATTTTGACAAGTCTAAATGAAAAGAAACGTCGAATTTCTGCCGGTTAGTGTTCGACTCTGTCCCAGTGTGAATTGGTTGCTTTTCAAAACAATTGATTATAAAATCTCAAGACATTGTTAAATATTGTGGTACACTAAGCGTTAATCAAAACCTTTGTGGCTTTACGTTTAAGGTATACTGCTGCTTCAAGCGAATATAATTAAAAATTTTTTTATATTTTCAGTGGATAGGAAACAGCGGCACATTATTCTGAATGAAAATGCATTAAGCAGAAAGCATTCAAAAAAAAACGGTGAGACTGTTATTCGAAGAAGATTTGAAACGCATCAAAAAAGAGATCCTAAGGAAGAAAATCTGAAAACCTTAACTTTCAATTGTCAACAAAGTGAAAATAATCTAGCAAAAATGGGACTTATTCGGATTCTTGAGTTGCCGTCTGATAACTGTAATGTTAATTTTATTCAAATTGCTTAGAAAATTTTCTCAAAGTACATTTTTTATAGGTCAAGAAGACTCTTCCTCTGTAGCTTCCGGATTGAGTAGTAACCCGTACAACGCTCAAAAAAATTTGATGTATTTTAAAAACAATGCAAAAAGTGAAAAAAATAAACTTGATTTCGATGAAAATGTATCTCAAAATGATGGATTGGAAACCGGTAGAACGAAAAGTATGACCGTTGATGTAATTACGAATAATGCCGCACTGGAAAATAGGAATATAAGTCGAGATACTGCAAGGATATACGAACAGGTAACAAGTTGTTTTAAAATGCGGTTGTTTAACAAGACTTGAAAAATTTTATAACTGTAAATCGTACTTATATAAATATTTATACAATAAGGATATCACGGATTTAGTAGTTTGAGTGGCGTAGAGTTTAAAAATCTAAATCACAAGGGACAAATACGTAGCTAAACAGAAAAAATAATCTAGAAAACTTGACCTTATTTTGTAAAACCAATATTAAGTGT
Source organism: Lordiphosa stackelbergi (assembly GCA_018904235.1). Taxonomy (NCBI): domain Eukaryota; kingdom Metazoa; phylum Arthropoda; class Insecta; order Diptera; family Drosophilidae; genus Lordiphosa; species Lordiphosa stackelbergi. The sequence goes on from JAEIFU010000142.1 coordinate 48,842, forward strand.
AAATATTTGTATGTTTATATGTTTGTATGTTTGTTACTCAGTCACGCAAAAATGGCTAAGCAGAGTGTAACATGGGCTATATAACCTTTATTTAAAACCGCAAAATTTTCAAAAGAGTATTTATGAATGCCCTTGATCATCAAGGCTTGATGTTTAAATGAAAATGCAGCCGTTGCACAGAAAAGCAGACTCAGCAGAGCTCTCCAATGGGTACTAGTGACTGTTCAATAACATCGAAGGAGTGAATCAAATTTTTGTGGACTGACGATGGAAGGTCTTGGTCAGTTCTTTTGCAGTATCTAGGGCATATTTTCTAAACTTCTCTTTCTATACATTTAATTTATAACCTGAAGCAGCACACCAGATATTTAAAAATGCAAGAAACCTAGTTGGCACAAACATTTACGTTGAAAAGGATCTATGTGAGCAACGACAACAAAACAAAGCAGCCCTTTTTCAATTGAAGTTAAAGCTAAAAGGTATGAAAGCGGAAAAGAAAATCCTCATTAAAAATGACTCGATGAAAATTGGAAATTACTGGTTTTTTTTCAATACAAATAAGGAACTGATGTGCAACAAGGAGAAAGGATTCCCCATTCTGAAGGCAAAATTCCCCGGCTTAACAAAGAAATTATCAACTATGAGTCACTTCAAGCATCGAGGCCAAAAAACTTGTAAAAACAGTCAACTGTATAAAAAATAGTCTTAAGATATTATCCTACAATATCGCTGGACTCCGCAGTAAGCTGATAAACAAAATATGTTTTGATTTCATAAATTCGTTCGATGTTGTCCTACTTTTTGAAACCTTCGTTGATCAAAACTTTTCCGAATACGAAAATTACTTTGCCGTTTTTAACATCCATTGGAATCCAGCTCGACGTTCGGCAAATAGAGGTCGTGCTGGTGGTGGCCGCCTTTATGGTGTAACGAAAATTACTGCCAACGTATACCGTATGAACTGCACTAATATAGGATCCTCAACAGTATTAAGATGCGAAATAGCCAACAATGCCTTTCACATTATACCGGTCTATCTTAATTGCCACAATTGGAATGCAGATTTCGAAGAACTTTATGACCTCTGCATGGAAATCGGAAATGATAACATCCTAGTCACGGAAGACTTTAACGCGAGAATCGGGACTCTGCAAGGATTCTCAGAAGGTGTTGTTACGGCTAAGGGTTATGCGTGCACTCCCAGAAATTCAAAAGACAAGACTGTTAATAATAGAGGCATAAAAACCATTGAAATGTGCGAGACTCTGGATCTTCTAACGCTAAATGGTAGAACAAAGGGCGATGCTGAAGGACATCTTACCTTTCTTAGACACCAGTCAAGCTCAGTAATCGACTATTGCATGGTGCGTGGCAAATGGCAGTGACGTAGCAGTGAAAGGCGAAATTTTTTCTGACCATATGCCAATAGAAGTATGTATTGAGTCGTGAGGTGAACTGATCTCGCACGGAAAAAAAAGTCATCTTCTACCTAAGCTTAAATGGCGCGAAAGATTGGCAGGTGCTTATGCCTCTAAGCTAAACAGTTTACTCTCCTCTGTAGATCAAGCAGAGCCTGACATCGACCAAATTACTCGAAGCATTTCTAAAGCTGCCTCCTGCATGGAAAGGTCACCTCCTACATCATTTTCGCAGCCCTGGTTTGATGCGGATGCTGCAATGCTGCCTGTAAACTTTCGTTTGATCTACTTCAGCTAGCTAGGATGGAAAACACACCGGACACTAGGACCAACTATCATCAAGCAAATATCAAGCAGCAGCACTACTATCAGCAATTGGAATTTGAAATAGCCAGGGTCAACAGCAGCAAAGAGTTTTGGGCACTAGCACGAAAGCTAAACGGGATTACTTCGAAAAAATTATTTGTTAGTAACCCTCCAGCCCAATTCCCCAAATCCAGATAGCTTAAGGGAAAGCATAATTTTCCCCATCTACAAGAAAGGAGACCCTACATCAGCTTCCAACTACAGGGGTATATCCTGCATAAATGCAGCCATGAAGTTGTTTGCCTCAATTTTGCTAAGACGACTTACGGACTGGGTAGCTGAACATAATATCCTTAGCGAGTTTCAATTCGGATTTCGACGAGGATATTCAACAGTCGATAGCATATTTGTGCTTACTGCGATTGCCAAATCCTACCTCTCTGCTAACCGAAAGCTGTATATCTGTTTTATAGATTTCAAGGCAGCCTTCGATACCGTCAACCGTAGAAGTTTACTGCTAAAGTTAAGCCTCCTGGGAGTATCTACGCGCTTCATAAATATGGTTTCAAGCCTGTACAAAGAAAACACTTTTGCTGTTTGGGGTGGACGAGAGCTTTCACACAAGTTTCCAAATAAAACCGGAGTAAAGCAAGGATGCCTCCTAAGCCCACTTCTGTTTTCCCTATATATCGACGACGTTACCACCTATCTTCCGGGAGGCGTTAACATAAATGGCTCCACTACCAAGGCATTAATGTACGCAGGTGATATGGCGCTACTAGCAGAGTCCCCCGAGATATTGCAAGCCATGATTGATAAGCTCTCTGAATATTGCATACAATGGAGCCTACAGATAAATGTGTATAAGACGAAAGTCCTAATTGTGAGGGATGGGAGAGGGCGTAGTGCAAGGGTCGACAGATGGGTCTTAAATGGCGAGGAGCTGGAAACGGTAAATAGTTTTAAATATCTTGGCGTGACCATCACTGGAAATTTTAGCTTCAAATCTCACGTACAGGAAAAACAGCAAGACTCTAAAAAAGCAATAAATGGCACGTGGAAAAACTTCTTTGGAAAAAGACACATTTTGCCGAGCACTAAATTTAGAATGTTTGAAGCTACTGCTAGATCAGTAATGTGCTATGCATCTCAAATCTGGGGACACTGCCGATATGAGGAGGTGGAGCGTTTGCAGAGATTATTTATTAAACGCATATTTAAACTACACCGCACCACACCGAACTATGCACTCCACCTTGAAACTGGCCTACCCTCCTCAAACTGTAGATTGGTCACTGCTATGACGTCACCGCTATGACGCTGTCAGAAAAGTCTCTACACCCAAAAAAATTTGTATCAATATCACTCTGATACACGTTGGTCTCAAATCGAAACTGAAACTATGATGCTGTCAGAAAAGTCTACAAGTTTAATTGACAATTGGCTGTCTTTGATTTGAGGATCAATTGATACTAAACGCATTGACCTTCATTGCATCGGATCATGGGACAAGATCTCACATTTAGTGTTTACCTTAGTGTAAAAATGTGGAAAGTTGTAACCCTTTCCCAGACAGATGAAGTAAATAAACGGATTTTATTTTTTCTAAGCCAAGCCATGTCGTTTTTTGAAAATATTAAATGTAACTTTAGACAGGACACGCAACAAGCCAGAATGCTGCTGTGACCTTTTAGCGCTTTCCAAGACAACGTACAATGAGGGAGTCGAAACCAAGAAGCTAATCAGGCGTTTTTCGCGTTTTGACCAAGTTCTCTGAAGGCGTAAACTCACAAGTACGGCAGGTTCACCCTGAAGAGAGCGCGAAATGTGACTAGGTCTCCCTCTAACACACAGGGAGTATGCTTCGCCCCAGGGTCTAGGCTGGGGAACACTGATAACACAGGCATACCAATATGGTGACTTATGGTTAAGCAACATTCGCATGGACACGAGGAGAGACGAAATGTATCTACTTAGGGGTGTGCCACAATTTTAACTTGAAATACAAATGCCCTTTTATGAACATGTTTTGTTTTAATTTTAATGGCAGATTATAATGAACTGAATTTATAGTACAAAGATAAGAAAAAATTAAATTGCTAAAAGCTGGTATCAAAAGAAAAAACTTGGACAGTTGCAATCTCCTTATTTAATCAGGCCTAAATTGATACTTAAAACCGCAATATATAAATGACTACCTGTAACGTTGGTATCCATTAAACTCGAAAATTATGATAATACTTTCGAAGATGTCAATTTGATACTTGGTATTAGCAAAAATCGATACTCAATACTTGTTTCAAATTGTTTAATGTCTAAATTGTGTGATGATTTTTTACTATAGTTTTTGACAATTGGCTGACCTTATTTGAGGATCATGATATACCCATTGACCTTCAATGCATCGGATCATGGGAAAGATCTCACCAATTGTTGTTGGAGAAAGTTGTAATCAGAGAAAGAGACTTTTTTCTAAGCCAAGCCAGGCAAAGTGTGGTACGAAACACCTACAAAAAACTGGAGCTTAATCTGAAAACATTGAACTATTTTCATGACCGGTATGAGACGCACGCCATCTCTCTGATCTGTAGGGCTCGCTGTGAGATGCTTAGACTCAACTACAGGCCACACTGGAGCACTGATAACACAGACTGTAGTCTCTGTAATCTGCACGCAACGGAAGACGTCATGCATCTGCTGGGGTATGCCCAATTTTAACTGAAATAAGAAGTGCCCATCTGGGAAGCCGTTTCCTATTGGAAGCAGACGTAATAAATTGGCTAAACGCAAGAACTGGACAGCGCTATCCTCCTTTTTACAACAGGCGCTAAAATACAGAACCGCAATTATGTATCTTTCCCTTTATTTTGTCTTGGTCAATGCAAAAATCGAATACGGTGTTCTTTGTTTAAAACTATTGTATGTTTTTATACCCTGTACCCATTGAAAATGGGTAAAAGGGGATCATGAAGTTGAGCAAATGTATGTAACAGGGAGAAGGAAACATTTCCGACCCTATAAAGTATATATATTCTTGATCAGCATCAACAGCCGAGTCGATTTAGCCATGTCCGTCTGTCCGTCTGTCCGTCCGTCTGTCCGTCCGTCTGTCTGTATGAACGCGTCGATCTCAGAGATGGTAAAAGATAGAGTTTTGACATGTATGGGACAAATGCTTCTTTTATCTGTACGCTGATCAAGTTTGTTTCAAATTTTGGCCACGCCCCCTCCCGCCCCCGCAATTTGGAAAAAACGTTATATCTCCCACAGTTTTGAAGATAGACGATTCGTACTTTCGAGAGATAGTTAGTAATTAGCAAAATAAACCGATTTGCCAAAGAAATGATACAATTCGGATGAACGGTTCAGAAGTTATGAGCAAAAATGCGAACCAAGCCCCCCCGCTACCACCCCACCCACCCTAAAAAAATGTTGCATACTTTTCGGATACTTTTCCCTAAGGAACGCAGGAGCACTGTTAAACATGTTTTTTCATGAGTAACGGGTTTATCGAAGTCGGTTAAAGCCGACTTTAACTTACGCTCTCGTTGTCATTTGTACAGGGTATATTGAAGTCGGGCTACTCGACTGCAACGGTCTTGAGAACCGTTTATCCGATCTGTATCATTTATTTGGCAACTTGATTCATTTTGCGAATTACTAACTATCTCTAGAAGGTACGAATCGTCTATCTTTAAAACTGTAGGAGAAATAACGTTTTTTCCAAATTGCGGGGGCGGGAGGGGGCGTGGCCAAAATTTGAAACAAACTTGATCTGCGTACAGATAAGACGGACAGACAGACAGACGGACGGACGGACAGACGGACAGTCGGACATGGCTAAATCGACTCGGCTATTGATGCTGATCAAGAATATATATACTTTATAGGGTCGGAGATGTTTCCTTCTCCCTGTTACATACATTTGCACAACTTCATTATCCCCTTTTACCAATTTTTAATGGGTACAGGGGATAAAAAGTTGTCATCAAAGAGACACAATTTAGACATCAATTTGAAACTATTGAGTATCGAATTCTCTCCAATACTCCAAGTATCACATTGATATCTTCGAAAGTATTAACATGATCTTTCGAGGATTTCAATTTGATACTAACGAGTATCCGGGTGACACTTTTTGGTATTAAATTTTTAGTATCAATTTGACACTAGGTCTTATTAATTTGACACTTCAATTATCAAACTTTTAGTATCATTTTGAAACTAGCTTTTATCAACTTAAAATTATTTCTTATCAAGTTTGTAATATAAATTCAGTTCTTTACAAACTTAGTACATAACATTTTTGTTTTTTCTTATAATTTATTTTATTTTCACAAAAAAATTAACTTCGTCAAGTGTGGACACTTTAATATAGAGAAACATTGGTCTCACACTGCTTGCCTCGTGTGCACGCGAATGTTGTATAATCAGTAGTCACTACATAAATGGGTTTGCCTCTTGCTGGAACCCGTACATCAGAGTCCCTCAGCCAAAGCCCCTGGGGCACGTTCATACTCCGCAATCCCCACCGAAAGCTTTCCGAAGTTATATATCACTGTGTGTTAGAGGGGGACACAGTCACGTTTTCGCGCTCTCTTCATGAGGAACCCAGCCGTATGTGGGGGTTTACGCCTTTAGAGACCTTGAGTGAAAAACGCGAAAAACGCTAAAAAAGCCTGTTCTGCAGCTTTCTTCATTTCGAACCTCTCGCATTGTTCGTTATCTTGCAAAGCGCTGAAACATCAACAGCAGCATTGTGTCTTGTTATGTGTCCTGCCTGAATAGTTACATTTGTTATTTTCATATGTTGGCAAAAAAGAACCAGAAAAACATTTATACTTAGCTGCTTAAGCTTACCTTGTGAGTGTGCTCCATTTGAAATCCGTTTATATATCTTCATTACGTCGTCTGGGTCCTCCGTAGCTTTTACTTTTAACTACATATTGAATTGTTTGCAAATAAATTAAAACACCAAATGTGACATGTCAAGCATCGCCAGCTGCCACATTCGACATGTTTTCTTGTACAATTCATACATTCTTCGAATTTTCGAACTTAAAATAAGTTGATTAGTTGTAAATTGATACTTCTGCGCATCAAAATAATATTCTAAGTTTCAATGTAATACTTTCTAAGCTTACATTTTTACAAAAAAAAATGATACTAGTTTCAGTTTCAATTTGAGACACATGTTTCAAATTGAAATTGATACTAATTTTTTTGGGTGTACTACTACTACCCTGATGACAAGGCTTGCAGTAATGTTCCATTTTTCAATTGAATTTTTTAATGCCTGTTACTTTAGCAGATAAATGAGCATGTTTCCATCATTTGAAATCTTACTTTTGGTTTATCGACAATTTGACCTATTTTCCCTCGAAATGCTATTTTCTTCTGTTCTGTTATTACGAATCGTTAATTTTCTTCTGAAGATCTAACTTGCCATTGTTTTAAATCAAGTCTGTACGAAAAATGAAGAAAATACTCGAAAAATCTAATATACGGTTGCAGAGTGAACAGACCAAATTCATAGCGATCTTTAAGAACTTCTTTTGTTAACATTTTTCAATACTGTTCATTTCAGTGGGTTTTGCATTACAAATGTAACGCTTTGCCGATGAAGTTTGTGTTAATGCAATGCACACTCCTGTAAAGTAGTTCCTGACCGAGGTTATAACTCAGGGCTCGCCAGGGGTTCCTTAAATGAAATTTGTTAAAATTAAGTGGGACTAGTGGATAGGAAGGAACGAAACACCAGCCCCGAACCGTAACCCGCCCCCGCCCACCCCCCCACCAAGACAACACACCCCAAGCCCACACCCCCGGTTCCTTAAATGAAATTTGTTAAAATTAAGTGGGACTAGTGGATAGGAAGGTGTGTTAGGTTGTATCGAAATAACCGCGAGCTGCGGTCCTCGGTGGATACCTGACGATTAAACACTGCGCCGGAGCCTAGGGGAGCCTAACTGGACCTCCTCAGAGTGGGCCAAAAGATTACAACTACACCCAAAAAAAGTTGTCATCAAAGTGACACAATTTAGACATCAATTTGAAACTATTGAGTATCGAATTCTCTTTAATACTCCAAGTATCAAATTGATATCTTCGAAAGTATTAACATGACATTTCGAGGGTTTCAAATTGAAACTAACGTGCATCAGGTTGACACTTTATTGTATTAATTTTGAAGTATTTGATACTAGGTCTTATTAATTTGATAATTCAACTATCAAACTTTTTGTTTCATTTTGATACTAGCTTTTATTAAAATAATATTTTTTCTTATCTTTGTAGTATAAATTCAGTTCATTATAAACTGCCATTATAATTAAAACAAAACATTTATAAAAAAAAAATTTAATTCAAACTCTAAAATGTAATTTATTTACACTATCAAATTGAATTCGTCAAGTGTAGACACCTCTCTAAGTGAAAACATTTGTCTCTCACTGTATGCCTCGTGTCCACGCGAATGTTGCTTAACCAGACGTCACCATATTGGTATGCCTCTTGCTCGAACCCGTACATCAGAGTTCCCCAGCCATGGACCCTGGGGCAGGAAAATACTCCCTGTGTGTTAGAGAGAGACACAGTCACATTTTCGCACTCTCTTCTGGGGGAACCCTGCCGTACATGTAGCAGTTTACGCCTTCAGAAACCTTGAGTAAAAACGCGAAAAACACCTGTTCTGCTTTCTTGGTTTCGCACCTCTCGCATTGTACGTTGTCTTGCAAAGCGCTGAAACTGTCACATTTTCAAAAAACGACATGAATACTCAGCTGCTTATACTTACCTTGCAAATATGCTCCATTTGAAATCCATTTATTAATCTTCATCACGTCGTCTGCGAAAGGGTCCTCCATAGCCTTTACTTTTAACTTAGTACACAATTGTTTACACTAAAAGTAAAATCACTAAATGTGACTTGTCAAGCATCGCCAGCTGCGACGTTCAGCATGCTTCGTTTTACAATTCATACATTCTTCGAATTTTCAAAATAAAAATAAAATTGTTTAGTTTCAAATTAATACTTCTGCGCATCAAATAAATATTCAAAGTTTCAATGTAATACTTTCTAGGTTTGCATTGATACAAAAAAAAATGATACTAGTTTCAGTTTCGATTTGAGACAACGTGTATCAGAGTGATATTGATACAAATTTTTTTGGGTGTAGTCTGGTATGCTACTTTTTGTCGTTTTTCGAGGTCGGTTATGTCTTTTTCGTTAATTTTGGTTTTTAATTTTTGGAATGTATGAGTCTGATTTCGGTTTATGATATGAATGTGTCTGTGTGTTTCTTTAATTTCTAAGCTAAGTACTTTAAGTAAAAACTTTTTCTCTAATTTTTGTAGTTCTTTTTGAGTGTCATGTAAGCTGAAGTTTTTTCTAAGAGCGGTGGTTTATAAATATAGATTGTTTTTTATTTTATTAATTTCTTGTTGTTGGTTTTAACTTGGTGTTGCAGTTTTTCAATTTTTATTTGCTTCGATTTAGTTGTGATTGTTGTTTTTTGAGTTGTTGTACATTTTTTTATTTGAACTGTGTTTCTTTGAAGTTGCCTTGGCAACGAGAAAAGACGCGTCCACCTCAGCCTTGATTCATTGTGTTTATGATTACTCCCAAATAAGAACGCCTACAAAAGCAATTCCTAACGCTCCTGATCACTACTGTGCTCTCACGCACACATTGAAATCGTGTCTCTTCAATTTAAGCTCTCTGTGTTTTGCTTTTTGCGTGCGCTCTTTGCTCTCTGCTGTAACTGTAAAGCAAAGAGCGCCTTTCGAAATTAATTGGAGCTAATGGCTGGCAACCTTGACCACCCACTTTCCACCCAGGGGGTAAATTTTCCGAAAAATTGGTATGCAGTTATTATTGAATTTATTTTATAGATTTTTGAAAATAAGTTTCAACTTGATCGGATGAAAAACAAAAAAGTTTCATACAACAGTTTTCCGCGAATTTTCCACATTTCCCGACAGAATTTTCCAAAATCCGTTCTTAGTACTCACTTTCTGCATAAGATAGAACTACTGTGAAAAACTCAGCTTCCTATCTTCAATGGTTTAGGCTGTGCGACGGTCACCAGTCAGTCAGTCAGGTTGAACTCTTTTATAAATATAGATGTGTAATTGAGTTGACAGCCTTTTTTTTGTCGACTAAATAAATAAATAAATAAAAAATAGACGGAAGCTAACTTCGGCTGTACCGAAGTTTATATACCCTTGGAGCATGATATATGCTGCCAGTTTGATATATAGCTATACGATATATTCATCAAAAAATTTTTTCTCACTAAAACTACATTTTGGACCGATCGTTCCTATGGCAGCTATATGCTATAGTCATCCGATTTAAATCAAACTGGACAAAATGGTATGGCAGCTATACTATATAGTTGTCCGATTTTGATAAATCTCAATGAAATTATGTGAAATTATAGAAAACTTATAAATACGGGGGTTGGGAGCGATAGCATTGAAAACAAAAAAGTTTTTCCCACTAAGACTTTTTTTCAGACCTATCTTTTTTATGGCAGATAAACTATATAGTTTCGATTTTGATAGATCTCGGTGAAATTATGTGAAATCATAGATAACTTGTCCGATTTTGATAGTATCTCAGTGGAATCATGTGTAATCATTAGACATCGGATTTTAGGTGAAAACATATTTTATTGTGCGGTCCAAAAAAATTTCTGATTGCATACAAATTTGTTTCATGAAAAGTAGAATAATTTAAATCCTCATGCGTTTTGCATATTTGACATATTTGCATATCTTCGACCTAAAACCATATTTGAGAATATGCTAACATATTTTAACCTATTTCGACCTATTTTGGAATATGTCATATGCTTTTACATATTTAGAGAAAAAATATATGCTATCAAGTAGGCGTCTGCACATAAAAATATGCCTTTTATTCGTGGTTAAAAACGAAAGTAACGAACATAGCAAGTACGGTAAATGCTTCGTAGCGCACCGACCGAAAGAAAAGAAGTTCCCAATTTTTTGTGTTCACCACTCGGGCGAGCAAAATCCATTTCGGATAGGAACGCTCGGTGCAAAGGAGTTGAGGAGAGTAGAGTTTAGATAATGAAAAAAGGAAGGACGAAAAAGAAGAATTGTATTTAAAATCACTTTATCGTGATTGACAAATCATTAAATTGCGGAATGCGAAAAGAAGAGGACTAGTAGCAGTATTGCACCAAATTAAAATACCAATTAAGTTGAAAATCATTTCATAACTATTGCATAAGCATACTTTTTAGCTTAGGCCCTCCGTGGTAATTTAATTAATAATTAATTAAAAAATTGCTTTTAAATACCACAAGCAACTACATAGCTATGATTGTGATCTTACCGATCCGCGATACCATGGATGACCAACGGTGAAGAGGAAAAATGGTGGAGAAGAAAAAATCCGAAACGTCATCAGCTCCATTATTTTCGCTTGCAACTAAGTGTAGGAATCTGCCAGATGCTAAGCAAAAACCGAAATTTCATAATATTTTTATGATAAGGTTCGCGCCTCCGAATCACTTTTTGCTCGTATGTAAACTGAACACACTCACAAAATTCGGTACTGCCTTTTGCGGTCACTACTATTCGACTCCTACCGTACGAGAAAACGGAAGTACAATACAATTCAAACCATTTACCGTAATTGTGCTTTGAATAGTACGCTATGAAGCATTTATAGAGCCTGCCTGTGTATAGTACCTTCTCGAGTTTAGTATTAATTGCGTTCTAAACATAAGTATGGAATTTTTAGTGGTATTTTGAGAAGAACATATTTTGACATATTTTAACCTATTTTAACATTTTTCATATTTTGACCTATTTCGAACCTATTTTAACCTATTTTAGCATATGCTTTTTACCTAAAAAAAGCATATTTTGGATATGATCATCTTGAAAAATTTTAAATATTTTTATTAGCCCAATGCGAAAATTTTGAATTTTTTAGACCAAAAACAAAAAAAACCTAAAATCCGATGTCTAGTCATCAGGCTCTGCATTAAGCGGGCATAAGGGCCTGGAGTTAAGGCAGGCTTCTATCTGTGTTAAGACGGTGGAGAGTTGCTCGTATGTCATTCGGTTTCCGGAGAAGGTTCGATGGGTTTTGACTGCCTTTACGTTGGCTTCCCATACTATCGGGAACTATCACCTGTGATAGCTCATGCTGAAAGGTTTTATGCCAGCTTTGAATTGCTTTGTCCGCTCCAATGAAGTTAGTGCCGCAATCGCTATACATGTGCTGACAATATCCGCGTCGAGCAATAAAACGCTGCAAAGCCATCAGAAAATGTTCAGTGGACAATCCTGTAACAGCCTCTAGGTGTATTGCTTTTGTAGCTAGGCAGATAAAAACTGCGATATACGCCTTGTAGCTTGTGTGTCCCCGGAATCTTGATGCTCGTATCTCGAAAGCTCCTGTGTAGTCTACGTCAGTAGCTATGAAGGCACGTTTTGGAGGGTTTACTCGATGCAGAGGAAGGTCTGCCATCAATTGCACTGTTGGCTTGGGTTGATGTCGAAAACAATGTACACATTTTCGAAGTATGCGCTTTACGACTTGTTTTCCATTGATTATCCAAAACTGGTGTCGAATTGTAGCCAGTGTCAGTTCTGTGCCACCATGCAATGTGATGCGATGTGCATTTCGAATCATAGGGTTTCGTTAATCAATAGCGAGATGATTTGCATGTCGTAGTCGACCACGAACTCGAACAATGTTTTTGTCATCCAGAAATGGAGACAATTGACAGAGCTTATGCTTGCTTAATAAGGGTTTATTGGCTTTAAAAATAGAGATTTCAGTGCTGAATACCTCGTGGTGGACAATACGTACTATTTCAATCAGGGCGCCCTGCAATTCTTGCACCTGAAGAGGACCGGTTCGACGTTTATTTTCTTTGGATCGAATGTTGTGTAGAAACCGAAGTACATAGGCCATGACTGATAATAGCTTGTTGTATGATGAGTAATGTTTAATAAAGGACTCCTGGACTTCAGAAATTGCAGTATTATGCAGCAACAATTTGGACGATTTTTCTTCGATGTCCATGTCGATTTCCTGGGTGAAACAGTTGCTTGTAGGCCATTGTGATTCATGCTCGTGCAGTTATTGTGGTCCTGACCACCATAAAGGATGGGTGGCCAACTCTTGTGGGTTGATACCGCGTGTAGCAAAGTTAGCTGGATTGTCAGCGGTAGGTACATGTCACCACTGAGTAGGTGTGCTGCATTCGAGGATCTGCCCAACGCGATTGGAGACAAAGGTTTGCCAGCGGGAGGGATCACCATTTATCCAAAATAGAACAATTGTAGCATCTGACCAGTAGAAGACCTTTAATGGACATCGATGACTGTGTAACTGCTCACGAATCCATTTGGCTAACTTTACAGCGAGCACCGCAACAGAAAGTTCCATAGGAGGAATGGTGATTGCTTTTGTAGGTGTTACTCGGCTGCGTGCAGCAAGAAGATGAGTGTGAATTTTTCCATCAGCTTGTTCTGCTCGAATGTTCGCACATGTTGCATAAGCTATGAATGATCCATCACAGAATACGTGTAGCTGGATAGCTGGAGTGATAAAAGATCTTGAATGTCGAAACCTAGCCATCTTGGTACTTGGATATGTTCGATGCGTGGCAAGTTATTCACAAAATCATCCCATCGTTCGCTTAGAGGAGATGGCAGCGGCTCGTCCCAGTCCAAGGGAGAGAAGTTGCCATCATTGCGTTGACTTTGTGTTTTCCACACGACCTTGAGGATCGCCTTGGCAGTAGTGATGCTGGGAGTGATGAAGCCTAAGGGATCGTATAGGCGAGCAACTGTGGAGAGTATAGAACGTTTAGTGTATACTGGGTTCATTGTGAATTTGATTTTAAAACCGAAATAATCTTTATTAGGATGCCAATATAGACCTAAGGTTTTAATAGAGTCTTGATTGTCAAACTCTAAGATGTTGGTGCTGGATAGATAAGTTGTGGAGATGTTGTCTAACAAAGATGCATTATTTGCGGACCATTTCCTGAGTTCCATCTCAGCTGAGCGCAGCGCTGCAACCAGTTGATCTCTGTTTTTTATGGCTCCAGATATGGTAGAATGACCGCTTTGTACGTCATCGACATACATCTCGTTTTTAAGTACTCCTTCGGCGAGTGGATATCTATCCCGTTCATCTTGCGCTAATTGTAGAATGATACGAATGGCTGTGTATGGGGCTGATGCTGTTCCAAATGTGACAGTATTTAGGTAGTATTCAGCTAGCCGGTTTTGTTCATCACGCCAGTCAATGCACCTGTACATCCTTTGAATATCTGCTGCAAACACATACCGGTGGAAGCGCCATTTCAGTACATAGTACATCGTTAAGTGATTTCCCCATTTGATGTCTTACAGGATGCATCATACCCCCCTCTCCCTTTAAAAGATAGGCTCCCCTTTTTAATACTTCGTGATGTAATTTCATTTTTGAATTTAGCTTACATCCTACTTCAGACACTATACCCCTCTAAATTTAGTTATTACTGTTAATATAATTACTATAATTCCCTTAGAACGACTATGTAACATGAAGCCACATTTATAATTTAGTTAGATTTAGTTAAATAAAATATTCAAACACGCGCGCACATTTAAACGCGCGCCATCTATCGGCCGCCAACAGCTGTCGATAGGCAGCCAGCTGATCGCACGCGCCATCATTATCGATATCGCGCACGCTGCCACGATCAGCTGCGAGCGCTGCCGCCAGCAGCTGATCCAGCCGCCTATAAAAGGCGAAGCTCAGCGTGCTGGCAGGCACTTAGTCCGCGGCTTCGGCCGAGTCAACACATTGGAGTAGCAGATCAACAAGTAAGTACCAACTACCTCAACCAAAGGGATCACTAGTGCGGTTTCCGAATCGGCTGTGATCGGCTCCAGGTGTGCGGTTTCCGAATCGGCATCGGTGTCTGGACGGGATTCCCGGTTGAATAGCACCGTCGCTAGCCCGTCCAACTCCCACCCTGCGGTTTCCGAATCGGCGGTGGGCGAGCCTCAGGGGGTTCGATTCCCGAATCCGCCCCTGACCTTAAAGGCTGGTTGGATGCACTGCAGCGACAATCTGCGGGACTCCCGTAGTGCGGTTTCCGAATCGGCTACGTCGCGCTCCCAAACACGGGTCCAATAGTGCGGTTTTCGAATCGGCTTTGGTCGGCTCCGGATGTGCGGTTTCCGAATCGGCATCTGTGTCTGGACGGGATTCCCGGTTGAATAGCACCGTCGCTAGCCCGTCCAACTCCCACCCTGCTGTTTTCGACTCAGCGGTGGCGAGCCACAGGAGGTGCGGTTTCCGAATCGGCTCCCTGGCTGTGTCCAATACGATTGACGCACTGCATCCGGTAGGGTACAGCCCCGACACTCGCCGGTAGGCGCGTTCCAACAAAGCGAGGCTTGGAACGACTCCCGGTCACTGGGTGGCGTCCACGGCACGAATCTAGACGGAACTGATCGGCCCCCGGCCCGATCTTTTAAGAGCGACGCACTGCATCCGGCGGGATACAGCCACGGCACACGCGGGTAGGCGCGTTCCAACGTAACGAGGCTTGGAATGACTCCCGGTCACTGGGGTGGCTCCCACGGTCAATGCTCGAGACGAACCGGCCCCCGGCCCGGTCCTCCAAGAGCGACGCACTGCACCCGTCAGAGAAGAACCACGGCACACGAACACTCCAGCTCAGGGACCAAGTACACCCTCTGAGATAAACTTTAATAAATAAGCCAAGAATATCGAACAACACGCCTTCTATTCATTTGGGCGGGTGAACGATTCCGGCAAACGAGAAAACCAGGGCCCCCCAAAAAAAAAAATTTTTTTGGGGGGACCGGGCCACGGGGGGCCCCCCCCCGCCCACAAAAAAGGATAGGTCACCCCTTTTCGCCCCTTGTTTGCGTTGGAACTTCCCCCCTAGCATTTTAAAGCGGTTAAGTAAATTTCGGTGTGCTGCGCTTTACCCCTTCTCGGTAAAAAAAAAAAAAAAAACCGAGGGGGCTACCGCTCCCTTTTTGTTGGGTGGGGGTGGGGTTGTTTTTTTTTTTTTTCTTCCATTTTTTTTTTTTTGTTGTGTTCTTTTTTGTGGTTATAATTGATCCATTTCGAAGAATTTTTGAACCAAATTCTCGAGGTGAGTGTGATGACTGCGAATGGTTACAGTATGCGAACGTGGTGCCGTGACTTGACCAAAGTCGATCCAACCGACCTCACCCGGGTGCAATTGGTTGATCCTCCTTTTCTACGGAGCTCCGAATCAGCATTTTTTAGTTTTACATCTACTCCAAGAAGAAGATCAATTTTGTTTGACTTCAAGAAGGTGGGATCAGCAAGTTATAATCCTTGTAGATGATGGCAATTATGCAAATCGATATTTTGTTTTGGTAAATGGGATGTGAGAGTATTTAGAACAAACGCAGCGTCGATGCTTGTACAAAAGAGTGGATTAATACATGAACTTAATGAGAGTTCCGCCGTATACTTGCATCTACTTGTTGATGTTTCACCAACTCCAGCTATTTCTGCTGAAATGGGAGAGCGCTTAAGACCAAGATCTTGTACGGTGCGCTCCGTGATAAGGGTGCCTTCGGAACCGGACTCCACAAGAGCACGGACCACAGCGGATTGACCAGTTTCATAGTTGTGAAGTCTGACGAGAGCGGTGGCCAGAAGCATAGTGCGAGGTGAGCGTTGGGTTGCAACTGCGAAAATGAGTTGCGCTGTGTGTGTTCCCACAGACGAGTCTGTAGCTGCAGACTGTGAGAGATCACTCAAACGATAACTATGAAGTTGAGCAGTGTGTGTCCCTAAAGACGAACCGGTAGTTGCGGACTGTATAGGATCACTGGAACATGAACTATGGTTTGAACTAAAGGGTTGTTGTGAATGCGAGGGGGGCACATTAGCAGCGGTTGTTTTGTTTGGAAAGTGTAAAAGCGTATGATGCCTTTGACCGCACTGCAAACAATTTCTGCTGCTGGGGCATTGTGCAAGTGTGTGCGAGATGCTGAGACAATTGAGGCATGCCTTAGCACGATCGGCGACAACTTTCCTTGCAAAGCAATCCTTGGCCAAGAAATCAGAACAACGACGAAGAATGTGGTTGTCGCCACAGAGCGTGCAGCGAATGGGGTCAGCAGTTCCAGTCGTGGTGTGAAAACTGTTTCCCTTGTAAGGTGTGTTGCCTGAGGACTTGTGGTTCTGCCGTTGAGTGGCAGGTAGCGGCTGTGATGGCCGCGTAGGTGGAAGTAAACATCGATTTTCGATCACGTCAATGCTTATAAGGCGGTTGTTGAGAAAGGACTCCAACTCAGCAAAGGCGGGTATGCTGACTGAGCTACCAAGGAAATGCTCCCATGCTTGAAGTGTAGTTGTTGGAAGTTTGGTAACAAGGTGATGGACAATCCAATGATCGCAAGTCCTGATTTCAATATCGAGGCTCTTCGGAGCGTTGATACACACATTTGACACATTTAGCATGTGTTTAAGGTCAGAGGAACGCTCCTTGGTTAATTGTGGCAAATCATAAAGGGTATTCATGTGGAACATAAACTGCAGTCTCGGATTATTGTAGCGGTGGACAATGAGACTCCAAGCTGTCGCATAGTTACACCCGGTGAGCGTCATTTGCTGAACGTCTATGTCGCGATCTGCGGGCAGAGCTTGCTTCAGGAAATAAAACTTTTGGATGTCGGACAGAGCCGTGTTGTCGTGAATGAGCTAGGTAAAGGCATCGTAGAATGCAGGCCAGTCCACAAACTTGCCACTATATGTTGGTATGGGCAGCTTCGGTAGCTGCACAGAGGATGGAGTTGCTATTATGGTTGTATTTGCATGAGGAACAGATGAAGATGAGTCTTCTGCTACTACTTCCGGAAACGTCTTCTCGTATGCCTCTGATATTGCGCAGGCAATTGATGTGTAATCCTCGTCGAACTTAAAGGCTACCGCGTTAGATATGTATGCATGAGAACTTGGACATTTTAGTATTATCAGCTGTTGATGGTTTTTATTGAATTCAATTGACAGGTCTTCTAATTTACGTAAACGCAGCTGAAAATATGGTTTAGTTCTTCGTTATGGGCTGTCCTTTTTGTAGTTTCGATAGAGATTATTTAATCGCCCAACCAGATCTGACTGAAGCGCAAATAGGCCGTCGATATCAGCGTCTGAATCCGGATCCAGTGGCATCTTTAATTGCTTGTGTGAAAATTGAGCAACGAAATGCACTCACTTTGATCGCAACACAAAATACACCTACAACAAACACTCACCTTCTCACTCAATCTGGATGATGAACCACGTTCAATGCGCTCACTGCAAGGCCAATTTTCACTCGAAGCTGCTTTCACTCAAGTCTGATGATGCTCCAACTTTGATGCGTTCACTGCTTCGCCAATTCTCACTCGAACTGAGTGCACAAGTAAAGAAGTGATACCGTTGGTTAGTGTTTGCGGCTTCTTTGTGCTCGTCTTCTTCTCTGTGTCGCCAGGTTACTCCATGTAACGGTGCTTTGCCGTTGGATGGTTGGATTATGTGCAGCGCGGCTGGTTTGATTTATATTATACATACATTATACATACATGTAGGATGTTTGAATTTAATTTGCACTTAGTGAAATTGTATGATTTGTAATAGTCGGGAATGAAGGTTCCCCCCATGGGCCACCAAAAATGTTGTGAAACTCGCCTTCTGCCAGCTTCATAGATGAGCAAAATCTGCTCGGGGGACTTTTCCTTCAATATTGTTCAATAAGCCAATTCGGAGTGACTAATTATAGACTTCAATTTCAACTTTATTAACAGAGTGCAAAATATATTAATTATACAAAATAGAAAAGGGCAAAACGATTATATGCTCGCGACCAGCACGCAACTGCACTCGATGACGTTCAGATCCAGACTTGTTGAGGCACGGATTGAGGCACAGGCGAATGATTAAAAAATCCAACAACTTCTTATAGCAATCGCATTTAATTATTCTCAAAAACAAATTATAAACTTTATTCATTTAGTATTTAGTATATAAGCAAGCGAGCGTAGGGAGCGCTTAAAAAAACTTTGTCTGGACGCCCGGCTTGTGTATCCTCAACTGACTCGCCGATCGCTAAAGTTGCCACCTTTTCAATTTTAATGTTAGGGCTGCGTCGCTTCTAAGTTTGGCGGTTGAATTGAAATTTCGGCGGTAACATCCCCCCCCCCCTCGTGAACATCCTTCTGGGTTTCACCTTCTTTTAACCCGACGTCCAGGACTGCAACTTTAGCCACAGGGCGGACCATGAGACCCCTTGAATGTCTGTATAGTGACCCTGCGTACTTGACCGTCCTTTGCAGTTACCAGGTCTTTGATGCGTCCCTTTGGCCAGAGGTTTCTGGGCAAATCGTCATCCACGATGATTACCACGTCTCCGATTACTAGTGGTGGAGTTTAAGTAAACCATTTGCAGCGTCGAGTTAGCGTTGGCGTGTATTCCTTGACCCATCGTTTCCAAAAACGGTCTGCAAATAGTTGGGTCTGATGCCATCTCAGCCTGAGATCTGGGTCGCCTTCACCCATAGGTTTGTAGCCGCTCGGGGATCCGAGCAGCAGGTGATTAGGGGTGAGCGCATCGTCCTCTGTTGATTCTATCGAGACATACGTAAGCGGTCGGGAATTGACAATAAATTCTGCTTCCATTAGGGCACTTCGGAGCGTTTCAACGTTAAAGTTGCTATTTGGGCAGATTGACTTCAGAACAGTTTTCACAGACCGAATCAGGCGTTCCCACGCTCCTCCCATATGAGGTGCTGCTGGTGGGTTAAAGCGCCACTTTATTGCGTCGTATTTTATAACGATTTGGTCAAAGTCGATTTGCTTCAGTTCTTCTCTAACGGATTTTTCGGTCGCCTTGAAATTTGTGCCATTATCGGAGAAAATCCCTCGAGGAGTTCCACGGAGTGCCATAAAGTTCCTAAGACACATTATGCATGAGCTCACGTCAAGATTATATGCCACTTCTATGTGTATGGCTCTTAGAGTGAGTCACGTAAACAGGACTCCCCAGCGTTTCTCCTTGTGCCGCCCAACGTTGACAAATATTGGACCAAAATAGTCTATCCCAGTAAATGTAAAGGGTCTTTCGAAACTGGCCAGTCTGGCGGCCGGCAATGGTGCCATTTGTGGAACTTGAGGTGTGGCCAAGGCAATTTTACATTTCTGACACTCTTTTCGAACTGATTTGTACAAAACCCGTAGTCTTGGGATGTAATATGTGCTTCGAATCAGGTTGATTGTTGTCTCGTGCATCAGATGATGAGACTGTTCGTGGCACTTCTTTACCACTAAGAAGGCTATTCGACATTTTTTGGGAAGCACTATTGCGTAATCTTTGGGGTTCAGCTTATCTGCTCTGCCTTGGACACGGAATATGCCCTTTTCATCCAGGTAAACATTTAGAGCAATTAGTGTGCTTGATTTTTCGAGTGCTGCTTTTGACTTGAGAGCACTGATTTCGGCTGGACATGCTTCTGACTGTAAGCGCTTGTATAGCCATGCTTGAGCCGCGTTGACGATCTCGGGAGTTACCGTTTTCGGTAATTTCTCTCCTGTACACTTGGCGTGCAGTCTACGGATGTATAACATAAATGTTGCAATGGCTCTGTATAGGCGCCTCCAATCCGAAAAGTAGTCAAATGCGATTTAAAACCTTTTCGTTTTGTTGTTCAGCACACGTGCTTACGCAATTCAGATTGGTGGGCAGTGGCATCGAGAATTATATCCTTTTGGGGCCACTGCCACAGAAATCGTGGTCCTTTTATCCAATGGGATGCATCGGGTGCTTTAAAAAACTTGGTGGCTAAGTCTGCGACGTTAGCCTTTGTGGGGACCCAGCGCCACTGGTTGGGGTTAGTGTTATCCACAATTTCGCCTACTCTAAGCATGACGAATGGTTGGAATTTTCTGGGGTCCATTGCTAGCCAGTGAAGGACAGTTTTAGAATCTGACCAGTATGTGCTGGAATCGACTCTGAGGCCTCGAGAGCTCATCACCTTTTTTGCTAGTCGTACTCCGATTACAGCTGCAAGAAGCTCCATTCGTGGGATGGATAGAGGTTTAACAGGAGCAACTTTACTTTTGGCTGCTACTAATACCACGTCGATATGTTGTCCTTTTTTAACTCGGAGGTAACAGGCTGCTGCGTAGGCATGTTCGCTTGCATCGACGAACGTGTGGAGGTCGATACGGTCTGCTTCGGGCAGCAGTTTGGAGTAGTGACGAGGGAATTCCAATGAGGCTCCTTGGAGAAGTACGCTCTTCCATTGGTACCAAAACTTTTGAAGTTGTTCCGGTAGTTCCTCGTCCCATCCTATGCCTGAGCGCCACACATCTTGCAGCAACATCTTAAGGCCAATGGTGTAGCACGAAAGTAGGCCCAAGGGATCAAAAATGGACATTAGCACCTAGAGAACCTCGCGCTTTGTTGGTGCAAACTCTTCCCTTAGGACGTCTCGCTTCACCCTCGAAAATATGAAAAATATATCTAAATATGTCATTAGAAGGCTCCCAGAACATACCGAGGACTTTTTCAGTTCCTCCTAACTCTTTAGGAGCTTGAGTGGTTATTTAAGCTTCTCCAAATTTTTCAAGGACTGCGGCTGAGTTCGAAATCCAATTTCTTATGGTGAAACTGCCCGCGGCATGGATATCACGAACTGCAGATGCTATTTCTACAGCTTCTGCTTCGTCTTTAAAGCTGTCGATCATATCGTCAACATTGTGTGCTTTGGTAATTGCTTCAAATGCTCGTGGACTCTGCTGTTCGTGTTCCTTGGCGTTCTTGTTTCGTAAATAGTGAGCAATACAAGGGGCGCAACATATTCCAAAAGTCATAGCGCGCATGACGAATACTCTAGGGACTTTATGGCTTCTGCTGAACCAAAGGAATCGCTTTACATGCATATCGGATTCTTGGATGTTGATTTGGTGGAACATCTCAGCGATATTTTCACAAACAGCTATGCGGCCAACTCTAAATGCCATCAGAACATCTGTTAGTGGGTTCAAATAGACGGGTCCGTTTAGCATAAAGTCGTTGAGCGATTTTCCGTTTGACTTTGCGGCGGCATCCCAAACCAAGCTTACTTTATTTGGTTTATTTGGATTTAAAGCAATGAAAATTGGTAGGTACCAGACACGATCTGTTTTGCTCAGGGACCGTAACGGTTATAATTTTTAATATAAAAATTATAAAATAAAGATTATTTGTTGATTTTTATAAAAAAATTAAAAATTAACTCTTATTTTTCGATCAAAATAAAAAAATCATAAAACAAAAGTTATTTTTCAATTTTTATTTAAAAATCATAAAATAAAAGTTATTTAATTAAAATAATAATTTTAATTTTATTTTTTTTTAAATCTAAAAATAAGTTATTTTTCAATTTTTATAAAAAAATCAAAAAATAAGAGTTATTTGTCAGTTTTTATTAAAAACTCCAAAAATAAAAATTATTTTTCAATTTTTATAAAAAAATCAAAAAATAAGAGCTATTTGTCTATTTTTATTATAAAAATTGAAAATAAAAATTGAATGTAAATATCTTAAGAACCGCGTAGTGTATTGCCAAAATTTAAAACATTCATGATGTACAGCTAAATACCTATCATTTGATACATCACATGTCCTGAAAGGACCAACATTAAGGATAATATAAATAAATAATTATATATAAAATAAATTGGTTACTTGAGTTATTTGTTGGATTTTTAGACATATACTTATTAATCATCTATCTGGTTTTCACAATAAAAATGCGCTTTGTGACTTTGTATCAATTATACTCTGTTCAATCAAAGACACTTCATATATAGATACCGCATCTCATACAAACTTTTTTTTGTGGGATCCAATGTCCTCTCCCAAGAAAAATCGTTCTTTGCGTCACATGGGTCATCTATAATATCTATAAACTTTTGCTCTCAGTCGTATAGCTAATTTAGAAAACGTATAGCTAAATTTCAATATATGTTTCCTCGTACAGGCAGCGAGAAGCACAAATTTGCATCCAATGTCAGCTCCCAAAAACAATCGTTTTTTGTTTCACATGCGTCATCTATAATATCAATAAATCTTTGGTTCAATTCATTACATGGTTTCACTCTTAAATTACTATTTATTTTATAAAGGCCTGCGAAAGTGTGACTTTTCGTACACTTTCGAAATGACATCCTTCGATAGTTAGACAGCTTTAAAATCCTTTTAAATATAATTGTACCAAATTTTGAAGTCAGATATGCTGGTTTTGCATATTGTCTATTGTTGGATTAAGGTAAAAAGCACATATCTGCGACAGAGACGTCTGATATGATCAAGCAGGCTTAGCCAGATGTTGCTTTAGCAAGAAGTGGTGTGTTTCGGTGGCACCAGGCCTTTTTGGAGGGACGGGAAGCGGTCGCCGATGAAGACTGAGCTGGAAGACCTTCGACTTCGACAAATACCGACAATGTGACGCGTGTGCGCAAAGTTTTGAACTTAGACCGTCGACTAAGTATTCGTTTAATTGCCCAGATGTTAAAATTACCAAAATCTGTGACATGACATTGAAGATGGTCCCAAAAGAGAACTTGAAAAGTGACTTCTTGTGAACAGCTAACTGACCAAGGTCGGCATCTTATCGCTTCCGCAACCGCCCTACAGCCCAGATGTGGCCCCCCGATCTTTTTTTTTGTTTCCTCGCCTGAAAAGGCCGATAAAAGGCAAGCATTTTGAGGCGACAGAGGGAATCCAAGCAGCATGCACCGCGACTCTCAAGGCTATCCCAGAAAATGCCTTCCGTGACGCCTTTGATGCTTGGAAATCGCGCTGGCAGCGCTGCATCGACACAGAATAAGCCTATTTTGAAAGTTTTTAAAGAATTGTAACGATTGGCTAAATAATTTTTTTTAAATCGACCCAGTGCTATTACTTTCCCGACAAACCCTGTATATTAAAAGATCTGAGGGCAATTGCAGGATGTAAAATGTTTGGCAGCTTAACCTCAAAAGCTATCTGTACCGCTAAGAATCATTTCGGTCTATAATTGGTGTCTCTTGGGGGATAAGTCTGAACCGAACTGTTTTGCTATGTTGGAATTCGGTTGGTTTGCGGTTCGGTCAATCAGTTGGAATTAGAGGTTCGGTTAGCTGCTAATAATTCTGACGGATTTCAAAAATATATTATTACATCTTGATAAGAGAGGGAGTTTAAGGGGGCGGATTGGTGTCTCCATTACCCCCTGGCTGTACCCTTTATATATATATATATATGTGTTACTTTTATTTACATCACGAGGTTCCTTGCTTGTTACTTTTTTACTCCCATGAATTCATACCTTAAGGATCCTTAATGTTGGTCCTTTTAGGACATGTGATGTATCAAATGATAGGTATTGAGCTGTACATCATGAATGTTTTTAAATTTTGGCAATACACTACGCGGTTCTTAAGATATTTACATTCAATTTTTATTTTCAATTTTTATAATAAAAATTGACAAATAACTCTTATTTTTTGATTTTTTTATAAAAATTGACAAATAACTCTTATTTTTTGATTTTTTTTATAAAATTGAAAAATAACTTTTATTTTTAGATTTTTTAATAAAAATTGAAAAATAACTTTTATATTATGATTTTTAAATAAAAATTGAAAAATAACTTTTTATATTATGATTTTTAAATAAAAATTGAAAAATAACTTTTATTTTATGATTTTTAAATAAAAATTGAAAAATAACTTTTATTTTATGAGTTTTTTATTTTGATCGAAAAATAAGAGTTAATTTTTAATTTTTTTATAAAAATTAAAAATAAAAATTTATCTTGTTAACAGGATACTGCATCCTGAATTAGTATATCTAAGATTTTCCCATTAATGTAGAAAATTTTTGTCAGGTTCGATTTTTTCAAACTCATAACTTTTATTTACGATCCCTAGTTTTGTTCGATATTTCATCAGGCGTTAGCTCAGTCGCATATCCCTTGGACAACAGATTGTCGATTTGCTGCTGTATTTGTTCATACAGTTCTGGCTCTCTATTGACTTTTGCTCGTAGACATTCGAGCCGTTTTAGTGCTGTTGGATAGCTTTCCGGCAAAGTGGCTTCCACGTCACGCCAAAGAAGTCTGACCTGAAAGTGACCACCAATCTTTTCACATGTATTTTCCAGTTTTTTTACTGCTTTGTGGTCATCTTCGGAGTAGAGCTCTCGGGGTTCGATTGGGTCGATGTTGAAGCTATCCTTAATTGCCTTGTCAATATCATTCCAATTGCAGTCGCAAAAATGCATGGAAATGTTGGCTTTTGGATTGGTTGTACCTTGGATGCCCCATCCTAGCATGCATTTGGAGGCGATGGGTTCGTTGCGTCTTCCTTCACGAATTTTGCGTGGTACGGCCAGAGTCCAGTTGTTGGCGCCTATTAGGAGCATAGGCGCTGCGTTATGGTATGACTTTAACGGCAGCCCGTGCAAGTGGGAGTATCGCTTGCATAGTACATCCATATCGACGCTCTGCTTTGGAAGTGCCAAGTTTTGTACTGTGTGTACATTGTTCAGCCACTGCTTTTTCCCATTTCCCATTTCCGATATTTAAATATGTGCCTTAACAGAGGATTTTTCCATTCGGGTGGTTTCGCTGGTCCACTGTAAGCAAAGTGGCTAGTGCGTGGTGTACACCTTTAAAGATTGAAGAGTACTTTCGTCAATTAGCGTGACGGAGGAGGCGAAAGTGTTTACGGTCACTCGGTTGCCATATAATGTGACGGGCAAAATGCGGAAAAATTGTTCGTCAATCCCCTTTTCCTTTTGGTGGGCACTGACGACCTCGGGTTTCGGTGTGTTTTTATGAAGAAGTGGGTGGTGCTTAGATTTGCAATTATTGACACCGCAATCCTGGTTGGAGAAACATTTGCGACGGTGACCTTTAAGGCATTTATAGCAAGCCCTTTTGTCGTTTATTATTTGATATCTCTCATCTACGGAAAGAAGCTTAAACTTATCGCACTGTGCAGCGTGGTGCTCCGTAGTTTGGCACATTACGCATGTCAGCTTGTTGACGGCTGCTTTGTTGGCTTCAACTTTGGAACCGGCGTCTCGCTTCGAATCTGCGTTCCGCTTTGGCTGTGGTTGAGTTTGTGCGTGAGTGTTCACGCTGCTGGGTTTTGAATTTAGACCCGGTACGACTGTGGATGCTGCTTCTGCTATTTTGAACAACCAATCGCTGAATGCTTTGACTGCCGGGATGGACTCGTCGCGAGGATGCATAGCCCAGTTCAGCTTCTGCTGTGTTGGCAGCTTTTCAATTAGCTCCCTGAGGAGCATTGGGTTGTTCAAGTGGGAAGCCAAGTCGCAAGCTTCCATAGTTGCGCACTCATTGCGTACTGCCATTGCAAAGTCAATTATTGACTCTAGCTTGTCCTTGTGGACGGTGATTGTTCTGATTTTCTCGAGCAATCGATCAAGGATTTGCTCAGGCCGCCCAAAAAACGTCTTCAAGGTGCTCATGACTTCCGTCACCAGCGATGGGATTAACAATTTGTCACGTACTAGCTCGTACGCTTTGCCCTTGAGACACTTCTGGAGGCGTAGCATGTTTTCTACGTTTGAATAACCCGCTACTTTGCTGCTGTTCTCGTACATACTGAGAAACATGGGCCAATCCTCGGGATTGCCATTGAAGGTCGGAAGATCTCGGGGTAGAACTTGTCTTGCGGCTAGCTGGGATGTAGTAGGCTCAAATATGTCGAGTGGTGTCGCTTTCGATCCCTGCTGCTGTGCAAGTAAAATATATTTTTGTTCTAAGTAATTTTGCTCCAATTTATGCTTCTCTTCCAGCATTGCCAACATTAAATTATTGGTGATGGGAACATTGCTTTGCTCGGCAGAAATAATTTCCGCTAGTTTCATGGCACCAAACGACATTGTTGGTGAGGTTTGGGAATTAAAGGCATCGATATTGGGATGATTTGCTTGGGGCGGCGGCCGGTTGTGGCCATAATTACAGGCCGTTGTGTATATTGGAACGGTTCCAGATTCCTCGCTTGGTTCCGATGGGGCATTCTGAGAGTTGCTTATCAATTCCGTACTTGCTTGTCCGTAATATGCAGGGGGTGGATTACAAAATCCGCAAGTCCATTCGCGTTCTGCAATCGAACTGTTGACTCCGGCACATGTGAAGTGACACCAGATTTTACATTTGTCGCATTGCACCCAGTTTTGAACGCCACCGTTGACTTGTTTCTTGTTGCACACACCACATACTGTTGTATCGCGTTCCATTGGAGGCATTTTGACAGAATTCCTTATTTTTGTTGTATAAGGTAAAGTTTGTAGCTTAGATTGCTTATATATACAATATGCAGTTTGCTAATTTTATTACACTTTTCAACTTTCGGATGTACTTCTGTCTTCTGGCAACGCTGTTGTGTCTGTGTTTATTGAGTGCCGTGTGTGTGCTATTTCATCACTTCTTGCAACTCTTTATGCACGTATGTACGCGATGTACATATGTATGACTCTTCTAGATGAGTCTGTTGGTCCTCACATATATAATTGTGCGTCTTTATTTGTTTGACACTTGGTTCACGATTACAGCTCTTTACACTTATGTACGTGCAGGCTTTATAGCTCTTTACACGTATGCATGTGCAGGCTTTTTTAAAAGTGACTGTATATATATTATATGTTGACTGTACATATGTATGCAGTACATGGCACGGTTTTCCGGCTAAATGAACAGTTGTAGCATATTTGTGAGAATGTTTATAACTAACACACACACTTATTTAAAGGTTTTTTAATAATGCACGCACACACAATCTTTTGCAAAGTTTTTTTAAGAAATGTTGAGGCACGGATTGAGGCACAGGCGAATGAATAAAAAATCCAACAACTTCTTATAGCAATCGCATTTAATTATTCTCAAAAACAAATTATAAACTTTATTCATTTAGTATATAAGCGAGCGAGCGTAGCGAGCGCTTAAAAAAACTTTGTCTGGACGCCCGGCTTGTGTATCCTCAACTGACTCGCCGATCGCTAAAGTTGACACCTTTTCAATTTTAATGTTAGGGCTGCGTCGCTTCTAAGTTTGACGGTTGAATTGAAATTTCGGCGGTAACAAGACTCGTTCGCTTTGGCTATTAACCATTTGATCAGAGTAAGTGCGTGTGGAGAAGAGCTTGCAATTCGCCGACTTGTCGTTTGTCGCCTCAAAGCTTAAAAATCGTACAGTATGTATATTCTTGATCAGCATGACGAGCTGAGTCGATTAAGCTATGTCCGTCCGTCTGTCTGTTTCTACGCGAACTAGTCCCTCAATTTTGGAGCTATCAAGCTGAAACTTTGCAGAGAGTCTTCTTTTTACTGCACGCTGCTAATATGTCGGAACCGACCGGATCGGATGACTACTTCTTGTAGCTGCCATAAAAATGTTCGTTCGGA
Source organism: Lordiphosa stackelbergi (assembly GCA_018904235.1). Lineage (NCBI taxonomy): Eukaryota > Metazoa > Arthropoda > Insecta > Diptera > Drosophilidae > Lordiphosa > Lordiphosa stackelbergi. The sequence goes on from JAEIFU010000142.1 coordinate 77,070, forward strand.
AAATGGGTTTTTGTGAGAAAAACTGGTTTGTTCTCAATATTACTGATCTCAAACACTCTGAACAAATTCCCCATCCGCTATTCTCTATGATTCTATGAATTCAAACTGTTGTGAATACAGCTTATCAAGGCCCTCTTCAACTTGTGATGAAATTTTTTCAAGCGAACTCAACAACTCTAAAATTTAAATATATTAGATTTTTCTATAAAAAATTCATAAAACATTGGCTTACTTAAAGTACGGCTAGGCTTCGCTGTTAAATTTTTATTCGACAAAACTGCATGGGATGTTAGTGGATCGGGCACCATGTCGGTCTCCAACATTACCTCATCAAGAGCTTCAATTTCAAATGTTTCATATGAATCGACGGTCGACGTGTCCATGCCGATAGCAGCACACACTGGGCGATACCCAAACAGTTCGTTGATCTCTTGAGAGTAGTTGCAGGTCTTTCTTTCTGTTCCACTCTTGCTATTGCTTCTGTTCACATCGAAAAAGTTTCGTTTAAAGCACGGTACGGAGTACTCCAAACTGTTTGGGCGTACAACAAAGTGAATTACTGTGTGCTGAGATAGCCAACAAATGTCAAAAACGCCAAAAAAAATGTCAAATTTGGGATTTTTAAGTGAATCTAACACGGTTTTCAGATGCGATTTGTTTATGAAAATTGATGAGAATTTAAAAACAACAATAAAAATGCAGATTATGAAATACGGATAGTTGAAGGAGGTAGACAGGGGGCACCTCTTACGCACAAATCGTTTTGGAAGAGAGATGAGGATTCCAGAAGCAACCATCAATGTCTCAGTTGCCTTATTTGCGGCTAGGGGGAAATACGGGAAGATTGACCGGGGCTATGAGAATTCTGATAATGTACTTCACACAGAATGTCATGTTAAATAGATACAAAAAAAGGCTCGAACACCTTCTCATACCATCCAAAAATGTAGAGTTCGACGTTCGAGTTCGATGTTCATGTGGATCGACTTTTCGTTTCTCTGCGTACACACCGTAATACGTTTGACGTCTAATTGTTTGCGAGTGGTTTTACAACGTTCTTTTTATATGGAGTTTTTCGTTTGCGAACGCTTTTTTGAGTACTCCGTACCGTGCTAAGTTTCCGAATTTTGTTCTTGATTTGTTCACTTGTTTTGAATATGTTTTTGTTCTTCAAAACACTTGCCATTCTTTTGTACACTGCGGCGTTTTTTCTTTGATATCCCATCTAGCTGGTTCAATACATTTTCTTTCCTCATAATGCCCAACAGCGCGACGACTTCATCCTCTGCCCAACAGGTTCGTTTTTCACTCCGCTCAGCCATGTGAATAATGGAATACTAATTTAATTTAAAATTTGACAGAGCACTTTCAATTTTTTTTAGTAAACACAGCGTTACCGGACCGATGAACAATATTTCCTATTTGACAAAAAAATCACAATAATTTGTCATGATAAAATTAATTCGTGTTAAAGTAATAATACGCACAAATACGCGGAAAAGTACCCCAAATTTCTCCACATATAAACGGGGTAATAGAAACGATCGGTCGAAAAATTAGTCTTAGTGAGAAAAACTTTTTTGTTTAGTCCCCCAAACTCGTATTTGTAAGATTTCTATGCTTTCAAATAATTCCATCAATATTGATGAAAATCAGACAACTATATAGTATAGCTGCCGTACATAGATAGTTCTGAAAAAACGCCTTAGCAGAAAAAACTCTTTTTATACCCGTTACTCGTAGAGTAAAAAAGATATACTAAATTCTTTCAAATGTATGTAACAGGCAGAAGAAATTATTTTCGTCCATAGAAAGTATATATATTCTTGATCAGCATCAACAGCCGATTCGATGAAGCTTTGTCCGTCTGTCCGCCCTTCCATCCGTCTGTATGAACACCTAGATCTCCGAGACTATAAGAGCTAGAGCAACCAAACTTGACGTGAAGACTCCTGTTGTCTGCACGCAGATCAAGTTTGTTTCAAATTTTTGCCACCCCCCACAATAAAATATGTTGAATAACTACCAAATTTTTTAAGATATAGAGTTGAAATTAAAAACATAAATTATTTTAGCAATACCTATAATCCCTTAAATTTTCATCAAGATCGGATAATAAATAGCGGAGTTAAAAAATGTTGCATACTTTACGGATGTTCACCCTCAGGAACGCAGGAACGCTGTTAAACATTACTTATCATGAGTAACGGGTATATCGAAGTCGGTTAGAGCCGACTTTAACTTACGCTCTCGATTTTCAATGCTCTCGCTCCCAAAGTTGTTGCTGATCAATATTTTATGCTACCACACAATTCTGCCAATTTTGATTCAAGTCGGATGACTCATAGCATATAGCTGCAATAGAAACGATTTGTTGAAAAAGAAGTTCTAGTGAGAAAACCTTTATTGTTTTCAAAATTTTCTTAAGCTGGTAGGCATAAAACAGTTAGCTTGCCTCTATTTTTTAAATTTAATTATGATGGGACGACAATAGCGGGTGGACGATGGTCTAGGATATTTCCCAATAAGTTTATTTTGTTCTGAGCATTTTCAGAACATTTTGTACACATTGGCAGTTTGCCGTCAGTCATATTTACATGGAAAGATTTTATTTCATATATTTAGTTTAGTTTTTGTTTAATTTAGGTCTAAAAAAGTCTTTTTTTTTATTGAATCTTTTCTTCTGAGACTAACAATAAGTTTTCAAATCTTAATCTAGAAACTACAATATTATAAAACCATCCCCTATTGGTGTTCCGCGGCCCTTTAATTCAGTCGCTGGGTTGGTAGGTCTTTTCTTCTGAGGCGAGAATGCGTTGCTTGCAGGGTGAGAGATTGTGCAAGTTCATTAGGGTGCGCACGAAGCTTCTCGGAATATTTGTTTGGTTTCAGGTGCTGTATTTCAGTTTCGACCAATGGGATCCTTAGGTCGTTGTGGATACACTCGTTGCAAATGTACCATGGCGCTCCAGTGAGTGTTCTAAAAATTCCTGATTGTGATCTTTGAAGAATGTCCGCATTGCTCGCACAGGCATTTCCCCATAGCTGCGAGCCATAAGTCCTGACAGGCTTTATGAAGCTTTTGTACAGTAATACTTTATATTCCAGTTTTAGAGGGGAACGGTAGTTAATTAGCCAGTGAAGGCTGTTGGCCTTTAGCTTTATTTGAAGTTTTTTCGAGTCTATCTGTTTGCGCCAGGTGAGCCGTCTGTCGAGGTGTACTCCAAGGTATACAACATCGTTTGATTGGGGTATCAAGGTCGCGTTTAGGGATATCTGGGGAGAGGTGTTTCTGTTGAGTGTAAACGTCACATGTTTACACTTTTGCTCATTGATCTTTATGCGCCAGTTGGCCAGCCACTCCTCCACATTAGCTAGGTGGCTTGCCAAAAGTCTTGATGCGATAATTGGACATCGTGATCTGCTTAGAATTGCCGTGTCATCCGCAAATGTGGATATTTTTAGTCGGGGGTCTGTTGGGATGTCTGCAGTGAACAATACATACAGAAAAGGACCGAGAACGCTACCCTGTGGCACTCCGGCTCCAATGGTGAACTCTTCCGTTGTATACTCATTTTGGTGGACAGAGAATACTCTGTTGCTGACATAACATTCTAAGAGTTGGTGAGTATTTGGGGAAAGCAGTGTCTTAATTTTATATATAAGACCGTCCAACCAAACGCGGTCAAATGCTTGGGCAACATCTAGGAAAATTGCGGAGCAGTATTCGTGGTGCTCTTACGCCGTCCGAATATCCGAAGTTAAACTGTTGACTTGCTCAATGGTCCCGTGTTTTGCTCGGAACCCAAATTGATGTGAAGGAATTATATTTTGTGCATGCGTATCAATTTTGCAAAGTAAGATCTTCTTAAATACTTTTGATAGGTAAGGTAGAAGGCTTATGGGTCTATATGATGACGCTTGAGTATCATCCTTTCCTGGTTTCGGAATCATTATGATTGTAGATTTCTTCCACTGAGTTGGAAAGTATCCACATCGCAGTACAGCATTAAAGATTCTTGAGATATATGAAATGGCAGGACTTGGAAGTTCCATGATCATTTTAGGCGTAATAAGATCATGTCCTGGTGCTTTCTTAGGATTAAGTTCTCTGATAACATTTTTTATTTCAAGCGAATGAATTTTGTTTGGGCAAGTCTGTGCGGCATTAGGAATCAATGGCAGTGCATATGCATTGGTTGGTGGGTTCGACTGGAAAACATTTCTTAGGTGAAGTGCGAAAACATTTGCCTTTTCTTCGTCGCTGCGGGCCCATCTTCCTCTCTGACCCCTTAAAGGTGTGTCTACCTTAGCAGGTGGCTTTATGCTTGCATGTGCTCTCCATAGGGGGAATTTGGTGTTTGTGGGCGATAATTTTTCGATGTAGCGTCTATGGGCTGACTGCTCCTCTGCTTCGAGTGCTTTGTGGAGTACGCGTTCTGTATGTCGCAGGCGAGTCCTTGCAGCTGGCGCCGCTTTTCCGTGATCAGCCGGTCTATGTAGCTGCTCGTTAATCTACGATCTTGCTTAGGTGTTGTTGTCGTTGTTAGTGGGTTCGAGTGATGAGCAGCTGCGGTAATAAATGAGCTAAGGGCTTGGACTGATGTTTCAATTTCTTCTTCGCTAATGATGGTTGGGCTCAGTTCAATGTGACTGCTGATAAATTTTTTGTATTTGAGCCAGTTTGTCTTATGGGATGTCAGTCTCCGAGGATACTCTCTGATTTGAGGGCACTCTAGAAGGGTGAAAATAATTGGAGAATGGTCTGACGACAAATCTGCGAGTGCTTCTGCAGTTACCAAGTTTTGTGGAACTTTTCTTGTTATGGCAAAGTCTATAAGGTCGGGTATTTTCTTGTAGGTAGTTTTCCGAAAATCCCGGTATTGGGTAATGCTTAATGCGGTTTCTGACAAGGATGCCAGTTCCGCCATGGGCCTTACCATCTGGGTGATTTGTGCCGTAAAATGCATACCCCGATAATTGGAAATTATATCTGTCCGTCAGATGAGTTTCCGCAAGAAGCATTATGTCGATTTCGTTGTCTTGGAGAAATTTTTACAACTCCAATTTGTGTCGAGGAATGCCATTTGCATTCTTAGGGAGAGCCATTATTTGGATTGTCGCGAGGCGAGCATTTGAATGAGGATGCCTTGATTCCGCATTTTGTTCTTGCATTGTGTTTGTGTGGATCATTCTTTTAACTTAACAGTTAAAAATCTTATTATTTCTTCATTTTAATAAAATATAATATTTATTATTTTTTATAAATCTTAAAAAAATGGACTCAAAAGGCCCATCATATAACGATAATTCTGCGGTTTTAGCATTTTTGTTAATTTTAACAATTTATTAAAACGGAAAAATGGAAAAAAAGTTTTAAAAACATATTATTATTTTCGCCAGGTCTCAAACTTTTTTTTTTATATTTGTTAAAATTTTAATTGGTAATTTTTGCTAAAGTTATTTAATAACTATGACGTAATTTAGGTAAATTTTAAAATTATATTTTTTCCTGTATTGCCCTAAATGGATAACTTATTTTTACTTTTATGGCTTAAAGTATTTAAGTTATGAATTTTTGCATGTTATTTGCCCTTAAAAAAATTTCTCACGTAGTCAGTTTTAGGTCATGTGATTGAAACTTGGCAATTGTGCTTTTTATATTTATCAAGCTTTTCAAATTGCCAACATCACACAGATCGGACATCTATATCATATAGCTGCCATAGAAATGCTGAATTTGGTTGTGGTATAATATACTTTCAAAACTCTGGTCAACTAATCCACAACAAATGCAATTAATCATAGCATTCGTATGGCAGCTATATGAAATAGACGTCCGATCTGTGTGATGTGAGATTATTTGGTGGAAAAGCGACATATATAAAGCCCGCTTTGCCAAGTTTCAGTCGTAGAGCTTTGAACCGACCTGAGTGGTAACGCACTTTTTAAGGGGAACAGCTATTTTGTTTATAACTTCAAATATTCATAACTTTAAACTATAAAGTCTCCATCTTTTTGAAAAAACCAAATTTAAGTTACGTTTAGGACAATAAATTGTTTATGCTTAAAGCTTTATCATGGTGGTTAACACTCGAAAAAAATTATAAATAATTTTTAGCAACAATTACTTAATATTATTAAATAATTTAAAATCTATAAAACTATTATTTGAGTAGCTACAGTAAAATACTTTTCACCAGTATCAATTTGATACCTGTCCGTTAAATACCTGAGATATTCACGTTTTTAAAAACTTTTTTTTTCCATTTTTTCCGTTTTTTTTTACTAACAAAAATGTTGTGCAAAATCCCTAATTACCTTGTTTTTACGCAGAACTTATTTTTTTATTAAATGAAAAACCAAAAAATTTTTTTATCTTTTGTTTTTATAAATATTATATCCAAAATGTTCTCTGCCTCTAAATAAATTTTGATAGCACTCAGCCACTTCTTCCACTCATGACGAACTGCTGATTTTTCTATTTCGTCTCATAGAAATGGTTTGATTGTATCTCCCATGACTGCCCACCTGTAAAGACAAGAAAGAAGAAACAAAAAAAAAAAACTTTACCATATTCTTTTTTTTTCAATAGTCCAACCGCAATGTTATTGCGTTGGTCTTCCCGACTAAACATTGGTGTATCGTGAGTTGACCCTCCTTTCAGGGCAGGGCTCTAGTCCTGTAGCTCACAGGGTCACAGAATTATTTTCTACTGGCGTGGAACAATGGATGTGGGTACCGACTACCGAATACCCAGCAGACACTGCAACTCGTCAAGTGAGGGTTCCAAAAAAAGTCATCTCAGCAAGTGGCTATCTGGACCAGCATTTTTAAAGACTTCGCCAAACGAATGGCCAAAGATAAGTGCGTTGTTGTCTACTGAACCACTGGAAGAAGAAGTCTTAACAAAAACGGTTCTGAAATGTCATATAAATGCTCCCTTAATCGATATTTCAAAGTTTTCTTCCTTTTTTAAGCTTATACGAATCGTTGCATGTGTACTAAGAGCGAAGGAAATTTGACTGAATCATGGATCACAGAAGACACCAGAATACAGAGGAGCCTTATTCACCAATCGGTAGTTGGAAGATGGCGGACTCACATTTTGTTATGCAACTCTCACCAATGATTTAAAACAGAAATATTTTCTGATCAAGTCATCCTTGTTGAAGAAGGAACAGTCGATAAAAAGACAGTTCCCACCTATTCCAGCATCCTGTATTTGGAACAGCGATGTTAGGTTGTGCTCTCATTTTGGTTTGTATACAAACAATTCTTATCCACCGAAAGTTTCATCATCAGACTACTGCTGGTCTTAATCAACGAGCTTCGACAAAGATATTGGATCCCAGACATCAAGACAATGCTAAAACGTGTACGGCGAAACTGTAATCATGTGCAGTGGATAGAAGCCGACCCTTGCCACCAATTATGGGCCAGCTTCCTGTAGACAGATTGACACCTTATGTTAGACCATTTTCCTACTGTGGTGTTGACCTGTTTGGACCAATGAACGTCGCTGTTGGTTGACGTCGTGAGAAGAGATGGGCGGCGATATTCACTTGTCTGACGATCCGAGCCACACATTTGGAGATCGTTGAAAACTTGTCCACAGACGCCTTTATTGTATGTTTGAGAAACTTCGTAAATCGACGTGGCGTACCAGTTGTTATCAGAAGCGATAATGGTACAAATTTTATAGGTGCACAAAAGGAGTTGGCTTCAAATAATCGTCTATTGAACCTAGAGGCATTGGAAAACGAAACTGCAAATCAAAAAATTAAGTGGATATTCAACAGTCCATCGAACTCCAGCGCTGGAAGCTGTTGGGAAAGGCTAATCAAGATCGTCAAACTTTTACTGAAAAAGACTTTGCGTGAAATTGCTCCGCTCGGCACTTATAAAGGCCGAAAATATATTGAACTCCCGTCCATTGACGGAGCTGCCACTAAACCACGAAGACGATAAAACTCTTACGCCCAATCACTTCATTTTGGGATGTGCTAACTCAACTCAAACACCCGGTCCACACGAAAACATAATATGTCTTAAGAAGCAATGGAGGATTGCCCAAGCAATTAAGGATCAACTTTGGAAGAGGTGGATAGCGGAATATCTGCCGCAACTGATGTGGCGGTGCAAATGGCATGAGAAGACAGATCCAGTGAAATTAAGCGATTTGGTCATCATAATGGATGAGACTGCTCCCTGGGAGAAGTGGAAACGGGGACGAGTGGTTCAACTCTATGCGGCCAAGGATGGAAAAATACGCAATGTGGAAGTTAAAACATCAAGTACGACTCTACGCCGACCAGTATCAAAGTTAATAATACTAAAGCTTAATTGCGAATCTCGTATCGATTCACCTGGAGGGGGGGAGGTGTAAAGATTTCTCAATCAACTGAAAATATTTGAATTCAAATTTAAACATAGATATAATGTAATCGAAAATATCAGTAGTATTAAGTTGTAATAATCGTTAATCATTTTTGCAAAGAGAAGATACAGGCACTCTGGAGAATAGGCGTCAGTTTGGAATTGATCGGCCGCCGAAAAAAAACGAAATTGAAACTAGAAACTTGGCTCGAAACTTGACAAAAACTCAAAAACAATGTGAAATTGCCTTGAAACATTTTTGGTTTACAATATTATTTAATAAAGTACAGTATATTTAACCAAAACAAATCTGCACTATATATAGCTTCCACGTACCTGAATTGCACGAATTGGGTACACGACTATAATGCGCTCTGTGATTTTCTGCTACAAGCCAGAAAAGAAAATATCATGGTAGTCGGCGACCTAAATGGACGTATAGGAGAAGAACAACAGGTAACAGAGGCACGAGCTGATAGTTTATGGGCAAGCAACAGCAGAGCGGCTAAAGATAAAACAACGGACTCTAAAGGCACCAAAATTTTGGAATTAGGTGATAACTTTAATCTGTTAGTTCTCAATGGAAAAACAAAAGGTGATCCCACTGGAAAATTTACCTTTATCCGAGGCCAAGCTTGCACTACAATAGACTATTGCATGATCCAGGGAGAATGGCACAACCTCCTTAAAGATTTAACAATTAAAAATGAAATTTTCTCGGACCACATGCCGTTCGAAATAGAAGCCTGTACAATCGCTCAGCCCCCAGTGGTGGTCAATAAGCTTCTACCGAAGTTGAGGTGGATGGCGAGATATCAACATGAGGACGCAACAAAATTAGAAAACATTATAAACTACCCATCCGAATACCCGCCAGAGGAGAGCATTCAACGCCCAACTCTTGCCATTATTGAGGCTGCAAAAGTCATGCAAAAGCCCAAACTTACCGACTTTAAAAAACCCTGGTTTGATAAGGAGTGCGTCAATGCAAGAAAACGTTCGATGCACTGGCTAAGACAGGCAACTCGGACTAAAACACCTGAAAGAAAAGCAAACTATCAAAGAGAAAACAGCGCATATAAAGAACTATGTGTGGAAAAACATTGCAATTATTACCAAAGCCTCCAGATAGTATCAGAGACAGTAAAAGATTTTGGGGAATGGTAAGGCAAATAAACGGCTCAACAGGAAGAAGAGGAATTCAAATTACCGCCGAAAATCTAGCTGAATACCACAGGGGGCTGCTGTTCAGCGAGATACTAATAACGCACACCAGGGAGCTGCCGATTATTGGAAACGAAGAGATGGACCGTGAAATCACAACTGCAAATGTGCGCTTCGCAATAAGCCAAAATAAAGTCGGAAAAGACCCAGGGGAAGATAAAGTTTCTGCGGAGTTCCTGCTGTACGCTTCTGATACGTTTGTGGAACAGCTAACGGAGGCTTTTAATCAAATGTTCAACAGCGGATTTGTTCCCAAAAGTTTTCAAAGAAACATTATTTACCCCATTTTTAGGAAAGCAGACCCTAACGATGAAGGAAACTATAGGGGAATCTCGTTTTGAATACTGTGCTGAAAACCTTCACTTCAGTAATATTAACGCGTCTAACCTATTTCCATGAAGAACATAAGATACTAAGTGAAAAGCAGAGTGTGTTCCGAAAAGGATACTCCACAATATACAGCATATTCGTGTTAACATCGATTTCCAGGGAGTTCCTGAGGGCAAATAAAAAACTATAATTCTTTTTATTGACTTCAAGGCAGCCTTCGATACAATAGACAGAAATTTATTGTTTTACAAACTTTCCTAAACAATCAATGTATTGAAGAGTCTGTACGAGGAAAATAAGACTGCCGTATGGGATGGAAATAACCTTTCCGAGTGGTTTGAGACAAATCGTGGAGTCAAGCAAGGTTGCTGTTATTTTCTTTGTTCATAAATGATATCGGAGACCAACTTAATGGTGGCGCACGTTTCGGAAATACTGTTTTCAAAATACTGATGTATGCGGATGACATGGTTCTGCTTTCTGAATCACCATCGACGCTCCAAGAGATGATAGACGAAGTACAAGATTACTGCCAAAAATGGGGACTAGTGATTAACACGGAAAAATCCAAAGTGATGGTAGTCCGGAGTGGAAGAGGAAGGATGGCAAGAAATGAAAGCTGGGCACTCGGTAACATTCAACTGGAATCGGTAAAAATGTACATTGCACATTGAAATGAAACTTGGAGAGTGCAAAACAGCGTTAAATAGCACGTGGAAAGCCCTCGTGGGAAAGAAAAGTGTGAGCACCAGTACAAAGTGTAAAATGTTCCCAGCAACTTCCAGATCGATTATGTGCTATGCAGCGGAAGTTTGATGATGGGAGGCGCATGAAGATATGGAAAAACTGCTAAGGTCCTTTGTAAAAAAAATATTCTTTCTCGCAAATTCTTTTGTTTTTTATTTCTATTTATGTGATAAGAGAAAATTTTTTGAAGCTTGTTGTCTGTTTATATTTTCCTTGTCTGTTATTATGTTTAATTTATTTCGTTTATATATGAGGGCTTCGTATATGTTTTAATATTATTTTTATTAATGCAGGATGACATGAACTGTTTCACGGCAGGCAGTTTGGTTAAGATGTTGAGTAAGCGAAAAAAAGGACTGAAAGTTGCTCATATTAATGCACAGAGTCTTGCAAAGAAAATGAATGAATTTAGATATGTTTTTATTAATTCTGATGTTGATGTTATCTGTGTGTCCGAGACGTGGTTTCTGTTTGACTATAGTGACTCGTCCATTGAATGTGAGGGATATATTGTTTATCGGGCAGATCGTATTGGACATGCTGGAGGAGTCGCGATCTATGTCAACAAGCATCTGAACTGCAGACTAATTGAAAGACATCCAATAAACAGCCCAATTGAATTCGTGTTTTTAGAAATATCGAATAAAGACTTTAGAAACAAAACTCTGATAGGGTGTATTTATAGGCCTAATCGAAATATTGACTACGCATACTTAATTGAAACTGTCTTGCAACTTTCCACTCGATATGTAGATGTGATTCTGCCCGGTGATCTGAATAGTAATCTTTTGTGTGAAAATCATCTTGTTGACAGTTTTACATCTTTAGGTCTGGATGCAGTTAATAAAACAATTCCCATACACTTTTCAACTACGTGCCATACTCTTTTAGATATTTTCTTTGTTACTGATGCAACCAAAATCCTACTATATGACCAGGTTTCCGTGCCAGCTTTCTCCAGACATGACTTAATTTTCTTGACCTACGACATAATTCTAGACCATAGTAGCCATAAAACAGAGTATAGAGACTTGAATCACATTAACTACACAGACCTTGAGACTGATATACTACTCTCTGACTGGTCACTGATTTATCAATCGCCTACAGCAGATGTCCAGCTTGAGATTTTGCACAGCTATTTAAACTCAAGACTAAAATAATAATGCCTTCAGTGCAACCATGGTTCACAAATGAAGTAAAAAGACTCATTACCCAACGAAATGCTTCGTATAACAGGTGGAAGCGATATGAAACAAATGACATGCTAACGGAATACAGAAAGCTTAGAAGTTGGGTAAGAAGTGCAATACATATATCTCTCTAAGCGTGAGTACTATAATTCAAAGTTTACGGGAGCCATATCGTCTGGAAAAAACTTGGAAAGAGAAAAAGTGTGGAGTCTTTTCTCAAAAGTCTGAGCCAAATACAAACATTGATGTAGATAACCAAAATGAACAATTCCTGCAAACTCAAGTACCTGATGCTCCATGCAATTCGTACTGGAGTGCTTTATCTATCTGTGATAATAGCTTTAGTTTTGTAAATTTCAGTCCTTGTGATGTTTTAAAAAGTGTTCTTAGGGTAAAGTCTAATGCATCCGGATTTGACAATATTAGTCCTAAGTTTGTTAAACTACTTCTGCCGTTCTTATTATTATGACTTCTTCTTTTCCTGAAATGTGAAAGCGAGCCAAAATCCTCCCAGTACCAAAATCCGATGGGCAATTCAGACCCATTTCGATTCTTCCGTTTTTGTCAAAAGTCCTAGAGCACTTTTGTCAAAAGTCCTAGAGCACTTAATGGCAGAACAAGTTCAGACATATCTCACTTCGAATATGCTAATGTGCGACGAACAGTCTGGATTTCGGAAAGAGCGTAGCTGTACAACAGCCTTAATAAATATTGTAGAAGAGATTCGTGGACAGTAAGATGACAGTAAAGTTACTTTTTTAACACTTCTTGATCACAGTAAAGCTTTTGATACTGTCAACTACGATATTTTATGAACCAGGCTGCGCAAGATTTATAATTTCTTTCAAACTGCGACAAAACTGCTAAATCATATGAAGCAAATCGATCCCAAGCAGTTGTCTCTGGCTCATCTATTTCCCAATTCAAGATTCTAACGCGTGGCGTTTCTCAAGGATCTGTGTTAGGACCTCTTTTATTTTCTGTCTATATAAATGATTTTCCAAATGTTCTGTCTAAATCTAACGTCCATATGTATGCTAACGATGTACAGATTTATGTTATGTTAATGAGTGTATTGTTGACTGTAATGATGAGCTAAACAAAATAGATAAGTGGGCCCCGCAAAATGGGCTGAGTTTAAATCCAACCGAAATCCAAATGCATTGTGATTTACAAGAAGGCCCTTAGTACTGCACAAGCTAAGTCAACTCCAGATAAATGGAACTAAAATTGAATATGTTGATCATACTACTAATCTGGGCATCATTTTCAATAAAACGCTATCGTGGGGTAATCATATATCTAAGGCATCAGGACAAACCATTGGGCTATTAAGGTATATGTCAAACGTTTTTACCTGTTCACATAAGATTACTGATAGCTAAAACGTAGGGGAGAATGGGGGGTTCTGAGCCGCTGGGGGTTGTGAGCCACTCGAATATTGGCCACAAAAGAAAATAAATTTAAACTTTTTTTATGTCGTGTGTCTCCCTTCTTATTACCTAACTTTTGGCAAGCAACCTGTCAGTCTACACCATCTTTAAGTTCGTGAACCAGAACTCGACTTTAAAGTTAAAATAAAGTTTTTTTTTTCATTTTTGACTTGTAAATATTATCACTAAGCAAGAAATATATAGAGGCGTCAAACAGCAGAAAAAGTGCTATCAACCAAACGGCTGAGCCTGGAACCCCAGAGCAGCCGAACGAAATGTCTAGCACCCCGAGAGCGCTCGGCTGTTTCGAGTTCGAAGCATTCGTTCGAAAGCCAGCACAACAAGAAACCGATTTTCAGTCGCAGATCAAATGCGGAACGATGAGGCACGGCCGCGCGTCTGCGCGCTGTGCCTCGTTTCTCTGTATGTGTGTATATGTGCACAAGCGCTCGCACGTTTGCATGCGTGCAAAAGACACGGTTGCCGCTCTTCTTTGTTATGTTTTTGATCCTGGTGTGTGCGGCCCCACAAGTGGCGCCGCGACGGCTCATTTGCTTATGACGTCACGACAATGTGAAAATTATTTAGTTTTATTACACTAGTTTACAGCCAAAAAGACCCATGTCTACTAAATATTTTTTTTGGTGTAGTTTGGAATGGTGATCTCAAAAATCGATTTGAAAATTTTTTTTCATGGCTCCGTTTTCGAAATATGATTTTTTTCATTTTTTTGGTAGGTGCTCTTACGATTTAAGCCATATCTCACTTCTTAATTGTCAGATAGAGTCAAGCAAGATATGAATCGAAAGGTAATTGAACTGCCAGTAATTGAGTAAAACATTGTTTTTAAATCGGCTTAGTATTTTGAATACAATAACCAAAACATTTCAAAAAAATCAATTTTTTACTCAAAAATGCAAGAAATTTCATTTTTAAACGCCTAGAAAAAAATATAAAAATCCAAAAAATTATTTTTATTCTTTCTACTTACGAAACGCACTTTTACGAAGAAATTAAAGGTATTGGTGAGGAAAATCGTGTAACACGTGCCGTATGATGGATCAAATTGAGTAGAGGATATAACATTCAAATTTGGGTATATTGTGTGTTCACAAAAAATAAACTTGTATTTTTCTTCGTCTTTTGACCACTTTATGAAGTTAGCGAAAAGCCAGAACAAAAATTAAATTCAGGAACCGAACAAAAGTCGAAGCAAATGAAAATTTATTTTTGAATAATCACGAAAATACCACATTTTTATACACTTGAAAAGTGTATTATAATTTTGCCCAGAAGTTTGCAACGCATAGAAGGAATCATCTCCGACCATATAAAGTATATATATTCTTGATCAGCATGACGAGCTGAGTCAATTAAGCTTTGTCCGTCCGTCTGTCCGTCCGTCCGTCTGTCCGTCTGTCTGTTTCTACGCGAACTAGTCCCTCAGTTTTGGAGCTATCGATCTGAAACTTTGCACAGAGTCTTCTTTTTACTGCACGCTGCTAATATGTCGGAACCGACCGGATCGGATGACTACTTCTTGTAGCTGCCATACAAATGTTCGTTCGGAAAATGGTTTTTAGTAAGAAAAACTGTTTTGTTCTCAATATTACTGCTCTCAAACACGCTCATGGGTAATATGTAATGTTTTTAAGCTGATCTGCGAAGTTTGGTCGAAGTCGCTAACCGTTGAGACAAGCTATTTCAAGTGTATAAAAACTTCGGTACAGACGAAGTTAGCTTTGCCTTTCTCGTTTTGCACTAAATTGCTCACAGCTCCTGTGTTTGTTCATAGATTTTGATAATCGTTACCTGGTTTTCTTCGTAGAAGTGCGATTCACTAGTAGAAAAAATAAAAATAATTTTTTTTGGATTTTTTTATATTTATTCCAGGCGTCCAAAAATGAAAGGTCTCGCATTTTCGAGAAAAAAATCGATTTTTTTGAAATATTTTTGGTTATTGTATTCAAAATACTAAGCCGATTTAAAAACAATGTTTTACTCAATTACTGGCAGTTCAATTACCTTTCGATTCATATCTTGCTTGACTCTATCTGACAACTAAGAAGTGAGATATGGCTTAAATCGTAAGAGCACCTACAAAAAAAATGAAAAAAATCATATTTCGAAAACGGAGCCATGAAAAAATTTTTGAAATCGATTTTTGAGATCACCATTCCAAACTACACCAAAAAAAAATTTTAGTAGACATGGGTCTTTTTGGCTGTAAACTAGTGTAATAAAACTAAATAATTTTCACATTGTCGTGACGTCATAAGCAAATGAGCCGTCGCGGCGCCACTTGCTGTGGCCGCAGACAACCCAGGATCAAAAACATAACAAAGAAGAGCGGCAACCGTGTCTTTTGCACACGCATGCAAACGTGCGAGCGCTTGTACACATATACACACATACAGAGAAACGAGAGCACAGCGCGCAGACGCGCGGCCGTGCCTCATCGTTCCGCATTTGATCTGCGACTGAAAATCGGTTTCTTGTTGTGCTGGCTTTCGAACGAATGCTTCGAACTCGAAACAGCCGAGCGCTCTCGGGGTGCTAGACATTTCGTTCGGCTGCTCTGGGGTTCCAGGCTCAGCCGTTTGGTTGATAGCACTTTTTCTGCTGTTTGACGCCTCTATATATTTCTTGCTTAGTGATATTATTCAAAATTTTTTCCGTAATGACAAAAGTAAGTATGAGGGAAATATCTTGGGTCAATTGCCTTTTTGATAGAAATATGTTTTTTTTGTACCAATTTCTTTTTGGTTATGTGACGTCACCAAAAAAAAGTGAGATATGGGGGGGTTGTGAGCCACTTAAAAAAAAAGTCGGTTTTGACTTTCAAAGAGAATATTGCAATGACGCGCAATAAAACAGAGGAAGATCTCTCCAAAGAAGTAAAAAAAGGCAAACAAAAGAACAGCCACAAGCAAAAAGTGCTCGTATATAAAAGAAAACAAGCCTGATGCCGTCAATCAATTTTCACTCTTCATTGATATTTCTTAATTCAGAATATGAGAATAATTGTTCATTTTTTCATTTAATAAAGAATAATGGCTTAAAAACACGAATTTTGAACTTTTAGATGGGTGGCTCACAACCCCCCACAAATTTTCGAAATGTCAAAAAATCACTTTTTTTTCAATATGAAATAATAAAAACCCAAAATTTTAATTTTATTTAAATTTAAAACTAGTGATGAGGAAAGTTTTGTGCCTCTTTTTACCTAAAATAAAAAATTTACAGAACGAAAAATATTGATCTTTGGCGAAGTTATGTTCGAAAAACAAAACTATGATCACAACCCCCCACTCTCCCCTATCTAATTCCTTCTCTCTTCTACGGTGTAGAAATTTTTGGCCACTGCAGTGTAACTGATATGAAAAAACTTAATGTTGCCTTTAACTCGATTGCTCGGTTTGTATTTAACCGTAGAAGGTTTGACTCAATTACGCAATTGGCGAGTACAATATTTGATCTAAATCTTAAAAAGTGGATAGATTATAAAACTTTATTCTTTTTACATAAAATTATCACTTCTAAAGAGCCGGACTATCTTTATAACAAACTAAAATTTGCTACCTCAGCCAGAACATTCAACTTAATCTGTCCAAGAACCAAGCTGTCTTGCTCTGAACGACAATTTTTGAAGCCTGCTATCAAAACATTTAATAGTTTACCTAATGACATCAAAACTATACGAAACGAAACTCAATTCAATATTAGATTAAAAGAATTTTTAAAAACATAAATAGCTTCTTAGGGATAAAATTACAATAATAATCCAATATATAAAAGTTTTTATTAGTTATAATTTGTGTATGTGGTATGTAAGTAAATATTGTTAGTTATAAACCATAATAATTATGTTTAATTTATAGTAATTTATCGTTGTGACTAGTGCGTTAAAAATAAGTATAAACTTGTAGCACTGGGCTAGAGCCAAATAAATAAATTAGACGCCAAGTTGTGCCATTCACTTGGAGACAGGACTACCGGAATTGTTTGAGTACACGTTGCAGACCCACTTAACTATATTAATAAAATAATGATGCTACCAGATGAGAGCTACCCAAAAATAGTAGCAACTGCACACAGAGTGGATCCTGGCCGTTTCCAATCCCTCGACTTGGAAGGACGGTCACGTGAAACTGCTGGCGGCTAATCGCAATAAAAATCGTGAGACGTTCGTTCAACGTGCAACGTATATTTTCAGAGCTAGAACTGAGATACTGTCCCTAAATTACATGCCTTTCAGGCGAGGTAGACGTGAGGGTAATGACCTGTGCAGTCTCTATAATATGAACGCGAGAGAGGATGTTGTACACTTCATAGCCATCTGCCCACTACTGAAGGAGCTTAAAGTCTGATTGCTGGAAAAGGCAATGTTCACGATGGATGATTTGAAGGCGGTGCTGAATGGGCAATCCTGGAAGAGTTTGGGAAAATATTTCCTGGATGCCTACAAGTACAGAGCGAAAATCTTGGCCGAAGCTTTTTAGGAAAATATTTAGGCTATAAACTAAGTAAGGTCCATAAGAGCCAGGGACGTCCCCCTTAGGAGTGAAAGATCTGCTATCTTGCGACGAGCGGGGAAGGCGGGTGGTGTAACTCCGAGGGGAGCGTGGGGAAGGGGCGTCTTTGCTCAATCAATGAGAGATTTTTCTAGCTTGCTTTGCTCATGTGTTTCCTTGAGACACTTTGCTGGGCAGAATTTTTCGAAAGTGTCTTCTAAGCATGTGTGTGTGCCTCAATTATATACATGTGTGTATGCATGAATGTGTGCTTTTTGTAGAAGGCAAAACATAACGTTGATGTTTACAGAGTTGATTTTTGTCTATAAAGTGAAAAAGTGGTCAATATGAGTGGTCAAATTAATAATAAAGTGCATTTTTTTTTTTAAATTTGACAATACCCTTAATCAATCGATTTGCAACATATGTGGTATGAAATTATCTGGCCACCATATTACAAATTTGAGGCGGCATTTGACGGCAAAACATCGGGAAGTGTTCGAGTCATTTAATGAGGTCAAGGAGAACACCGGTGGGCAGAAAATTGCAAGGAAAAGGAAAATATCCTACGAGGCAAATGAAGAGACAATTATATCGTCAATTGTGAAAATTGTTACCACTGACGGCAGACCATTTTTGCTATTGGATAGCGAAGGGTTTCGCGAAATTTTAAACCCAATTTATAATGCCCTGCAAATGAATCCAATCACTGTTTTTTACATATCTCGATGATATACAGACAGTGCCTCAAGTTCAAGAAGAGGAAGTTTCAAACAAATTATCCAAATTTTACATGGATATTGAAAATTTCAACATGGTTTTTGGCCGTTTACCGTTAAATAGTGACATTACAAAATTTTACCATGAAATGAAGTTTAAGTCACCCCAGTTGGCTGCACTCGCACAGGTGGTGTTGGCCATACCGGCAACTCAGGTGTCTGTAGAAAGATCGTTCTCAGCCCTTAATTTTATTTTAAACGAGAAGCGCACCTCTTTAAACGCCGAAAATATAAATTCCCTATTAATTGTTAAATTAAATTCACGTTGTGAACAATAAAAGTAACACAAATAGTTAAATGAGATAGTTTTTGTGTTTTTTTATTCCATTATATAATACATTTTTAAAAAATATATGGAGATGAAGTTTATATATTTATCTAATTTTTCGAATTTAATTTTGTTGGCGAATAGTTTTATTTACACGTTATTGCAATTTTAATTGAATACATCTAAAAGAATACAAAAGAAATAAAACATGCACAAAGTAGGCGCCCTATTTGTTTCTCCCTCCCTCATTTTCTAACTAACACAACAACAAAAAGACACTTTGCTCGGACACTTGGCTCGATTTGCTCAGTTGCCTATGCTCAGCTGCTGACACCCAAACGAAATTGTTCCCATCGAACTGTTATAGTCAGACAGCTCAGTGTGTTTTTCTCATCGATTACTATGAAACAGAAACACTAGAAAATTTATATATTATACTGGAGATTTTAACACTACAGACAGTGGCATCTCTGATACTAGTCATGTGACATCAGATGTTGGGTCCGACACTTCCATCCAGGAGGTCCCGATCCTCCCTGCTGTAGATATACCTAAAGAGAGTGCTGTGGTGGCTGCTCCCCCTATTTCGGTATCTATTAATGAGGTAACTGGGAAATCAAGGGCTCTAAAGCCTCTCACAGGTATTCCTCCGAAGAAGCATATCTTTGTTTCTCGACTTGCCCCTGATCTCACATCTGGTGATGTTAAAGCCTACATTCAGGAAAAAATTCAAGCAGCAGATGTTTTGGTAGATAAGTTCAAATTTTCATATGAAGGAGATGTTGCCTCTTTTAAAGTTAGCGTCCCAGATAAAGTCTTTAAAACAATTAGTTCAGAGCATTTCTGGCCGGAACATTTAATTGTTAAAGAATATGTTCCCAAAAAGAACATAGGTCCCTCTACTTCTACTGTGGTGTCAAAAAACTAATGTCCTCCCTTCTGCTTTCTTATCAAAATGTCCGTGGTCTTAATTCTAAATTAGCAAAACTGTTTGTTGACAGTATATCTTTCGATTTTTATGTTCTAGTTTTTACTGAGACGTGGTTAAAATCGGACATATCAGAAACCACAATTTTTTCCGCTAAATACACCACTTATAGACGCAATCGCTCTTCTCGCGTTGGAGGAGGGATTTTAATTACCTTAGATTCCGGCCTCTCGTCGGAGTTGGCAGATACTTTAATTCTCCTTGACATCGAGTTTATAAGTGTTAAAATAACTTTTTCTTCTTTTTCCGTTTTTATTACTTGCTCCTATATTCCTCCACGCTCTGATGCCACAGTCTACTCATCTCACCTTTCTGCCATCGAGTCGGTCTCTCGATTACTATCAAACAGTGATCTTTTGGTTGTTCTTGGAGATTTTAACTTGCCGGAAGTAAGGTGGTCCACGAATAATGAATCTAATGCACTTTTCCCATCGAAATTCCATGATTTTATCGATGGACTTTATGAGTTGTCATTGTCACAAGTCAACCCTATTCGGAACTCGATAAACAGAGCTCTTGATTTAATCTTTTTGTTGGATCCTCCCTGCAATGTTGCATCTTGAATCGACCCATTGGTGTTTCCTGAGGACCCCTTTCATCCTACAGTTGAACTTACTATCGATTTGCCTTCTTGTGTGTGCTCTGCTTCTGGAAATTCGACGGCTAAAACACGCTGTTTTCAAAAAGCAGATCTTTTGAAACTCAGTGATTTAATTTTTGAAACCGATTGGTCTCACCATAAAACTTTTTTATGAAACCTTGTATTCGCTTTTTGATGTTTGTGTTCCACTTGAGCTCCCTCGCTGTCCAGATAGGCAGCCTTGGTTCACAAGAGAACTAATTAATTTAAAAAACAAGAAGTCAAGGTATTTCAAAAAGTATAAGATATCGAAAAAAGCATCTGATTTCTCTCGATATGTGGATTTTCGTTCTAGATTGAATGTGCTTAATGCACAATGTTATAAAGACTATCTTAACCGTTGCAGGCTGCAATTCTCGCAAACTCCTAAGCAGTAATATTCGTTTGGTAACTCTAAACGCAAATCTTCCACTATCCCCTCATCTGTGCGTTATGGTAATATGAAAGCGAACACCGATCAGGCCATAGCCGATCTATTTGCGGAGTTTTTTACGTCAACCTACTCGTCCACAAGCTTTTCTGCTAATCAACCATACCCTTATCGGCTGAATAAGTCTTATTGTATTCTCTCTCCTTTGTGATCTTAACTCTGTAAAACCTGTCTATACACCGGGACCCGACAGAGTACCTGGTTGTGTACTTAGGTTTTGCGCTGATGCACTTTGTAGGCCTATTCATAAATTATTCGAATTGTCTCTGGAGTCATCCACTTTCCATATGATATGGAAGGAATCTTTTATCATTCCTCTCCATAAAATAGGTAATAAGTCTGATGTTGAGAAATATAGAGGTATTTCAAAGTTGTCTGCAATTCCGAAAGCTTTTGAGAGAATTATGACATCTCAATTGCAGCATTTATGCAGTTCCATTATTTCACCCTATCAACACGGCTTTGTGAAGCGTCGATCCACTACAACTAACTTATTAGAGCTTACATCATTAGTGATCAAAGGATTCTTTTGTAATATGCAAACTGACGTGATTTATACTGATTTTAGTAAGGCTTTTGACTCTGTCAATCATTCCTTGCTGCTTCAAAAACTGAGTTTAATTGGTTTTAAAACTAACCTTCTTATTTGGATCTCTGATTATTTAAGTTCTAGAACACAAAAAGTTCTTTTCTGTAATTCGTATTCCCAACCAATCCAGGTTACCACTGGTGTACCCCAAGGCACTTGGGTCCATTGCTTTTACACTCTTCATAAATGATTTCCCGTCAGTCTTGACTCATGTACGGCGATGATGTGAAACTATGTTTAACATATAATGATTTGGTTTCCCGCTTTAATTTGCAAGCTGACTTGGATGCATTTCAGTCTTGGTGTAAAGATAATCTATTAAACCTTAACAGTTCCAAGTGTAAGGTTATGACATTTTAGAGAAGCTCACCACAATTCTTTTCTTATATGATAAATAATGTCCCACTGGAGTGTTTGAATGATACAGTCAATGAGGTAAATGATCTTGGTGTAATCCTTGATCACCGACTTAAATTTGACTATAACGGCTACTGTTTGTAAGGCGAGGAGTATTCTTGGGTTTATTAAGCGCTGGTCGAAAGAATTTGATGATACGTTTACAACGAAAATTGTGTACATTTCTCTTGTCCGTCCTATACTCGAGTACGGATCCTGTGTGTGGTATCCGCAATATTCGACCCATCAAGATAGAATTGAATCTGTGCAAAAGCAGTTTTTCTTGTTTGCTCTTCGTGGCCTGAACTGGAATTCTGAGGTCCGTTTACCATCATACTCTAGTAGGCTACTTTTGATTAACGTTCCCTCCCTCATTTACCGTAGAGTTATGCAGGGTGTAATATTTATACATAGATTGATTAATGGTGAAATCGACTCATCTGAGTTGGTTGGCCAAACTAACCTCAACGTTCCTTTTAGACCGACTCGCAATTTTATACCCCTATCACTAAACCACTAACTATGCTTTGCATGATCCGTTTCGTGTTCTCTGTGCTGATTACCATAAACTCTACCGTGTAATCAACTCAGAAGCTTCTATTCCTTCTTTAAAAACAACAATTTTAACCTATTTAACCCGTAGTTGATATTACTTTATGTTTTTCCTCCGCGATTACGTGTCACATGTTAGTGTCTCCGCCGCTCGGTCGGTTCGGTTACTATTTTATGCTACTATTTTGTCTAGGGTTCGCGCGAAACAAGCCGTGGCTTGGTGTCGCATGGGCCACTTGAACGTACTGCGCATTTTACATCAACGTCCATATATAAAAAAAAATGATTTACATTTAACGATAATCGACATGGTTTGTATCCGTCAATCGATCGCCGCACGCTCCGCCTTTGCTGTCACAACCTAATACACCTGGCTTCCCGGGTCGTCCCCAGATACCAGATCGTTCGGTTACGAAACATCGTCGTAGCGCAGTGGCTTTAGTAGTAGTAGTTGTATCTTTATTTTACCAGATACCACATCGTTCCTCTTTAGTGACAGTGCTGGTCCCCTTCAAGTATACTCGTTGATAATATTCCGCCGGTATCTCAGAGTCTCCTTTAAGAACTAGAAGCTAGAATGTGCCAGTCTTCACCGTTTAGAACCCCCAAGTATTCTTCATTTGTTAAACATGACTTCCTCCAGTGTAACCGCCTGAGTTCGCTAAGAATGGGGCATATTGCGATAAAGTGGAAAACGTCTTCTCTAACCCGTAGGTTACACAGAGAACATTCTTCGTTTGCTGTCGGTATATGTGGCATAAAATTTAAGGCGAGCAGTTCAACTCGTGCCTTAAATATTAGTGATATGCTGAAGGAGTCATAAATGTCGTTGAAATAATTTTGTTCGTTTAAGTTGTGGTTCAATAATTTGTATGTGTTTCGGGTGCTACTCTGGATTGCTTTCTGCTCGTAGTTTGCTCTGGCTTCTACTTCCTCCCTTTGGATAATTGATTGTTGCATTTTGGGCCAGTCGTGAACGTCACTTTCATTCCAATGAATATTGTGCTTTCCAGCTAGTGTTACCCATGTCGAAAAAAATTGCGATTTGGAGCGAAGTAAATGTTTCGTAACGATTTTGGGCAATCTGTTTTCTGGCATATGCATCACCTTGTTTATATAGGTAAAGTGCTGTTCCAGGGTTTGGATGTAGAGTGGGCTGAGCCCAGTTTCAAGGTGAATGGCGTATGTTGGGGTGTTTATTTTAAAGTTTTAAAAAACAAACCAGGGTGCTCAAAGCCGAGGCGCACAAAAATAGAAATTAGAACCTAAAAAATAAGCAACCCCCAAGAAGGGACACATCTGTTAGTAATAAGGCATTTCTCTGCTTGGGGTAAAACCAAAAAATGTATAAAAGGGAAAACTCAATACTTTAATAAACATTCAGCTTCTGGAAGCGGAGTCACACGCACCATACATGCGTAAGATTCAGCTTCGTGGATGTGGAGCGGATCACTCGCAAGTGTATTTGCGTTTTAGTGATCATTTGTCCTTCGTCCCTGTAAAGGCAAACTTGCTAAATTGAATGGCATTTGCTCAGGTCGGAAAAAAGGCATTCAAATGTAAGGATAGCCTAAGGCGGTGATCGGAAGGGAGAGAAAGGTATTCCGCGGAAAACCTAAGGTCGTGAGAAGGATTCACAGTAGCCTGCCAAGCGTTAGGGATTGGCCCTGCGTGAGGGGGAAAACGGCGATAAGTTCGCAAAAAAAAGTGGCCTGCCAAGCGTTGGGGACTGCCCAGCGTAAGGAGGACTGCAAACTAAGGCAAATGTGCCTTTTAATCAGGAAGAAGGAAGGAAGAGAAGGAGGAGCAACGGGTACGAGTCCCGAAAAATGGAGAGGCGCTGTCCAGGCGCGACTCAGACGAAAACGCCTGGGCTGATACCACCACCATACCATGCGGCCGATAAGAAGAAGTTGTCGCTGTTGAAGCAGAATAAATTAAAATAAAAAAATATTGAAATAAAAAGTAGAGTGCCCGTGTGGCACCGCTGCAACAAAAGGCGGATTTCGCTGTTGCATAAAATTTAAAAATTCAAAACGCAAAATTCATAGACAAATCATTCAAAATAAATTAAATTAATCACAAAAATGTTTTTTTTTGCCTGCGCAAGATGTTTTAAATAAACATGGCATTATTTGAATTGGCTGAACAAAACATATTTTATTGTAAATCAAAAATAAAAACTAAAGTAAAAGAATCTGAGCAAGAAAGTTTAAAACCTATATGGAAATATACACATTTAAAATACAGTCCACTATCGAAGAGAAAAAAATATATGTGAAAAATACAAATTGTTGCCCTCTGCAATATTTATGTTCAAAAATAATTGACAATACATGTAAAGTAAAAATACAATTTGTTTGCCCTCCGCAATATGTTCAAAGATATTTGAACAAGTGCATTTAAAGACCGCTACCTGCGGTCGCCTCAAGCCGAGGCGCACAAAAATAGAAATTAGAACCTAAAAAATAAGCAACCCCAAGAAGGGACACATCTGTTAGTAATAAGGCATTTCTCTGCTTGGGGTAAAACCAAAAAATGTATAAAAGGGAAAACTCAATACTTTAATAAACATTCAGCTTCTAGAAGAGGAGCTAGTCACTCGCACCATATATGCGTTTTATTTATGGGGTATTGGTTGGGAGACGAAACATTTTCTTTATGTAGAACCGCAGCAGTTGCTCCACCTCATCGTAGTACTGGTAACCCCAGACTTGTCCTGCATAGCACATTATCGCTTTGGCGGTTGCTTCAAACATTTTAAATTTCGTGCTATGATAAAGGTGCTTTTCGCCGAGAAGAGTTTTCCAAGTGCTATTCAGCGCCTTCATTGCATCTGCGAGTTTTTCGGCAATATGTTTTGCGAAGTTCATATTAGGTGTAAGTGTATCTCCTAGGTATTTGAATCGCTTTACCACCTCGAGTTTCTCCCCATTTAGCATCCACTGCTCATCGTTGGCTGTTCTTCCTCGCTCCTTTATTATCATCACCTTAGATTTTTGGACATTTATTTGCAATCCCCAGGTGTCGCAATACCTTTGTGCCGCATTAATCATTTTTTGTAGTGTTGCCGCGTCCTCGGCTAATAAGACCATGTCATCCGCATACATCAAGATCTTTACTGTTTGGTCTCCAAACTTGACTCCTCCTGGCAGTGCCATAACTATGTCGTCAACATATAATGCAAACAGAAGCGGACTCAGTAGGCAACCTTGCTTTACCCCGTTATTTGTTTTAAACCAATCCGATAGTGTGCTTCCGTCCCATACTGCAGTTTGGTTTTTCGAGTACAAGCTTTGGATGATATTTACCATTTTAAACGATACCCTGATAGAGCTCAATTTCATAATCAATTTTTGCCTGTCGATAGTGTCAAAGGCTGCTTTAAAATCTATAAAGAAAGTGAACATTTTCTTTTTACTTTCTAGGCGCTCTTTTGCAATGGCGGTAAATACATATATGCTGTCCACGGTTGAGTATCGCTTTCTGAATCCAGTCTGGTATTCACTTAGTATGCTGTGAGTTTCCACCCAATCAGTTAAGCGTGCTAGTAAAATCGCTGCAAATGTTTTCATTATTGCGTTTATAAATGAAATGCCTCTATAGTTTGCTGGATTCGTGAGGTCTCCTTTCTTCGCGATCGGAAAAATTATATTCTTCCGAAAGCTATCTGGAATAGTTCCGCTATCAAAAATATCGTTATACACAGTTTTCAGGCGCTCAGTAAATTGTGCTGGAGCATTTTTTAAAAATTCTACTGGCAGTCTGTCTTCTCCAGGGGCCTTGTTGTTTTTTGCATTTTTGAGTGCTTGTTGTACTTCTTCCATGGCTATCCTGCGGTCCATTTCTTCGATGATGATCTGAGGAATCGCAATGCTTAGCTGTTCTGGCTTGTTGTGCGAGTATAGCATGTTTCGAAAATGATCTGCTAGTATGCTGGCATCTATTTTAATATTGGATCTAGCCGCTTGTCCATTTAAAAGCCTAACAAGTTGCCAGAAGGCTTTGCTGTCTCGTACACTATTTATCTCCGATTCCATATTTTGGTAATAAATGTACTCCTTGTATATATACATAGCGCCTTATACTGTGAATTTGCATTATGGTAGTACGATTTATTTTCTGCAGTGGCTCCTTGTCTCATTTGTTTCAAAAGATTCATAGAACTCTTTCTTAGTGTTTCGCAGTCACTATCAAACCAGGGTTGTTTTCGATGTCTCTTGTTTGTAGATTGCATGCACTTCGCGGCTTCCTGTAAACATTCTGTAAGGCTTTCAATGTGCGCCTGGGTTGGGCTTGCATCCGTTCTGCGCAGGTTCATTTTAAGTTTTTCGGTATATATGTTGGCTAGATTGGTCTTCCAGCGTAGCTTTGGTAGTAGCTGGCCTGCTGGGGTTTCATGGGTAACATATAAGTTGACTTTTACTTCCAGAGGCATATGGTCTGAGAATATTTCGCTTTTTATTTTCATATCTTTTATATGGTTAGACCAGTCAGAACCAATTAGACAGTAATCAATTGTTGATGTTGCCTGTGCTCTCACAAATGTATAATCGCCTTGGGCGTCCCCTACCGTTCTACCATTAAGAACGGTAAGGTGATGCAATTCGCACAACTCGATAAGTTTTTTCCCATTTCTGTCAACATGTATGTCCAACATGCATGTCCTTGGCAATTCTTTGCTTTACGGCGATACTGTGTGCTGTGTGGTGACTCTCCGTTTCTACTTGTTCACTTCCTATTCTCGCATTAAGGTCTCCAATTATCATTATTTTTTCCGAATCAAACTCCAATAGAGCATTATTCAGTTTATTATAGTCGCCAGTCCACTTGTTACAGTTAAGGTAGGTTGGTACTATGTAGAAAGTTCCTTCCCCCGTGCCAAGTTTTATGGTAGTTGCATTTTCCGATTTTATATACTCACAGTTTATTTGTGATCTAAGGTCTTTTTTTATACCGAGTAGAATCCCTCCACTTGCTCTTCCTCTATTTGCTGTTCTTACTGCTAGCTCCCAATGCAATACGTGCTCTGCAAAATAGTTTTCGAACTGTTCCTGGTTTTTATCTACGAAGGTTTCATATAGGCAGAAAATATCGTTTGAGTTTATTAGTTCAAAAAATCGAGTGTGTAATCGTTTGTTTGCGAGTCCTGCTATGTTATAGGATAATATTTTAATTGATTGTTCTATTGCTGGTTCTATTGTTTGGTCTATTGCAGGGTTTGGTGATGGTGTTTTTGTGATGGAAGTGTTTAGGCTTGGTAGTTTTTTGCCTTATTAAGCAGATCGTTGTAAGACAAACTTATGTGCCTTGCCTTTTCGCCAAAAAGTTTCTTGAATGGATGATTCAGCCGGTTGTCCTTGACACATTAGAATGTTCTGCTCATTAAAACTCATCCATTGGCCGCCAATATTAATATTTTCATTTTATACAAATACTTTTACATTTTTATTAATTGTTGCTAGTTCCTTTTTTTAATATCAGTAGTCCTCTTTTCTGTTCCTGCTTTTCTTTGTTCAAGTCCTTTTCTATGTAAATGGAGGTGCAGGACAGAGTACGTCCGTTTTTGAGGAGATCCTTTGCCATACATGTTGTCTCCATCTCTACCAGTACGCCGACTTTGTCTTGCCTTTCGAACAGAATTCGGGTTTCCCTAACTGTAGCATTGCGAACTCCCATTTTATCGCGCATCAGGTGTTCTATCTTTTCTTTGGTTGCATTGCCCTTAAGAAGTCCTTTTATTATTAAGTTTTTGTTTCTTCCTTCTTGTGACAGTTTGTTCAGTTCCCGTCTATCCGCTTCTCTATCCGTCTTAAGTTGAGCTATTTCCGATTTCATAGCTAAATTTTCAGTTTCAAGCTTGTTTATGGCTTGATTCAGCGTTCCCAGTTGAGTTTTAATCTGACACATGTCTTCTTTTGATGCTAGTGTGCTCTCTAAATTTGCAAGTTTCAAGTCAACATTAGTGTTCATTTGATTGATAGCTACCATGAGGTCATTAAGCGATACTTCGGGCGAGAGAGCACCCCTCTTACGTTTCTCGACTTGCATTGGTGTATCTTGGCTCGTTTGATTTGCACCAGGCATATCGTTGTGCATTTTTGCGATAGTGGGCGATCTCCTAACAGACATTTCAAATATTAGCTACGTTGGCGCCAAAAGCTTTGCCAGAGATTTCCCAAAGCTTCTGTAATAGCTGGTTTGCGCGTTTTCCAACACTATCAGCTGTTGTTTGTGTGCCCAGTAATAGGCTGTTTATATGTGTCCAACAAAAACAAAAAAATGCTACAATGCTTTGTGTGTGTGCAATTTCTCTCACCCTCTTTAAGTTTTTGTTGTTGCCAAAAATTCGCGGCAGAAATACAGTCCAGATATTTGTTGCCTTTCCACACGAGGATCCGCTTCTTGGCCAGATCGACGACGGTCACAACCACACAACTTACGCTAGCTTAAAATATGTCTCAGTTTCTTTGTTTTGCCTTTAAGTGTCTTAAATTTTGATTTACACGGGAGCCCTTTGGGGGATGCGTCTGCTTTCAACTCTCTCCACTTTCAACTCCATATATAATATACTATTACTACTACTACTACTACATTGCCGTCAGCCGTGGTGGTCATTTAACCAAAATGGTTTTTTATAAATAAATGACATGAACCAACCTTTCCAATAAATTTTCAACCTTTAAAAAATATCGAATCTCTTTTTTTGTTTAGCAAAATTAAATTCCAATTTTTCATCACCATATTTTTTTTTTTTTTGTTATGGACCACCAACTACAATGTGTTTGTTTCTTTTTTCTTTAGTAATTAATCGTTGATTCTTTTTTTTTTTTTTTTTTTTTCGTGATTCATTTCACAAATATGAAAAAATTGGGAAAAAAGTTTAACTTTGCTAAGCCCTACCAAATTTTGTTTTGATTTGTTACAGCTGTGACTTTCTCCACCATTTAGAGCCATTAATTCCATTTTTGTTTCAATTTTTCAACACAATTTTTTTTTTTTAAAGGGGTTTGAATAAGCATACAAAAACGACCAGCACCAAAATTTAATATGTTGTTGCCATCAATGAGAAACTCGCTCTCCTAAAATTTCTAATCGCTATTGAGTGGGAGTTATGAGGGCGGAAAGATTAATCAAAAAAACTCGTTAATCTTAAAAACCGCTCAACCTCATTTTCTCCAATACCAGCTTGCATGCTAAATGTGACGAGTCGATCTCCCAAAAAAGATGTTATTTTTGATTGCTTTGGAAAGGGGTGGTTGGGCCAAAATCTTTCAGACGCATGTGAAAGATATTTAAAAGGAAAATGGAAGGATTTATTGTTGAAATCTGACGATGAAGTGTCGGAAATTTAACCGAATAATGCAACAATTTCCACGTAGACATCCTGACTGGCCTCTGCAAAATCAATTCTTACCCTTTGAGAAGCACTTGAACACAGTGTGTCGTTCCCGCTGGTCATTATCGCTTAATTATTAGAGGTCGTAGGAAACAAGCTGCTGATTTCTCAACGTCTGTGGGAAATAGCTTGGTACAAAAAGAAAGCACAGCTGCTGCTTAAAAGTAAAAAAGAACAAGCTGACCTCGCAGCAGTTTTTAAGGTAAAGGTAAAAGGTAAAATTGGCTATACAGCCCCTCAAAGGGGCCAAGCCAAGCTTCTCACAATCTCTTGGCGTGTGTGCCTTAAATTTTTCGCACAAGAGAAAGGGACCTACAGTTTAACGCCGAATCCGAACGGCAAAGTTTGAGAATTTGCTTTTTCATAGCTAGTTACTTCACAGCTGGTGAAGGTGACCGGATGTGCAAAAAGCTAACTAAAGAAAGAAAACTTTTTTTTTATTTGATGTTCATAGGCGGGATCGAACCCACAACCTCCCGCCCAGCAGTCCAGCACACTAACCGCTGGGCCACACGCGGCCTGCAGTTTTTAAGATAGTTTCGATAAGTCCGGAAAAGACAAAAATTATCCGACATATAGTGTCACCCCGAATCAAGAACCCTTTGCGGTCTTCCGCCGACGACGCCTTGGTATACATTTTGGATTATTAAAAGCAATATCGTGCAGTTAGAGATGACTGTAAGAACAAAGCAGAAATCCCAAAATATAAATGAACTGCATTTGTAGAATCATCAAACTAACATAAAATTTTCGGGCGAAAAATATGTTCATTATAACATGGCAATAAATTTTCATACATTCTCATTCAAAATGGCAAGTAAAATAATAATTCTTTTTTGTAAATATATACCGGTTTATATAACCTAAAGCAAAAACTAGACCGCAATATCTGGCTTTGTTTTAAAGTTATTAATTAATGCCTGAAATTTGGAAAAATTTCCTCTAGTGCAGCTCAATCAACTTTGACAAGCACAACAATAACAAGTACACACAAAAAAAAAAAAATCGTAAATGTAACATTTTTCGTTTTTGACTAAAAATTGTTGATTTAATGATTTTTCTTGTTGATTTTACCAATTTCAACGTATAATCAAGACAAAAGTCCTTTAAAATTAACTATGTGTCCCTTTGATTTCAAAATGCTAACACTTTTGATTTTTCTTCGCAAATTTCGTATGCGCTATATATATGGCCAGAGGTGGAATTAGATCTTGAGAATTGCAAGCAGGCAATTATGCAAACATTTTCTACACACATCAGAATTCCATTCACTATAAGTAAGCCTTTAGTTGCCTTGACTCAGACGCGCGGCGTAGCCCAGTCGTCTAGAACGTCAGTCACATTGAATTTCAGTGCAAGGAACCGAGTTCGAATCATGACAGAGTAAGTAAAAGTTTTTACAATTAATAAATGTAAGTTAATTTAATTCGTTGTTTTTCGGAATAACAAAATTATTTAGGCAACCAGCAGCGCAGCAGTTGCTAAGTAATTTGATTTTTATTATATACAAAAATCAAAAGTGCAGACATTTTGTTATTAAATGGAAAAACTTGGTGAATTTACCAATGAAAAATGTTACATTTACCAACGTTTTTTTTTTGTGTGTATGCAAAATAAATCGATCAACACCAGCAGAACACCAACCAACCGCTCATTTGTGCAGACTGGCATTGATCGGTTTGTACAAATAAACAAACGAAAACTAAGCCCACAAAACAAAAAAAGCTACAATACTCCAAACATTAACAAAACAATCCTCTCACTAAAAATAGGTTCCATATTCTTGGCAAACAGCTTAAAGCCGAGTGCGATGAAAAGGCTCCAAGACCAAGGCCTTCCCCAATCTTTATAAGAGATAAAAACTGCACGACCATAGCACTGTCGAGAAATACCTGAGAACTGAAAACAAAAACTATTACACCTACAAACGTAAACTCACAAAAAAAATGTTGTGCACAACCTACAGTTTTTACTGCACCGCACAAAAACTGCAGGGGAGCCCCACAAACATACAAATAAAGTGCAATGTACCAATCGCCAAGAAATCGGGCATACTAAAGTCTACTGCCCTCTGCGACCTGTTTCTGTGCGGAGAGCTGCACAACACTGCCATAATGCCAATTATGGCATCAAGGCTTTTGGCAAGCCACCTAGCTTATCTGGAGGAATGGCTGGCCAATTGGCGCATAAAGATCTACGAGCAAAAGTGTAAATACGTGACGTTAACACTCAACAGAAACACCTGTCCCCCCAGTCAAACAATGTTGCAAACACATAGATTCGAAAAAAATTGAATAAAGCTAAATGCCAAAAGCCTTCACTGGCTAATGAACTCCCGTTCCCCTCTAAAACTGGAACATAAAGTATTACTGTACCAAAGCATCAAAAAGCCTGTCTGGACCTTTGGCTCGCAGCTATGGGGAAATGCCTGTGCGAGCAGTGTGAACATTCTTCAAAGATCACAATCAAGAATCCTTAGAACACTCACTGGAGCACCATTCTACATTCGCAACGAGTGTACCCACAACGACCTAAGGATCCCATTGGTCGAAACTGAAATACAGCACCTGAAACGTAAATATTCCGAGAAGCTTGTTGTCCAACCTATTGAATTTGCACAATCTCTACCCCTGAAAACAACGCATTCTTGCCTCAGAAGAAAACTCCTACAAACCCAGGGACTGAATTAAAGGGCCGCAGAACATAAACTACCTCCAAAAGAAGATAGCTTTTTATAGTTTTCTCAAAATAGTTTCTTATGGATGGTATTTTTAGAATAGAAAACTCACCTCCTCTATTTTTATATTTACACTTGAAAAGTTTATAATACTACCTAAAAAGGTTGCAAAGCATAGAAGGAATCATTTCCGAACACTAAAATATATTCTTGATCAGCATGATGAGCTGATTCGACTGAGCTTAGCCGTCGGTCTGTCAGTCCGTCTGTTCTACGCGAACTAGAGTCTCAGTTTCGAAGTTATCGAGCTGAAATTTAGGACAGAGTCTTCTTTTGAATGCTCACAGCTAATATGCTAGAACCACCCGGATCGGATGACTACTTCTTGTAGGCATAAACGGATTCATTTTTCAATCGATTATTTTTGAGAAATAAAAACATACATTTTTTAATTTTTACAGAATATAGAAGAGGAAATAAAAAAGGATTGGCCCATAGAATGTTTGGATAATTTAAAGCATCCCTTATCACCAATAAAAATGCAAAGATGGAACATAAGACAAATGGAACCTGCTTATCCCATGTAAGTGATTTATTTAGCCAATTATATGCGTCATTCTTTTACAAAACATACGGTTTTCAAACTCACCATTTTCGATTTCCAATAAAAAACCCCACGCCATTTGCGGTTTGCAACAAACTTTTTGTTGTTTGTGATTGTTGTAATGACCTTTCTGACTATCAATCGTAGAACTTTTTAGCAGGCTATATATAAGTCATATAAGTCAATAAGTTTGTAACGAACCTATTGATTGCCCCCTCCCCCTCTCGCGTCCCCGGGGGGTCCCAACAAATTTATTTTGCGGAGTTGGTGGTAAAAATAAGAAGACGGTTGGAGTTCGATTTCAGTGCCGGTTTATTGGCCTTAGAATACTAACTTTACACTAGGCGACTTAACTCTTAGTTGGCTTATCTCCAATTTGGCTTAATTTTTACTGCTTATAGCTAGAGGACTTGACCCCGGACTAAATTCTTCTCCTTACTGGTTGTTCTGGTTTTCAGACCGCGCAGGCCTCACGATTCGCCTGGACACGCTTGCTATTCGCAAAACTCGCCGGCTCTCGTTTCCACCGCACTGCTCGGGGTCTGTTGACTACGGGTTTCTTGACAGAAGGCAGAAATGGCTACCTATCTCTGGCACACGATTCGCCGGACACGCTTGCAACTTTCGCAAAGCTCGCCGACTCTCGTTTCGTCCCGCACAGTATGAAGATGCCAACTACTTTTGCTCGCACTCACTCTGTCACTCTCCCACGACGGATCCTTGGCTCCGCCGGTTAGACTCCTTTCCGTGGTTTCTCACTCACTCGCGTTGGTGTTGCGCACTCGCTTGTATTCACGCACTGGACTGACACTCGGGTTGAAATGACTCGCACTCAGACGTTTTTTTAGACTGCCGTCTGCTGAGCCGTGCGTCCTTTTATAAGCCCAAGCCCGGCTCGGCTGCGCATGTGCATGCCGTTAGTTGCCAGGTCCCGTTGTTGCCATGCACCGCCGGTTCAGTGGAAATTTTTACTGCTTTCTCCTCTGCCTCTGCGAGTGCGAGTGTGAGCGCTCGCCCGCTGTCTCCTTTCATCCGCAACTTTAACGGTTTTTCGACGATTGCGCTCTGCTGAGCGTTTCAGCTGTACTCCGTTTTTTTTCCCCTTCGCCTCGCCCCTCTGGTTCTGCTTCCAATTCACCACATTTCGTTAACCCATGTGTGGCCAACCAGTTTTTGGGACTACGCCTTACATAATCTAATTTTCATTTAATTTTAGCCTTAAATATAAATATAAATCTATATACAAATATATTTTACATTTACTATTCTTAATTATTACCGTTACTCTCCGTTGTGAGACTTTCACAATAAATGTAATCACACTCCTCCCTTTCTTTGGTAAACCAAAAAAATTCTCGCTACCCTTGCATTTCCCTGTGCGACTACACTGTTCGTCTTCTCCAGTTTTCA
This sequence comes from Lordiphosa stackelbergi, assembly GCA_018904235.1. Lineage (NCBI taxonomy): Eukaryota > Metazoa > Arthropoda > Insecta > Diptera > Drosophilidae > Lordiphosa > Lordiphosa stackelbergi. Next base: position 111,622 of record JAEIFU010000142.1, read on the forward strand.
AATTTGAACCTTTAACCGTTTCCTTACTGTTCCCATTTTCCCCCAAATTTCCCCGTGACAATTTGCCACCCGGTGATATTTCCCCCGGTAACATTTCCCCTTTGCGGAATTTCCCTCCCAGTGAAACTTCCCCTTTCCTGCTTAACTTCCCATTTTCCCCATTTCCCTTATTCGCGAACAGTATGACCCCTTCGCGTGATCGTGGCTTTACCCGCGGTGCCGAACTCCCATCTCTACTACCGACACGCTATTATTTCGACCAATTTCCATTGATAAAGCTTGGCTTTATCCCCGCAAAAATTTAAAGTTTTCACCTCCGCGCCCACCCAATACCCCAGATTGCCCCGACCCTCCGCTTTATCTGTCCCCGGACCCTCCCCTGGTAAGTACTCGTTCTTTCCGTTTAACCGTTTGCTTTTAATTCATTGATTCCTATTTTTTTTCCTGCCTCCCTCGCTGCTCATCACCCATGCCGCTGTTCCTCCTGGAACACTCGGACTCCCATCCGGTTTCCGGTTTTCCCGTCGCCTCTGAGCAGGACTGCTGCCGCAAGAAGATAGGCCTCCACGTCGGCCTGGTCTGCGCGCTTTGCTTCTCCACCCTCGGAGGCGGCTGCTCCTCGGGAAGCCGTGGCACCTGCTGCTGCTGTGATTACGACGCTTGCCGCGGATGCGGCTGCTGCTGAGTCTTGGGTTTGGACGAGCTTGGAGGCAGCTTGGGTGAGCTTGGCGCCAGCTCCTCGATGATGACGGCTCCCTGCGCTACCACCGGCTCTTGCCATGTCAATATCAGAGTATCTGAATATCGACCGCTTCACCATGCTGAGGATCGGCTCTTTCTCGGTGGGATGCTTCTTCTCTGTGGCTGGAGCCGCGTCCTCGGGATCCTCCTCGTCCGAAATGACAATTATATCCGGATCGAGGCGCGGTGGCTGGCGCTGACGTTGCCACTCTGCCTCCGCCGCCCGATCTTCTGGCCGCAAGCCCAAAGGCGACAACGGCCTTTCGCTGGCTGCTGCCTCTTTGCCGGCCACCACCATCCCGATTGAAGCAGCTGCCTCATCCGTGTCGCTTCCCTCTGTCTCCGTCGTCTCTCCCAGCGACCATATCGGCGTCGTAGTGGTTGATGCAGTGGAGGGTATGGACGAGGTGTCCATATCCAGTACATCCTCCCGCCTGGGCATCAACAAACGCCGCCTAGGCTTTCCCACTTTTCCTCCCGGTAAGTACTTGGCGTCCGACGCCCAGAAAATGGCATATCTCGCTGTCCTGGCGGCTGGGATCGATTTGCCTGCGTTATCCATTTCGTTCGCCATGACTTTCATTCCTTTTGTGTCGTACGAAAATTTTGGCCATGTGCATTTTTGGTACTCCAAACCGAGCTAATATTCTTACTTGAAAATTTTTTTGCAAAGCCATGGCTGTAGCTTTCCGTAAAGCTACCAACTCTGTCCATTTCGAAAACCTGTCTACTATTACCAGTAACATAGTGTTGCCATGCTTCGACCTGGGCAATGGACCCACAAAATCGGCACAGATAGTGGAGTAGAGTCAGCATTTTTTTGTTTTTATTTTTCCGGAGTTCACATTTGCATAGCTGTCACACCCCTACGACCCCCAACCAACAATTTTCCCCCCCCCCCCCAAACACCACGGCGCAACATCAATCGTTTACCGGCTTCCCGTATGCCCAGCTGTGGTTTCATCGTGGTTTTCTTCTAAAACTCTATTTCGCTGGCTTATTGGAACGCACAGCTTCCACGCCACCACATCCTCATGGCTCCGATGAGGGGATATGCCGAAACACATTATTTCCCCCTCATTTTTTTTGGGGAATTTTTTTTTGTTTTTTTTTTTTCCTTTTTTTCCCTTTTCTTAAAACAACCCCTCCCTTCCTTTCTTGTTTTTCCTTTTTTGCACCACTCTGTGGCATGTTGTCGGCATGTTTCGAGTTGGCGAGACAGTGCGTCCGGTGTCCCAAACGAATTTTTATACACTTGAAAAGTGTATTATAATTTTGCCCAGAAGTTTGCAACGCATAGAAGGAATCATCTCCGACCACATAAAGTATATATATTCTTGATCAGCATGACGAGCTGAGTCGATTAAGCTTTGTCCGTCCGTCTGTCCGTCTGTCCGTCCGTCCGTCTGTCCGTCCGTCCGTCTGTCCGTCTGTCCGTCTGTCTGTTTCTACGCGAACTAGTCCCTCAGTTTTGGAGCTATCGAGCTGAAACTTTGCACAGAGTCTTCTTTTTACTGCACGCTGCTAATATGTCGGAACCGACCGGATCGGATAACTACTTCTTGTAGCTGCCATACAAATGTTCGGTCGGAAAATGGATTTTAGTGAGAAAAACTGTTTTGCTCTCAATATAACTGCTCTCAAACACGGTCAGGGGTAATATGTAATGTTTTTAATCTGATCTGCGAAGTTTGGTCGAAGTCGCTAACCGTTGAGACTAGCTATTTCAAGTGTATCAAAACTTCGGTACAGACGAAGTTAGCTTTGCCTTTCTCGTTTTTTTGCGCACCGGCATTTTCTGAAAGATTATGGAGTAAAATATTTTTGAGATTTTTTTCAGATTTTTCAAAGACGTTTAGAGGTCGCACAAATCGAGTTTCCCCCCAAAAATGCGGTTTTCCGTAATGATTTCGATTTTTACTTATAACATGGTAAATAACCACAATTTTTTAAGTTTTAAAATCAACATTTTAAAGAAAAATGTCCCAATTTTACTTTTATGAGCACAACTCATGAGTTTTGACTTTGCATTTGCTTGTTTAGGTACCATATATAATATTACATTTTTTCGTAAATTTTTCATAAATTTTGTAAAAAACGCATTAAAACTTTTAAAATTTCTATGAAAATTGAAAAAACTAATGATGCAGTTAAAAAGATGCAGGGATCGTAACAGTTATAATTTTTAAAATAAAAATTATTTTTAACAGTTATTTTTATTATAAAAGTTGAAATAACACTTATTTTTAATTTTTATTAGTAAAAATTGAAAATAAGAGTTATTTTTCAATTTTTATTTTAAAAATTGAAAATAAAAATTGATTTGAAATATCTTTTAAACCAGGCGCTGCATTTTAGAAGTAGACATATATCTGTGATCTACTTTTCAATACCTTTCCATTGATACATCACATGTCCTTGAAGGATCAATATTAAGGATACCAAAATTTTTTATTCATTCAGTGCTTCTTTTTATACATATCGCTCACTTACTTTAAGTCTCTCATAACTCAAACACGTAAGAAAAGTTGGTCAAGCTCTGCAAAATTTAAAAGTTGTTCAGTGTTTCAGTCCCAGAGTTTATGTGTGCAAGAAATTTTGACAACACTGCAGATGCAAACTGTAAACCGAACCAAAATAAACCAAACCGCTAATTCGTGCTCATAAACCGAACTAAACCGGTGTCGTATTAAGCAGCAAAACCCAAACGAAAACTGCACGCTTAAAGAAGAATTTTGAAGAAGTTTTGAAAAAAGGATCTCTTCGTGATTACCTCGGAAAACATATCACCTTTTAACCGGTAACGAGCTATGATGAACACTTTTCACTTTTGAACTAGTTAAGCCGGCTGGCTCGGCTTGCTTTATAGTACCATCCTACACAACAAGTTTTCAGATCATAGCTCAAGCCATTTTTAAGCAATGACTCTAAGGCTTCCTGTAAAATTCTGTAAAAGGTTCGGCTTGGAAAGGTAAATTCAATAGAAACAGAAATATAAAACACGTATACATATTTAATGTTTGCAAATTGCGAAATAGATACATAGAGTACATCTTAAAATCCAGTCCTATTTCTCGTTCGAGGAGTGCTTACCAGCACATTTGTGAAAAGTATCTGAAAACCAAAAATGCAATGACAATGAATTTTTCAGCATGCTTTATCGCATTGTTTATTCAATTTTAGGAACAGTATTTTTTTTATAGAATCTGAGGACAAGTTGCACCTCAAGTCAGACATGACCAATTTTAAAGCAGAAAATGCCCTCTCAACTGACACTTGGGTTGCTGGCACGCAATGGATCACTTTCGCCAATTGATACCGAGGATACATGAACTTTTTGTCCTCCCAATACTTCATGATATTCTCTCTTATATCAATTGGATTGGGGGAGTATGCGCCTATTTCGGTTATTGCAAGATTGAGTTCAGGATCATCTTCCCCAACTGTCTTTTCATTCCCAGAGGCCGCCTCAATTGAATTAAGAAATTCGTTGAGAATGCTTTGTGGAGTAGTGTTAACCTGACATGTTGACGGATGGGATACTTGAGATGAAACTGGGTCCATCTGTGGTGAGTCTACACTCAAATAAAATGACAATGCTTAGACGAATTATTGGAAGTCTTCCTTGTTTGATAGTCAATTTCGAACTAATTTAATTAGACTTCAATTAGCCTATATGTGCATTCGCTTTGACATCTCATTTTCACAGTCAGCAGCAGGAAAAATATGTCTTAACTGAAAGCCGAAGTATGTATGTGCAATAACGGCTGCAGGACAACTGGGATATGATGCTCTTGCATTAATATGAATTTACAAATGATATAACGATATATTCTCATCTCATATGGAAAGTTTAAGATACATCAATTTGAAAATTTTACACAAATTAGTACAAAACACGGCAAATATTTCTACATCAAGTCAAAAATTGCAATTTTATGGAGAGTATGTTACAGTACAACTTTCTTACTTGATTGAGTTATGACAGACTTGAAGTAAGTGAGCGATATGTATATAAAGTGGCACTGAATCAATAAAAAATTTTGGTATCCTTAATTTTGATCCTTCAAGGACATGTGATGTATCAATGGAAAGGTATTGAAACATAGATCACAGATATATGTCTACTTCTAAAATCCACCGACTGGTTCAAAAGATATTCAAAATCAATTTTTATTTTCAATTTTTTAAAATAAAAATTGAAAAATAACTCTTATTTTCAACTTTTAAATAAAAATAAGAGTTATTTTTTGATTTTTATTTAAAAATTGAAAATAAAAGTTTATCCTGATTTTGGATTGCTCACTCAAATTTCGGATATGGGGTGCCTCCAAAAGGGTCTAGGACACTTATTTGGCTTTGATTTTTTTAAAGTCCATAACTCTTATTTGCGATCCCTGAAAAGATGGTTAAATTTTTAAAAAACTCAAACTAAAAATTTAAATTTGCTCTTACCGTTCCAGAGTTATACTATTTTAAAGCTTTGTACGCATTGCATGAAACAAATAATATTAAAAGATGTTTGCCAGTTGTGCATCGAATTTTGCTTTAAACTTTGAATTATGATATTTTTTCGAGCTGTGTTTTCAGATTCACCACGGATGCTTTGCTTCGCGTTTTATAGGAAATTTTGTATTTGCGATTTCGTCTGAACAACATTTACCATTTGGGTATTACAAGCTTCCAAAAAATTATACAATAAATCATATGAGTAAAATTCATCATTGGCACCAAGAAAAAGAATAATTTTAATAAAAATTGGCTTTGATGGACAATCCGTGGTACGCCAAGATGCCCTGAACTAAAGTATAATCTGTTTTTCTGGTGCTTACTAACAAAATTCATTTCCTAATTTTGGTGAAGCTTGTTTTACCCCAAATTTTGTCAATGTTGCTGGTACAATTTTTCCTAAAACCGCGAACCAAGTCTTCGTTGGCAAAACGGAAAAAGCAGATCTGTATATTATTAGATCTGGTTTATGGCCTATATGAATTTTTTTTTTGGTGGTTTTAAGATTGTTATTCAACTTCCCTTTTTTTTTTTTTTTTTTTTTTTTTTTTTTTTTTTTTTTATTGGGTTGCCCAAAAAGTAATTGCGGATTTTTCAAAAGAAAGTAAATGCATTTTTAATCAAACTTAGAATGAACTTTAATCAAATATATAATTTCCATTTTGTTCGATAACCTTTTGCCATCTTCCCGGCAAATTTTGTATTCCACGCTCATAGAACTTCTGGCCTTTATCTGCAAAAAAACTGAACCAAGTGCGATTTTATAGCCTCATCATTGCCGAAAGTTTTACCATTTAAGGAGTTCTGCAAAGATCGAAATAAATGGTAGTCTGATGGTGCAAGGTCAGGGCTATATGGTGGATGCATCAAAACTTCCCAGCCAAGCTGTCCCAGTTTTTGCCGGGTCATCAAAGATGTGTGTGGTCTGGCGTTGTCATGATGGAAAATGACACCTTTACGATTGATCAATTCTGGCCGTTTCTCGTTGATGGCTGCATTCAATTTGTCCAGTTGTTGACAGTAAACATCCGAATTAATCGTTTGGTTCCTTGGAAGCAGCTCAAAATATACCACACCCTTCCAATCCCACCAAACAGACAGCATAACCTTCTTTTGGTGGATATCAGCCTTTGAAGTGGTTTGAGCTGGTTCACCATGCTTGGACCATGATCGTTTTCGATTAACGTTATTGTAAACAATCCATTTTTCATCTCCAGTTATGATTCGCTTTAAAAATGGATCGAATTCATTGCGTTTAAGATGCATATCACAAACGTTGATTCGGTTTGTTAAATGAATTTCTTTCAATTCATGTGGTACCCAAATATCAAGCTTTTTCACCAGTCCAAGACTTTGTATGTGATAATGAACGGTTGATTTTGGTATATTTAACTTCTCTCCTATCTCACGCTCAGTTACATGACGATCCAATTCGATTAATGCTTTGATTTGGTCATCATCAACTTCATTTGGCCGACCTGAACGTGGCTCATCTTTAAGTGAAAAATCTCCAGAACGGAATTTGCGAAACCAATTTTGACACTGTCTTTCTTTTAAGGCTTTATCACCATACACATCACGTAACTTTTTAGCAACTCTCTCTGCGCTTTTTCCTTTACGGAAATAATAAAGTAAAATATGACGAAAATGCTCTTTTGTGGACTCCATATTAAAAAGGGCGCCAATCAAACAAATGTAAACAAAATTACGCGCACTTTTTTTCTAAAGCAAGCTAATAGTGACAGCTAATAACTGACAAAAAGAAAGAATGCAATTACAGAGTCACAAGCAGTTAAAAAATTATAAACGCCGACTATATGAAAAATCCGCAATTACTTTTGGGCAACCCAAAAATGAAGGTTTACCTTCTTCGGGAGGTACCTTAATTGATTGCACGATTGGATTAAATTTTTTATACTACTTCGTTCCCAATGACCCAGTCCGCGTTTGCTGAATTTTAGCGAATTTTATCTTAAACCTTTAAAATCTAAGTTAAAATTGTTGTTGTTGTGTGTTGCAAGTACGAAAGTACCCGTAAAACGCGTACCCGTAAAACGCATTTGAAAAACTGGGTATGAGGTGATGCGTACAGAGGTCCCTTTTGTCATAATTAAACGGTCTTATGTCGGGGTTTGTTTAGTGACTGTACAGTGTTGCATGAATTCTCCGCAAAAGAAAAAAATAGCAGAAATATTAGACTAACTAACTAAGCAGGAAGTGGCCGTCTGTGGCCCAGTGGTTAGTGTGCTGGACTGCTGGGCGGGAGGTCGTGGGTTCGATCCCGCCTCTGAACATCTAATAATAAAAGTTTTTTTCTTTCTTTAGAAACTAGCTTTTACACATACGGTCACCTTCACCAGCTTAGTGGCGCCAGCTGTGAAGTAACTAGCCATGAAAAAGCAATTTCTCAAACTTTGCCGTTCGGATCCGGCGTTAAACTGTAGGTCCCTTTCTCTTGTGCGAAAAATTTAAAGCACACACGCCAAGAGATTGAGAGAAGCTTGGCTTGGCCCCGTTGAGGAGCTGTATAGCCAGTTTACCTTTACCTTTTACTAAGCAGGAAAAGTAAACAGTAAATGCGAAAAAATCATAATTTAAAGTTTAAAGCAAATCCGATGCAAAACTGGCAAACATCTTTTAATATTATTTGTTTCATGCAATGCGGACAAAGCTTTAAAATAGTATAACTCTGGAACGGTAAGAGCAAATTTAAATTTCTTAGTTTCAGTTTTTAAAAATTTAACCATCTTTTTAACTGCATCATTAGTTTTTTCAATTTTCATAGAAATTTTAAAAAGTTTTAATGCGTTTTTACAAAATTTATGAAAAATTTACGAAAAAATGTAATATATGGTACCTAAACGAGCAAATGCAAAGCCAAATCTCATGAGTTGTGCTCAAAGTAAAATTGGGACATTTTTCTTTAAAATGTTGATTTTAAAACTAAAAATTTTGGTTATTTACCATGTTATAAGTAAAAATCGAAATCATTACGGAAAACCCCATTTTTTGGGGGAAACACGATTTTTGCGACCTCTAAACGTCTTTCGAAAAATCTGAAAAAAATCTCAAAAATATTTTACTCCATAACAGAGATTAAAACCGAAACGAATAACGGTTTGGGTTACGGTTACTGTTTTGGTCGATCGCTTTTTTCAGGTTACGGTTATATTACGGTTGTGAGATACGGGTTACGGTTAGGGTTACGGTTATTAGCCTTATTCTGTTTCGGGTTTCGGTTACGGTTTCGGTTATAAGTATAAAATATTACTTTGACAAATCTTGTCCCATCTGGAATCTCATTTATTCAGGAAATGTACTTATTTCAAATTTCCTTTACAGAATTTTCACCATTATTTTCGCCTATTTTAAAGTTTAACATTATAAGTTATATCTAAAATATAAGAAACTTCTTCATTTGTTATTCATTCATCATTCATTCATTAACTAATTAAATAAATGTACATTGGTCAACGAAAACACTATAATTCGTTATGTACCTTCATGTAACAAATGGTTAGTCTAAGAAATGACATCTTGATCGAGATTGTACTTACACTTAGATATCATATTAGCATTTAGAGTTTGATTGTCCAAGCGAGATGTCATTATAAACTTTACTCCTGAAAACAAACAATCAACACTTACTTGTGTGTGCGGTTCTGCTAACACAACTTTTGATAACTCAAAAAGATCTGGAAATATTGTTGATTTTTTTTCCCCACAACCTTGTTTAATTTTCACATTTTTTTTGAACGTGATAGCGTGATCATATACGCGTATACTGCACTGCAAATTTCTGTCAAAAATTGAATTGAGGCTTATTCCCAAGAGAATTTAATCGAAATAATGTTGCCTATATTAAGCTTCGGCTTATTAATACCACCATGAGCACGCAAAAGCCAAAACTGGCAATGGCCATTAGCATGGTACTTGTGATAGGGAATTAAAAAACGCCCGTCCGAAATTAATCACAAAGCTAATGTTTCTTTGCTACAAAAAATTAGCAGCACACTTCCATTACATAAAACATTTTATTTTACAATTATTTCCGCCTCCGGTCCATGGAGCTGGCTTATTACCTCTGGTTAAATGTGCTAATTCTAATCTTACGATGCGTTTGGGGTTGTCGTTATATATGTCTAAGTGGTCAAAGTTTGATCCCAAATAAAGAACACTGCTTATACCTCCAGTCCCACACAAAATGTATCCGAAAGTTGTTGCACAACATTTTCGAAACGGCTCGGGAAATTATAAAACAATTTCCGCTTCGACCAAATCTCTATCGTCTGAGTATCTAGCTATATGACTGTTTAGCCCATTAGCAACAGCACGGCGCATAACAAATAAGCATCCAACTTTAGTGAATAAATTCGTATGTATGTAATATGTTCAATGTGCTAGTAGAGGAAAACCGAAATTAACCCATATATTTGTTTCGGTTACGGTACTGATAACCGGTTTTGTAAATAAAGGTTATACGGTTACGGTTATAGAAAACAAATCTTTTTTGGTTACGGTTACGGTTTCGGTTTCTAATTTTAAAGTGTTTTTAGCGGTTACGGGTTACGGTTTCGGTTACGGTTTTAATCTCTGCTCCATAAGCTTTCAGAAAATGCCGGTGCACCCGTGAAAATATAAAAAAAAATTTTTTTGGGACACCCTAGCCACCACATTTAGTTGACCTTTTCGATATTTTACTTCAAAGTCGTATTTTTGCAGTTCTACGCCCACCTTGCTATTCTCCCTGCTGGACTTTCAATACACCCAAAAAAATTTGTATCAATTTCAATTTGAAACATGTGTCTCAAATTGAAACTGTAGTATCATTTTTATTGTATCAATGTAAGCCTAGAAAGTATTACATTGAAACATAAATTATTATTTTGATCCGCAGAAGTATCAATTTAAAACTAATCAACCTTTTTTAAGTCGAAAATTCGAAGAATGTATGAATTGTACAAGCAAACATGCCGAATGTGGCAGCTGGCGATGCTTGACATGTCACATTTGGTGTTTTAATTTATTTGCAAACAATTCAATATGTAGTTAAAAGTAAATGCTAAGGAGGACTCTTACCTAGACGACGTGATGAAGATATATAAACGGATTTCAAATGGAGCAAACTTACAATGTAAGCTTAAGAAAAAATGTTGTTCTGGTTCCTCATGAAGAGAGCGCGGAATCGTGACTGTGTCTCTCTCTAACACAAAGTGATATATGACTTCGGAAAGCTTTTGGTGAGGATTGCTCAGTATGTACGTGCCCCAGGGGCTTTGGCTGAGGGACTCTGATGTACGGGTTCCAGCAAGGGGCAAACCCATATAGTGACTTCTGATTGTACAACATTCGCGTGCACACAGTGAGAGACCAATGTTATTCTATAGTGAAGTGTCCACACTTGACGAATTTAATTTATTAGTGTAAATAAAATAAATTATAAGAGTTTACGATAAAAATAAAGTGTTTTAAAATGTTATGTACTAAGTTTGTAAAGAACTGAATTTATTTGATAAGAAATTATTTTAAGTTGATAAAAGCTAGTTTCAAAATGATACTAAAAGTTTGATAATTGAAGTGTCAAAGTAATAAGACCTAGTGTCAAATTGATACTAAAAATTTAATACCAAAAAGTGTCAACCGGATACTCGTTAGTATCAAATTGAAATCCTCGAAAGATCATGTTAATACTTTCGAAGATATCAATGTGATACTTGGAGTATTACAGAAAATTCGATACTCAATAGTTTCAAATTGATGTCTAAATTGTGTTACTTTGATGAAAACTTTTTTTTGAGTGTACTATTCAACCATTTCAATGCCATGTGGTCGGTGACGACCGTAAAATGGTACTCTTCCAAATATGGTCTAAGTTTTCTTATGGCCCACACTATCGCTAAACATTCCTTTTCAGTAGCTGAATAGTTTCTCTCAGCTCTATTCAAGGTTCGGCTGGCGTATGAAATAACCCGTTCACCTATCTCACCTATTTGCCTAAGAATGGCACCGACTCCATAATCGCTGGCATCCGTTTGCAAAATGAACGGTCGTTCGAGATCGGGACAGGCCAGAACTGGATCAGATGTGAGTTTTTCTTTTACTTTTTCGAATGCAAGTTGTCTATCTGGTGTCCACTCCCACTTCGTGCCTTTTTTCAGAAGTGCACTTAATGGGTGAACCAGTGTCGCAAAACCTGGTACGAAACGTCTATACCACGACGCCATTCCCATATATTGCCGAAGTTCCTTGACATTTGTTGCAGGTTTTAGCTCAGCTATTGCCGCAACCTTGTCGGGATCGGTGCGAATACCCTGATCCGTCACCAAAAGGCCCAAGTACTTTAGTTCTGTCTTGAAGTACTCGCATTTTTCGGGATTTATTCTTAGATTTGCCGCATGTAGTCGCCGAAATACCTCTTTAAAATTGGCCATATGCTCTTCTAGCGACTTTCCTATAACGATAATATCGTCTAAGTATGCAAACGCTTTTGGCATCATTTCTGGCCCTACTTTGTCTAATGCTCTTTGAAACGTTGCTGGAGCCAAAATTAGACCGAACGGCATTACACGCCATTGAAATAGTCCTTTGCCCGGCACTGTAAATGCCGTTAAGGCTCGGCTTTCTACCTCCATTGGTATTTGCCAATACCCATCCTTTAAATCCAAGCTGCTTATGAATCTATATGTGGTTTATTCTTGGTAAGGGGTACGCGTCCTTGATCGTTTTTTCATTCATATCCCTAAAATCCATACAAAGTCTCCATTTCCTGTTTTCTTCTTTAGCCTCACCAACAACTCATCGACTTGTGCATTAATTTCTGTTTGCATCTTCGGATTTTTCGGGAAATATCTTTGCTTTACTGGACTGTCGTCCTTTACTACTATGCGGTGTTCTGCCACTGTTGAAGTTCCCGACATACCCTCAAAGACTGCTAAACTTCTTTTTTTAAAACTCATCAATTGTATCTATGTTCTTTTTTAAACTGGATTTCACCCCTTTACTTGGTATATCCCCTTCAGTCTCTATTGCGACTGTCAACTTCTCTTCCAACCAGCTCTCTTCCTCCACACGCCAGTTCCACCCCCATTCCAACTAAAAATCCCATCCCAATACCAGTGCGTCCATGATTCCTGGCATTATTAATAGAGATACCTTTTTCTCTTAGTTCCCAAATGCTATATCAAGCTCTAGTGATTTAAAAATATCGCTTCTTCTACCATCTGCCAGCTTTACTTGTTTACTTGTTTACCAAATTTTTCCTGCCTTTCCCAATGCTTCTGCTAACGACTGGCTGATGAAGCATGTCGTAGCCCCTGTATCCACTATAGCATTGAACTCGTGCGCTCCTATTCTCACTGTTGCTGTCAACTGCTCTCCCTCATCCTGAAATCGACCGATTAACTCTGAGGGCTGTTTGTGTCGACGCCCTCTCGTCCCTCCCTTGTAGGGGTCGTAGCTCGTTTCCCGAGCTTCTACAACAATTAAAGCTACGCACTCCTATTCTTCCGCACTGCCAACAAAACAATATTTGTTGGTTTCTGCAGGCTTGGGCTGGGTTTGGCACGAAAGTGTTCGCACTGGTTACATTTCTTATTGCCGGTTGTGGTTCTGCTTGGCTTCTTCCCATACAACGCTGGCATGCTTCCACTCTCCCAGGCGGCAAATTTGTGCTCGTGCCACTATTGAGTCTCCCCGGTCTGTTTTCTTCCCAAAACCATTTCTTGTCTTATCGTGAATCGTTTTGATCTGTGTTGCCTGAGACCATTTTAACGGACGCATTAAGGTTTGCATTTCCACCATATAAACCTTAAATGTTTCCCCTAATCTTTGTTTTCTTAGAGTACCTCTTGTTCCAATTTTTGAAGATAATCTCGGGGAAGAAAATACCCTTGAAAACTGTCCACGAATGTCTGCCGGGTCGACCACTTTCTATTATTTGCTACAAACCAGTTTAATGCCATTCCTTTTAGTAGTTCTAGCATTGTTCTAGGTAACATGTCTAGGTCCAGCCCGTACGTATTTGCCGACCATTCTACCCTTTCCAGAAAATCAAATGGTTTTCCTTTCCCACGTCTAAGTGCGAGTCATTTCAACCCGAGTGTCAGTCCAGTGCGTGAATACAAGCGAGTGCGCAACACCAACGCGAGTGAGTGAACTCCTCGTAAGGAGTCTAACCGGCGGAACCAAGGAGAGTGACAGAGTGAGTGCGAGCAAAAGTGGTTGGGATCTTCATACTGTGCGAGACGAAACGAGAGTCGGCGAGCTTTGCGAAAGTTGCCAGCGTGTCCGGGCGGATCGTGTGCCAGAGATAGGTAGCCATTTCTGCCTTCTGTCAAGAAACCCGTAGTCAACAGATCCCGAGCAGTGCGGTGGAAACGAGAGCCAGCGAGTTTTGCGAATAGCAAGCGTGTCCAGGCGAATCGTGAGGCCTGCGCAGTCTGAAAACCAGAGCAACGAGAGTTAAGAGTTAAGTCGCCTAGGGTAAAGTTAGTATTCTAAGGCCAATAAACCGGCACTGAAATCAAATCGCGTTGGGCGCCAGTTGTAACGAACCTATTGTAAAAATAAGAAGACGGTTGGAGTTCGATTACATAACTTCTGAAATATGGCTCCGAACTAATTTTAATCCAGTTTGATACCGGTCCTGTTCTACTAAAATATTCAACTCCATTTTAACAACTTAAGGCATATTTCCAGAACAAATAAAAATGTATGTCACGAAATTGACTCTCCCTTATGTTGAGTGGAAATGTGTTTATCAAATTACAGTTTAAACAATTTTAACATAAGCTTACAGCTTTTAAAGTTACATGATGTACTATCATTAATGTGCGCAACTTCGTAAATTTTGGTAGAGAAAGTCTTGAAGCACTTAAAATTAAAAAATATAGAAACTAATCATTTCGATTTTTTCAATGTTGTCTGGAAAAATGTGCTGCAAGTTATTTATTTTCAATTTAGTTGAACATATCGGCTGTGCTAGCAATCCACACAAGCTATTGATAGCTATCGGTCGAAAAAGTTGTTTTAGTGAGAAAAATTATTTTGTCTTTACCGCAAACGCCTCCAACCTTTTTCATATTTATAAGCAGGGCTGCAAACTCCGGATAATTTGGGAAGTCTGAACCGAACCTGAACCAGAGCAAAAAAAAGTTGAAAAGGGTTCGGTTTTAAAAAGATGTTTATTCAAGGTACTATAAATGTCAAGTTTGCCATTTCTCACAATTTTTAGCCTTAATAAAAACAGTTTTCAAAGAAACATTTTGTTTTTTTTATAAGATTCAAAAGGAACTAATAAGTAAAAGCTTTAAGAATTCTAAATAAAAGAATTAATGATTCTTGAGTTATCTTGTATGGGTTGTTATGGCCGTTGTGGTTCATGAAAATAAAACATTTAATTTATTCCCATTCTTTTTTTTTTTTTGAAGAGAGCACTCTCAACGAGAATAACGGAACACAGACGAGACGCGGAAAAACAAAAGACCACAACAGCACTAGCACAACACTTAACAGAAACGGGACACACACACACAGCAGATTTTTACAATGTAAGCATACTTGACAAAGAGAGAAGAGAGCGAACGCGTATGACGTTAGAAAGCCTAAGAATCCAGCAATCCCTTAACTTCAAAGAACAAATTTTATTTATGCGGCAATAATTACAAATGACAAGTGGCAAAAACAACAGATGACGAGAATATGTTTCACAAATTCACAAATAGCCGATGGATAACACCAGAAGGATGGAAAGCGGCAATTCTAGGATTAAAACCAGACAACCAAAAAATTGACCAAAAATAATTGATGTATGTGTGTAAATATCTGTGTTATTAGGTGAAAGTATATGTAACAATTGTTCTTCTCTTATTTATTTGTTTTTTTTTTTTAAATAAAATGCAGACTTCCTGAAGAAGACGTTACAAACGTCGAAACGCGTAGGAGAAAAATGGGAATAAATTAAATGCTTTATTTTCATGAACCACAACGGCCAGTTTTACCTTTTACAACGGCCATAACAACCCATACAAGGTAAATCAACAAATTTTGCACAAATTGGCCCACTACATAAACCATTCGATTATTTACAATGTTTATCTTCCGATAAAGATGAAAAGCAATCTTTAAGCTTTAAAGTTTGAGCAACACGATCTACATATGTAAAGAACTTAACAATCTCGTCATTGTTGTAATAGCTTTTCCTGTAACACAAGTACCAGTCTACCGCACTTTTTCAACTCAAATATTTGTTTTGTCCAGTTATAGAGTCAGTAATAATGAAAGATTACTGGAAGATACACTAATGATTAATTTATACAGTGCGTTAACTGGGCGGAGAGAATTTGCCCCACTAATACAGAAAGGCCGAAATGGGTGCACACATACACAAAGTCTTCTGTCAATTTGGAGTCGTCTGATCTGCACTTGTGCTGCCTCTGGAATTCTATCCACTGTGATTTCCAATGCGGACAATAAGAACCTCAATGTGGACTATCGCATAACACCGCTCAAAATTGAGCAGCGTAAATTTTATCTGTAATACTCATTGCTCCATGACTTATTGACCTGGCTTGGTTCACTTTTTTGCTCATAACTTGAGAACCGTTCATCCGAACTTTATCTTTTCTTCGGCAAATCAATTCATTTTGCTAATTACTAACTATCTCTAAAAGGTACAAATTGTCAATCTTTAAAACTGTAGGAGATATAACTTTTTTCCAAATTGCGGGGGCGGGAGGGGGCGTGGCCGAAATTTGAAACACACTTGATCTGCGTGCAGATAAAAGAAGCATTTGTCCCATACATGTCAAACCTCTATCTCTTACCATCTCTGAGATATAGGTGTTCATACAGACAGACGGACAGACGGACGATCGGACAGACGGACAAGTCTATATCGTCTCGGCTGTTGATGCTGATCAAGAATATATATACTTTATATGGTCGGAAATGATTCCTTCTGCCTGTTACATACATTTTCACGACTTTAGTATACCCTTTTTACTCTACGAGTAACGGGTATAAAAACAATTTAGTTTAGCTGCCATACAAAAGGTAGATCTAAAAAAAAACTCAGTAAGAAAAACTTTTTTGTTTTGAAAAGTATCGCTTTCTTATTACTGATCAATATTATATGTTACCACACAATTCTGCCAAGTTTGATCGGATGGCTATAAAATACAGCTGCCATAAGAACGAAAGGTCGAAACAGTAGTTCTAGTGTTAAAAACCACCATGGCTTGTTAGTTAATACTTTCCAGTTATAAATATTATCTGTTTCAACACCATTTTGGTAAGTTTGGTCTAAATTTGGATGAATATATGGTACAGCAGCTATATAATAAACTGAGAGAGAGAGAGAGGGAGAGTCCGAAACAACCAATACTTGTTTCAGCATTCCGCACAGTTTTTTTGGGTCCCCTGGAACGGATTTTGGTTAAATTTAGCCACAATAGGTGTTTGCAGGTCGTATCACTTGCCCACTCACCGAGTATGTCGTGTTCACCTATCGTGACGCAGTTAGTCCCACCAAAAAAAGTCCGCATTTGTTGGTGCCCATGCAAAGGAAGGAGAGGGAAACCGGCAAACAACAAGAGAAAGTAGAAAATCGCTCAAAAAAGAAAGTAAGAAGTTTTTTTTTCTTAATTGGTAAGAAATCACGCAATAATCAAACTGCTGTGTGTTAGCCACGACAAATAATAAATTTCAAGTTAAGCCGATACCACCAAGAAGTACGTCTATCGATCAGCCGAGAGGCGGTTAAATTCCAATTTAGATATGGAAGATCGCCACCAAAAGTCGCTGCCATGCCGACAATACAGAAACGATTACTAATCGAAACCTCCCCAGAGGCGCAACTTTCTGGAATGTCAGTGCAAACCCTTACAAGCATTATGTACAATCTTATAGAGATCAAGCACAATGATTTAGACGACAAGCTAAGAGTCTTACCAACAAAAGCCGATGTTGAAGGTATAAGAGATGACTTTTGGGAAGAGATGGAATGGCTTTCGAATCAATTTAAGGACCTTGCACATGAAAATGAGTTGCTCAAACAGGAGATAATAAATCCCCCAACAGATAAAGGTCCTGATAAGAAGATCATTGTACGCTTATTAGAGCAACAGTAAAAAAAAATTTCTCCTTCAGGTTTAAGCACAGACAATGACCCAAAAAAGGTTGTCAAAATCTACAGCGGAGTCTGAACTATGAGAATTATTTGGAAAGGAGATGGATGTGTCCGTAATGTCTTATAATGACCTTAAAAATGACCTTCCTTAAAAAAATTAAATGTCAGTCCTAATAAAGTAATCAAACATGTTATACCAAATATTAGACGTAAGAAAAATAATTATTTATCTATGAAACTGAAGATTCTGTCGTATAATGTATCAGGTTTGGCGCGGAAATGCATTTTTAACTACTTTTTTGAGTACATAACCTCTTTTGATGTGTTTCCGCTATATGAAACCTTCTTAGATGTCTGAGCATGTAAACGCCAAAATTAAAGAGTACGTTCTGAAATGGATACCTGCTAATATACAAGAGGGAGAGCAAGTGGTGGCATATAGACTCGTTCTCGCAGCAATCCGAGTCCGTATATGTAGATTCGTATTTTATTGATAGTAGGCTTATAAATTAAAAAATGCATGGTTAGCAACTTTGCTTTTTAAACTTATTAATTGTTTGCTTAAAACTTCTGCCGACGACTCTGACACTTTTCCTTCTTCTCTCCTCTGCCTCTTATTCAGTGTGACCAGGTTTCTCAGGTATGACCGCTTCTAGTTCTTTTTGCTATAGGCTCCTCTGAACTGGTTCCCACAATCGGCCTTCCTGATGTATCATTCGTCCCGAATGGATCTCCCCACGGTTTCATAAACTCCGTTACCGTAGTAGTTTTGCAAGGACCTTCAGAATCTCCCAGTTTTTCGACATCATACCTGCCATGCTTCTTAATCTTGACTATCTTATACGGGCCTAGGTACTTTCCCTTTAGTTTGGGACCAACTCCGTATTGGGTACGTTTGATAGCTACCAGATCGTTTAACTTGTACTTCCTTTCTGACTTTCTCCTAGAATCGAACTCTTTCTTGTTTTCTTCATGCAGAGTGATTATATTCTCTTTAGCTTTATCTCGAATATCATCTCGTTCTTCATCCAATTCTTCTATCAGAGATGTCCTCAAAAGTTCTCTTAGATCAACGTCATCAGGAATTCTCATATCAATGCCTGTTAATATTTTAAAAGGAGTTACCTTTGTGCTTCTCGGTTCTGTGTTGTTGATAATCTGTTGAACTTTTCCCACATGTCTGTACCAAGAGGTTGGATGTTCATGGCTCAGCTTAGACAGCATTGGCACTACAATTTTGTGCATTCTCTCAACTTGTCCATTTCCACGAGGCACACCAGTTGCTATTAACAAATGCTGAATACCCTGTTCGTCACAATAGTTCTTAAATCCGAGTGAGGTGAACGCTGCTCCCCTATCAGTAATTATTCTTAACGGATTACCGAATGCGATGGCCTGTTTCTGCAAGCTGGTAATCACTTCCTCAACACCGGTACTTCTAGTCGGATACAACCAAACATATTTGCTGAATCCATCAACTACCACAAGCAAATGATTATATCGTTTGTTCGTAAGCTCCATGGGTCCTACGTGATCAATGTGATAAGTCAACAAGGGCTTGTCTCCTTTATCAATCGTTGCCAAATAACCTTCCTTTCTGCCAGTCTTTGCATTGACAATTATGCATTCAACACAACTGCTTACCAACCGATTGACCTTTTCTTTCAGCTTAGGGATGAAATATGACTTCTCTACCAAAGTCTGCGTTTTCTTTGCGGAAAAATGCCCCTGCTTATGTGCCAAAAGAATAATTTCGCTTTCCATTTGGGATGGAACTACAATCAACTGTTGATTAGGGTCCTTGAACAAGATCTGATTTTCGATATAAAAATCTTCATATCCCTCTTTTTCCACCAAACTTCGAACGACTTTGACCCAATCATCAAGCGCCTGTGCTTCCCTTAAACGATGTACTACAGAGTCAGTTAACATATAACAATATACTCGACTCAGAGCGTCAACATGCCTCATTTTTGACCCAGAGCGATGTTCGATCTTCAAGTCGAAATCTTGTAAGTACATTGCCCAACGTGCAACTCGTAATGGGACTTCGCTCTTTTTCATTGTCATTGCGAATGCATTACAATCTGTCACGACAGTAACTCTTAGTCCTAGCACATATACTCGCCATTTTCTTAATGCTTCAATTATCGCCAATACTTCTAATTCGTATGAATGATAATTTTCCTCGCACGGCTTGGTTTTACGGCTCATATACTGAATGGGATGAAAGGAATCATCTTCCGAATCCTTTTGGAGTAAAACGGCTCCGTATCCATATTTACTTGCATCTGTATGAATCTCGGTTTGTAACTTCGGATTATACATCCTCAAAACAGATTCACTAGTCAAAGCTGATTTCAATTGCTGAAATGCGACTTGCTGTAACTCTCCAAATTCAAACTTTGAATCTTTTCGCAACATGTCTGATAAAGGCTTTGCTATAATAGCATATCCTTCAATGAATTTCCGAAAGTAGGATGTCAGACCTAAAAATCTTTGAACTGCCTTTTTATCTAAAGGTTTTGGGAAATTCTTGACCGCCAGAATCTTCTCTTCGCTTGGTTTTATCGTACCGCTCTCAATTATGTATCCCAGAAATGAAACTTTCACTTGTAGCCACTGACATTTCTTCCAATTTATCTGTAAGCCATTCTTTTCAGCTACTTCGAGTACAATTATTAATTTTCTGATACCCTCCTCGATATCCTTGCTTGGAATGATCAAATCGTCCATGTACACAAGGACGATATTCTTGCTGATCAAATCTCTCAAGACTGCTAATATAAATCTAGTAAATACCGCAGGCGAGTTGGAAATACCAAACGGTACAAACAAGAACTCATATTGCCCATTTTGTGTTACGAAAGAAGTGTACTTCTGCGAATTCGGTTCCACAGGAACATGAAAATATCCATTTCGTAAATCCAAAGTAGTGAAACATTTTGCACCCTGAAGCTTATCGATTACACAATCCATCAGAACTACCGGAAAATTGTCACGTATAATCTTTTCATTCAGTTTCCTGTAGTCTGGGCACAAACGTTTGTTTCCGTCTTTCTTAGGTGCTAAAACTACAGGTGAAGCGTACTCTGAAGTACTTGGACGAATAATCCCTTCGGCCAGCCACTCTTTTATTTGTTTGTCAACAATCTCTTGGTCACAGTAAGCCATTCGTCTCGGGTGTTGATATACAGGGTTTTCATCAGTAAGGACAATTTTCATTTCAACTTTGGCATCTGAATTTCTTTTCGGTGAATATTTTTCAACTAATTTTTTCACCTCTTCTGCATGTGCCTTTCCCAAATGTGACAGATCGATATCCAAATTCTTATCACCCTCTTCAGCAATAACCGCACATACACCTTTGAATTCTTCTAATAACTCAGCGCATTTACTGTGATCCTCATTTTCTTTAATTTCAGTTTCCTCTCTGGCTAAAAACTGCGTACCGTTCTTAGTTACCTTCATATCAATGTTTTCCAAGATGGTCCTACCAAGAATTGTATCATATCCCATATCCTCATCAGGCACCACATGGAATTCTACATTCATTTCAATACCGTCTATTTTTACCAGTATAGTGAAACTGCCAAATGTTAGAACTTGCGATTCTCCAATTCCTGTCAAACATTTCTGCGGACCTTTCAGGGTTACGTTCTTTAACTTCAAGAAATTACTCCTACGCATTAAACACAAATCTGCGCCCGTGTCAACTAGACCTTTAACAACAATTCCCTGGTACAGAACATTCTTTAACTCCAAACCAGATGGAGTGAATATACTGGACTGCTTCAACGTTTTATCCTCCTGAATCATATTAGTGTTTTTCTCTTGCTTTACTTTAATCTCCGCTTTGCACTGTGCAGCACGATGACCAGGTTGATCACATCTAAAGCATCTATTATTCCGTTTTGTGCAGTCTTTTTTCAAATGAGATGACTCACCACAATTAAAGCATTTCTTATCGTTACTTTGCGTAAGTCCCTTCTCTTTTTCAGCACAACCTTTCTCTGTTTCAAATTTGTTTGATGACTTATAAGATTCTCGAGACTTTTTGTATACTTCGATTTGGAATTTCAGCTCTTTTATATTCCTAGCTTGGAACAACATTATCTTATTTGCTTTTGTATCTGGAATTCCTTTGATAAAATACTCTATCAGGCTCTCTTCATCAATATCAACAGGCTTAGCAATTTCCATCAATGCGTACAGATACTCATTTAAGGTTTCTCCCTTTTTCTGTTGACGTTGACCTAACATGCGATGAACTGCAGCTGAAGATATTTTCACACTAAACTCTTTTAGCAACGCTTTCTTTAAGGAAACCCAATCCTTAATATTTTTCTGACTCCTCACAAATGATTTAGCTGCCCCTGTCAATAGTTGTTTTGAATAAATGAAAAGCTGTAGTTGGCTCCACATCACAGTTTTTGCACATTCCTCAAGTTCTTCTGTCCACTGCTTAACGTCTGGAACTTCTAAACCTGAAAATTGAGATACACTGCCTTCTACATCCTTCAAAGTAAACCATGATCTGTTTTCTGGACTGACAATATTTTGTTGGCCATTTCCATCATTTGTTAACTCATTTGCAGTTATTACCGATTCGTCTTCGGATTCATCTTCTTCGTCTTGAATACCATAGTGGGTTAACAATCTATTCTGTAAGTCACGCTTCCTTCCAACCGTGTCAAGTTCTAGCTCGGATAACCTTGCACGTAAATCTATGACGCGAAGTGCCAGAATCTGTTCGATATCCATTTTAACAATATCACAATTTTGCTTACACTATATTAGTAAATATGCAAGCCTTACTTATTCTACTTTTTGGTTAAATTTGCTGATTTTACCCCAAAATGCGAATATTTTTTTCCCCAACTCTATTACCAAAATATAGTTGTCTCCGTAACACTGGTTCTCTTTCCACGCTCTTCTCCGCTCTCTTGTCGCTCAGTCTGCTCTCCACGCTTCTGTTTCGATGCTGCCAATTCATGCAACAGACAAGTCAGCCCTCGCTTGTGCTGCCCTACCACGTAGTCGCCACTAGCCCTCGCTCTTGCTGCTGATCCTGAATCTCTGCTCACTGCTCTCAGCAATGCCGCCGCCGCAATCCGAAAATTCTCGTGCCACCAGACTTTTCCGCCTCTCTTAGAGCGTACTGCTTTGCGTCTCTTTCACCAGGTCATTATCCAAACCGACAACCACGTTGTTTTGCACATTCAGCTCTTATGCGCAGTTTTGTAGTTTTAGGTTTGTCCGTTCTTGTCGTCTCACTTTTCGTTGAAGTTGCTTTTCACGTACATTCAGCCGCTTGCCATCAAATTTCTTGATCCGTTGATTTTGTCTTATTTCGATTTATTTGTATTGTGTTGCCTCCTTGCTTGCACACACACATGTACACAAAATTCTTCGAAACGTTTCCAGAAATTTCTGCTCGTATACACACACAGCGTTGATATCTGCTTAGCGTCGCACGCTATCTCGCTCGCACTCAAAGTTTATTATTGTTGTTCGCCGGCTGCTGCATTTAACGATGCCAAACTTTATGTACCATTTGTCAATTGTTTAAATCATTATCGTTTCCAGTTTTAAACATTTGCTCTTAGCGCAAACACACAATTTAACACACCAAGTCAAGTCGCTTGTTTTAATTAAAAGGGCCATTAACTTATCAAAATCCCGGATGAGCCCCCAATTTGTAGATTCGTATTTTATTGATAGTAGGCTTATAAATTAAAACATTGGTGGTTAATTGTATTCTTAAACATTATATTGAACGTTAGCAACTTCGCTTTTTAAACTTAGTAATTGTTTGCTTAAAACTTCTGCCGACGACTCTGACACTTTTTCTTCTTCTCTCCTCTGCCTCTTATCCAGTGTGACCAGGTTTCTCAGGTATGACCGCTTCTAGTTCTTTTTGCTATAGGCTCCTCTGAACTGGTTCCCACATTTATCTTTGAAAATTTTTTCTGACATACTTCAAAAGTTGTACAGTAATATGTAATAAAGTTTAATAAAATTATATTATTGATGTCGCCGCAAAAAAATTATAAAAATAAACGTTTTCTCGCCTTTAAAACTATAAAAAACTAAAACGCAAACTAACCTCCCGGGGGAAACTTCCCTTAAAGCTATTGGGATCTTCTATCAGAGTTTTAGTCCGGGTTCCGGAAGAGCTATTCTACCAGTGACAACGTCTTTTGTCTATCAAGCATCGCAGAGAGATTTCAAGTGGCAGAAAGCTGTACACCTTCTTTGTAGATTGATTTCAGAACTGCATTCGACTCCATAGACAGAAGACAGTGAACAGGAGTAAAACAGGGCTGTTTGCTTAGTCCGCTTCTGTTCACCTTATACAACGATCTTACTGTTTGTCTTCCAGAAAGAATTTCGTTTGACGGATACGCTAAGAAGGCCTTATTGTATGGTGATGATATTGTTTTGTTATCTGATTCACCCAGAAGATAGCAAAAAACAATTGCTGTATGCTCTGAAACCTCCCAATAAATATGGAGAAGTCGCAGATTCTCGTGTTTAAAAAACACTGGAGAGGGCTTGCAAGAGATGAAAAGTGGCAATTAAATGTCGTTGAGTCAAAAGTTGTTAAAAGCTACAAATATCTAGGATTTACTTCAACCACAGCGCGAGATTCAACCTGCATCTAATGCCTATTTCCATTATGATTACATATTTCGAAATGTAGATTATTTTTTGTTGAGCGTTTCCATAGCATATGTACATATTTTGTTAAAAATAAAAAAAAAAAAAAACATTTTTTCATGCCCTTACTGGGATTTCAACCCAGGTCTTGTTGATTTCTAGTCTCAGGTCTTAAGCCGGGTATCCAGCACCGCGGAAATTATAATTCCTGTCAAACTTCATATAAAAAAAAACTGTGGCAGGAATTTTTAGTTTACCTTCTCGTTGCTTGTGTATCCAGCAACATGAATGTAATCCACAGTTTCTTATCGAAAGTTGGCATATCGATGGAGAGAACAGCTGATGCACAGCGCAGGAATATATTGCCAACAATTATTTTGGATGTGATGAGCGAAAATTTTAAGGGGAATGCTATTATATTTTGTTTGATATGAGCTGTCATCTGGCTGGGGAACCATTAGCGTGCAAAGATTGGGAGGGGATGGTTTCAAAGGCAAAAGGTTATGCCAAATTGATGAGGCCGCCAGCCGAATGCTTTCCATAGACACAAGGGTCGGAAAGATGTCCTCCGTTAAGATGCCTTCTTAATCTGTGTGTCGCCAGATCATAGGCAAATCTATTGGAGTGGTGCACCTTGGTCATGATACCTGCATATTAATTTGGGCGCATAATGGCGAAGCGTCCACGTCGCGGTATGTAGTTGTATGCCTCACATACCAGTGGCCCCACATAGATGACTCTAGTTTCTTAAGGGCAGTGGATCATGCCATATCCCGTAACGGGATCGCCCGGATCCACCGCTACGAGGCTTAAGACGCCAATAGAGCTCCAATGCCATTAGCTGCAACCGTAGCTACTGCCCGAGTCACATAGACATTCCTGGTCAAGCGTCGCGACACTTCGGTTCAGAGACACGCCAAGGTAATTATCCGCGTTATTCGTACTGATCTGGCCATTGAGTTGACAAAATCCTTAATATAAATGCGGATGTTTTTAGGCAATCTTGTATCCGACGATGAAAGACTTAATTTGATTGGCGTACAACCAAGAGGTCATACTGTTTTGGAGAAGATTGCATTATAAAGTAATGCAGTTAACAACATGCTGCAGTGATGCATGCTTCCTCCAGAAAATATTATTTGTATTTTTTTAAATTTATTTAAATTCACATAGTTAACAGTGCTTAACTGCAGATTGATCAGAGTGACCTTCCACCTGTTAAGTGCATGGTCACACTGTTTTAGTTATGTTCCACACACACAAGAAATAAAGAGCAAATTTGTTATGACCTTCCCTTTAGTCCTACGGACCTGGGAGACCTACCTCACCCACTTTCCGACACGGTGGTAGCCCGGCCTGAGCTCGCCATATGTGGGAGGGGTACTTGGGTGTTCGGTCTCCCTAAGGAGCATATCAATAAATTTCGTGCCGTTGAAAAAAGAAGAAAATGTCGATCGTCCGTCAATCTGTCCTATCTGCCACAACCAAACTAATAGGTTGATCTAAAACGGATCGGCAGATGTGGCCTATTGACGGACGATCGACATTTTCTTCTTTTTTCCACGGCACGAAATTTATTGATATGCTCCTTCGGGAGACCGAACACCCAAGTACCCCTCCCACATACGGCGAGCTCAGGCCGGGCTACCACCGTGTCGGAAAGTGGGTGAGGTAGGTCTCCCAGGTCCATAGGACTAAAGGGAAGGTCATAACAAATTCCTGACAGGAATTTTCCGTAGTGCTGGATACAGGCCTTTAACCTCTACGCCATATTTTGTTTAGATAGAGTAGCCAGCTAAATGTGCTATATCACTCTCAATTATATTTTCTGGCTTCCATGAAATTCAAATGACATAGATAAAAAAAAATGTGAAAACCTTCGGGGCGAATGGACACATATTTGAAATTTGTACATTTTTCTTCCTATGGAGAATGTGGTACATATTATTGAATATGTGATAATATGTGAAAATATGTACATTTTTGCTATAGTGGAAATAGGCTATTACAAACAAACTAGCAGTCTCCAAAGTAGGCATCAATTGTACCTGGAGGACGTTGCTTGGCAAAAAGGACGGGCCTACTAGCACAACTGACAAGCTCTTTACTGCAGCGGTGAGATCCATTATGACCTATGGCGCTCAAGTGTAGAACGTTCTTAGAGGTATTTCATTAAAAGATTGTTCCGAATGCTAAGGCATACGCCAAACAGAACGATATATCTGGATACTGGACTTTCGCCTCTTCACGTATACACAGCAGACATCCATTCCAGTACATGCAAAAGGTAATGCGTATGCCCTATCGCCGACTTCCAAAGACTGTGTCTTCGTATTTACTGCGAGAAAAATTACAACATTTCCAAGATTGGGAAAACCTGGCGGAAAAGCTATCCGTACCCAGCCGATGATACAAGGCGCTGACAGATCTACACACATGGCTTTACGCTGATGTCGTGCGTATATTGATTTGAAAATATGACTGTGCAGGTGTATTGCCACAGCAGATGCACATCCTATCTATGATCACCTGATGCCGCATGACCTTTCTTGGTCGGTGATCCCATTTAATTTCACATCTCCTTATCCGTTCTCCCTAGAACGCTGCATAGCTTCACAAAAAAATCTCAATTCGACTAAAAATTCACAATATTACTTCACACACAAAAAAAAATTCGAATTCCGGCGATCTATGAAGTCGAGGAACACCACTTTAGGACTTTTAGTTGCAAACTCCGATTCCGAATTAAACATTTTAGAAAAGCATCCGCGCTCCCGTCGCTCCCTTAAAACTAAGCTGGCCTGCAGGGCTTTTTTTTTTTGGGGCCCCCCCTTTGGGGGGCCTTTTGGGTTTCCTCCAGTTAAGTAGGAGAGAAACTCGAGAGGGTCGTTGAATTGCTACTTCTAGCAGCAATTAAAGTTAGTGTTGCTGTTTAACAGATGGTACTAAAGGTAGTACTAAGCGCCACACCTTAAAGTAGATCAGGATGTTGAAGCTTACGGGCACAAAAAAAAGGAGACTGCTAAAATTTCTATTTTCTAAAGACCATTGGACGGACTTACTTTGAGTATGGCACCTGCAAGGAACAAAACATATGTAATTCGCAGCTATTATACAATATCTTGCTGCGCTTATATTGGTCACATTCACTCAACCTATTTTCGTGATTAACTTTGCTAGACCGCACATAAAAAGATGACTGGTTTTTTTGGCAATTAATTTAATGACTCTTCGCCTGGATTTGGAGCCTGAAGAAAGTTTTTTACAGACCAAACGGGATTTTTACCTTTTTATCTTTGGCTCCCGCCCGATTTCTCTTTTCTTTTTCCTACAGAACATAATCGCAAACTTTTAGGCCACCGAAGAAATTTTTTTTTTATTTTTCTCGCTATTTTTAAATGTCTATTCAAGCGCTACTAGAAATTCCCTCACTGTTAAATCACACGTTGGGATCAAACGGGTGATTCGCGCTTGAAGACTTTAATCCTATGTTATTGTTTTAAATCCTCAGTATGATATTTACCTATTGTAGTAATCGTCCCTGAAGATCCTCCAATTCGTAATAACAATTCTGTTGTCAGTGTTAATTTCGCGCGAATCCCTTGCGAAAAATTACTTTGCTGGAAATATTTCCCGGTCCAGCTCTTACCCAACAACTAGGACAATTCTCGGCTGCGCAAATTGTAGGATTTCTCATTTGTAGCACGTTGAGTTTGCATTGTATCTTTGGCCTTCTTACGTATAAGGTCAAAAGAGTCATCTCTGGAAAATCTGGATCTTTGAGCATGTTTAACTGTCTCAACAGTTTTTTGCTATTTCCATCCGTGCTCTTGTTTTGTCCAAAAGCGACGCGATACGGACTTGTGTTTACAGCAGTGTGAGCGCTGGAACGCAGCACACTGCAGATACTGCTAAGCTGTTCATCCCAGTTGCGTTGATCGGGATGAATGTACGCCTTTATAGCTGGTATGACCGATCGGTTAACTTTTTTAGACGCATTGGCCTGGGGAGAGTAAAAAGCAGTTTTTATATGACGAATTCTATATCTATCAAGCAAAGTGCTAAAACATTTTGACTTAAACTGAGCACCGTTATATATAAAAAGTATAATTTTCCATGAATTTTATAATAGCCGTCGCAGCCAATAATTCCCATAAGTGGTCTTTTCTGATCTGTTTGCTTTGTTTCGTGCAAATTTCACATTTATTTATGTAAGATTTTGCGTCAGCTACTAGATTTGGCCAACAATAGAACCGTCTCAGTTTACGTCACTATGAGAAGACAACGGATCCTCATGTGCAATCCACAGTTTCCAGCGAACGTCGTCTGCTATTTGCACGTTTGAAGTGTGCTCAGCTCGTCTATATATAGGATTGTTGACAACCCTAATATCTGGCACTTCCTGGGAGTTTAGCAACACCTTTTCTCTAATAGATTTATATATCAACATACCTTCCACGTACATTTCAGAAAGATCTTCGGTATATGTACGAGATAATGCGATGGGCACTACATTCTGACTACCTTTTCTGTGGATGATCTTAAAATCAAACCCTTGTAATTTTAAAGACCATCTGGCTAGTCTAGAGCTTAGATCCGTTTGGGACATTAGGCATTTTAATGAGGCATGATCTGTCTCAATCGAAAACTCACAGCCAATATCGCTGCTAGGCATTCTTTCTCATTAAGTGTATATTTGCGTTGACATTTGTTTAGTTTCCGAGACATGAACGCAACGGGGGTCTCATCGCCCTCTTTGTTCTCCTGCATTAATACTGCCCCGACTCCAGTGTTGCTCGCATCACAATGAATGGAAAATGGCCTACCGAAACTGGGGCTATGCAACACTGGTGCTATACAAATCTTAACCTTAAGCTGTTCAAAAACCTTTTGCGCTTCGTCAGTCCAGGCAAATATACACTTTTGCTTTAAAGTGTCCGATAATGGAGACGCAATGGCTGCGTAATTTTGCACAAATTTATGGTACCATCCTGTTATTCCTAAAAGCGACCAACTTGCTTCACCGAACTGGGAATCGGAAACTCAGTTTTGGCTTTTTTGACATTGGGCGTATTCAGCAGATAATTCCGATTTACGATTTGTTATTTATGATTGCCGATTTTACCTGCTGAATATAGTGATTACCGATTGGGATTGGGAAATTTGACAATCATGTTTGTTGAATAGAAATCGAACAAAACGTATGATTGGTTAACGATTGCTGGATCAGCCTACCTTTGTACAGGTAAAAAAAAGGTAAAACTGGCTATACAGCTCCTCAACGGGGCCAAGCCAAGCTTCTCTCAATCTCTTGGCGTGTGTGCTTTAAATTTTTCGCACAAGAGAAAGGGACCTACAGTTTAACGCCGGATCCGAACGGCAAAGTTTGAGAAATTGCTTTTTCATGGCTAGTTACTTCACAGCTGGCGCCACTAAGCTGGTGAAGGTGACCGTATGTGTAAAAGCTAGTTTCTACCTTTGTACAGACATTCATATAAAATTTTCTATTTATCCAATCCATAAATATTGGAGATTTTGTGTGAGTGTTTTCATTGATGAACAGTACTAAAGCCAAAGAATATCTTAAATTATGCAATCAATTCCATTCAGCAGAGACTCATCAGCAATCGCAAATCGTAAATCGGTAATCGCTATTCGGAATTATCTGCTGAATAAGCCCATTGATTGTTAAATTTGCCTTTTCTAACTCCTCCGCCCCTATTTTTAAAACTTCCATATACCGCTCGAATGTGTTTGATACTATTAGGAGATCATCTAGGTATAAAAATTCCTCAGTTCTTAAATGCTGTGGAATAATTTTTTCCATGAGTCTGAACATGGTGTGAGGCGAGTTAGTAAGCCAAAATGGGATTACCTTAGATTGGTATAGTGGTCTTTTCGGTATACTAAAGGCAGTCGTATCCCGCGATTTTAACTCAACTCTTTGGTAGCCTGCCAAGGATAGCTTCTGTGATTGGCAAGAGATACGCATCTTTGACTGTGTGCTCATTCACCTTTCGGCTATGAAGACAAAGTCGAACTTTACCAGGTTTTTTTACCAGGTTTTCTTACTAAAACTACCGGTGAAGACCAAGCGCTGTTTAACTCCTCAATAACGCCAAGTCTTAGCATTCGATCGATCTTCTCATACATCAATTTCCACATTGTTGGAAATGTGCTGCAATCATTGCAATACCCAAGCCCAACAAATGTCCGACAGAACTTAATAATTATAGACCCATTTCGTTATTACCCAGGCTTGGTAAGCTGTTAGCAAAAATTATTTCTAAGCGGATAATGTGGTAAACCTCCCGTAAACGCATCATCAGTGAGCTGCGATTTGGTTTTAAAAAGAGCCACAGCACTATAGACGCACTAATTATGTCTGAACGTTTTTCCACTACAGCTCTTTCTACACGCAATCTCGTATCTGCCCTTAGTATTGACTTTGAGAAAGCTTTTGACCATATAGGTATACACACGGCTTTATCTCAATTAGCCAAAATGCAAATTGGTCCCAAAATATTTAATACTGTCAAGTCATTCCTATCAAACCGAAAATGTTCAATCCGAATACACAACACCTACTCACACACATATCCTCTGTATAACGGAATATATCAGGGTTCCCCGTTATCGGCAACTCTTTTAGGGGGCATGTCATAACGCCCAGTGTCATATCGCCCGCACCGAAAATGTCACAGCGCCCATGGGCCTTATGACATTTTCAACCTGTGTCATAACGCCCTCAATTTCTTAAAACTTGCAAAGTTTATCAAGAATCAATTAAAGTACCGTTATTAAAAGTGCAGTTTAATGTGTTATCTCGTTTGCAATCGCGCCTTACATGTTTGTGGCACAATAATATTCAATTTAGTTTGTGATTGATCTCGAAACTAAGTGCACGTGAAATGGAATCTGTTTATGAATATAAAATTGTACTACTGGTATAAATAGCCGCCCAGCATAATTTGTTGTGAGAATAGACTGCTGAATAACGTAAGAAGCGCCGCAGGGAAAATTTTTTTTACATAAAAATCGCGCGATCTATTCTCACAACAAATTATGCTGGGCGGCTATTTATACCAGTAGCGCACGCAGGATTTTTCAGGGGGGGGTTTTCAGAACAAAAATTTGCGTATAGTGGAATTTCGCATATAAAAATTCCCCCAAGGGGGGGGGGGGTTAGGGTACGCCTGCGTACGCTGGGCGGCTATTTATACCAGTACGTCAGGATTTTTTCAGGGGGGGGTTTCAGAACAAAAATTTGAGTATAGTAGTATTTCGCATATAAAAATTCCCCCAAGGGGGGGGGGGTTGGGGGTACGCCTGCGTACGCCACTGATTTATACCACGTATTTCATTATTATTAGGTTCGGGCGTTAATGCATTTCTCATAGTGTCATAAGGCCCACAAGAAAAATGACATAAAGCCCGCGGGCGTTATGACACTTTCAAAAGTGACAGAACGCCCACGGGCGTTATGACACAATTTTTTGTGTCATAACGCCCGTGGGCGCTATGACACTGGGCGTTATGACATGCACCCACTCTTTTATAATAGCATTTAATTAAATTAGCAGCATAATTAATCGCTTTAATCACATGGAACACATCCTATATGCTGATTATGTATTGATTTTCTCCAAAAAAAAAAAAATGTAAATACACTTTTAAGAATATCTTAGAAGACATTAACAGCTGGTCCTTATCCTCAGGTGCTAGTCTAGCTATAGATAAATGTAAGACGCTACGTATATGTAAAAAACGAAACTGTAGTCCGACAGAACTTTCGTAGAACAATACCATTATACCTCTTGAGAAAAATCTGAAAGTCGTTGGACTTATAGTTGACCACAAACTAATTTTAGGGAACATTGTAAATGTTTAAGATCCAGCCTAGCTGCCAGACTAAATATTATTAAGTACCTCACCACTCAACGATCATTTACTCAAAGAAATAGCATGATAAACACCACACAGGCACTCATTCTCTCCAAAATTAACTACGCCTTGCCAATTTTCGGGCAATCCTGCAAAACAAGCCTTAAACTGATCGGTCCTCCCTACCACACCGATGTCAAACGGAGCATTCGAGCTTTTCCTAAATTGTACTAGCTGAAGCTGGCTTACCTTCAATAGAGGACAGAGTTCGGGACTCCACGTTAAGTCTTATTCCTAGACTGCTGCTTAGCTTCAACAGCCGCCACCAAACTGCAGTCTATGCAACACCCATTCATTAACAGTTCAACATATTCAAACCGAATGCTCTGCCCTCTACTCGGTGTTTTGATACACTTGAAATAGCTTGTCTCAACGGTTAGCGACTTCGACCAAACTTCGCAGATCAGCTTAAAAATATTACATATTACCCATGACCGTATTTGAGAGCAGTAATATTGAGAACAAAACAGTTTTTCTTACTAAAACCCATTTTCTGAACGAACATTTGTATGGCAGCTACAAGAAGTAGTCATCCGATCCGGTCGGTTCCGACATATAAGCAGCGTACAGTAAAAAGAAGACTCTGTGCAAAGTTTCAGCTCGATAGCTCCAAAACTGAGGGACTAGTTCGCGTAGAAACAGACAGACGGACAGACGGACGGACAAAGCTTAATCGACTCAGCTCGTCATGCTGATCAAGAATATATATACTTTATGTGGTCGGAGATGATTCCTTCTATGCGTTGCAAAATTCTGGGCAAAATTATAATACACTTTTCAAGTGTATAAAAAAACACATAGCTGCTATAGGAACGTTCGGTCGAAAAAGTAGTTTTAGTGGGAGAAACTTGTTTGTTCTCAATGCAAACGTCTCCGTCGGCGAACCTCGTGTTTATAAGTTCTCTATGCCTTTAAATAATATCGACAAGTTTTAAGAAAATCGGACAACTATATATAGTATAGCTGCCATACAGAAGATAGGTCAGAAATAAAGTCTCAGTATGAAAAACTTTTTTGTTTGTAATGCTATCGCTCCCAAACATGTTACTTTTTTTCATTTCATTTAGTTTATTCAAGTTTTATACTATATATCTCTATAAATATGAAAGAGAGTGTCCTGACTGATTCACTGATTCACTGACTGACTGACTGATTGGCAATCATCGCACAGCCTAAACGGAAAGAGATAGAAAGCTGAAGTTTGGACAGAAGTTTCTGTTAGTGGTGAAAGTGTGTACTAAGACGGGGTTTTGGAAAATTCCACCCGGAAAAGTCGGAAAAGCGTCGGAAAAGTTTGTAAGGGAAATATGTTATTTTTCATCCGAATGACTTGAAACTTGGTTTGTAAGCATAGTACGCGAAATAATTCGACACGTGTTTTCCCGATTTTGGAAAATCCGCCCACGAGGAAAATGGCCGGAAAATTCTGCATTCAAAAAACTATTTTTCATCCGATTGGCTTCAAACTCGGTTTTTAAGAAAGAATAAGCAAAAATTTTTAAATAAGTTTTTTTTGTAAAAAATTTGACCCAATGGTCGGAAAAAAATTACCCGGAAAATTATACATGAAAATAATCTCTCAAGTTCTCAAAACTCCACTTTAATAAAGTAAAAAGCCCAGTCTGGTTCCCTTGGGTTTTTGTTTTGTAAAATAGTTCGTATTTTTTGGCTTTCCTCTCCTTTTGTTATTCCCCCGGAGCAACCAAAAGGGACAAGGGTAATAAGAGAGAAACCAGAGTTTTACCCGAACCGGGGAAAAAGGGAAACGGCCTAAATTAAGTAGGCCGACTCTTTATTGTTTTTTTTTGCTTTTTGTTTGGCACATCCCACAAAAAAACACCCAAAAATAAAAACATATAAAACCAATTAAATACTAACTAACCATTACAAAATAACTCACCATTGATAAAAGAAATTAGAGAAAAAATAAAAATGTACATCTAGCAACTGTAAGCGTGCGTAATTTGGCAATTACTGTTCATTCCACCGACTAACAAGATTACTTTTCAAAACGAAAACTTGTTCGTTTTGTGTTGGAGAACATGAATCAATTCCACTTTCGAAAGGTTGCCGTGGAAGTGGAATTGAGAACATGCCTGAATATTTTTCATCATCCGATTGCCTTCAAACTCGGTTTTTAAGTGCTGAATACGAATTAGTTTGAAATGTGATTTTCCGATGCTGGAAAATTTGACCCAACGGTCGGAAAATTCCCGGAAAATTTCTGCATGAAAAAAAAATAGTTTTCATCCGATTGTCTTAAAACTTGGTTTGTAAGGATAGAATACGAAACATTTTGAAATGTGATTTTCCGATGTTGGAAAATTTGACCCACCGGTCAGAAAAAAAAAAATAGTTTTCATTCGATTGGCTTGAAACTCGGTTTGTAAGGACAGAGTACGAAATAATTAAAAATGTAATTTTTCTATGTCGGAAAATCCGCCCCAGGCGTGAAAATAGCCGGAAAATTTTACATGCAAAATAACAGTTTTTCATCCGATTGACTTGAAACTCGGTTTGTACGGTCAAAATGAAAATTCATTTGTGATGTAATTTTCCTCTGTTGAAAATAACGCCGGGATGCCAACTGGGAAGTGAATGGGATGTGGGTGGGATGTGAGTGGGATGTGGGTGGTTTGTTGTTTTGAAAGTAGGTGGAAAGTGGGTGGTAAGTGAAGTGGGTTGAATGTGGGCGGGAAGTGGGCAGGATGTGGGCGGAAAGTGGGTGGGAAGTAAGTGGGAACTGGGGAAAATTGGGTGTACAGTGGGTGGGATGTGGGTGGACTGTAGGTGGGAAGTGGATGGGATGTGGGCGGGAAGTGGGTGGGATGCGGGTGAGATGTGGGCGGGAAGTGGAAGGGATGTGGGTGAGATGCGGGTGGGATGTGGGCGGGAAGTGGGTGGGATGTGGGAGGAAAGTCGGGTGGGAGGAAAGTCGGTGGAAAGTGAGTGGGAACTGGGGAAAATTGGGTGTAAAGTGGGTGGGACGTGGGTGGACTGTAGGTGGGAAGTGGATGGGATGTTGATGGGATGTGGGCGGGAAGTGGGAGGGATGTGGATGGGATGTGGGCAAGATGTGGGTGGGATGGGGGTGAGATGTGGGTGGGAAGTGGGAGGGAAGTGGGTGGGATGTGGGCGGGAACTGGGTGGAATTGCATGTAGAGTGGATGGGAGGGATGGGGGTGGGAGTTGGAGGGAAAACCCATCAGCAAAGAGCATACTGTTAAAGGCGCAGCGAAGCGCGACGTGTTATTTGCTAGTACTAAATAAATTAAGTAAAATACATTTTATTCTTAAATCTAGTCTCCAATCGAGCTCTCATTTCAAGTTGTGTTATTTTTGTTTTCTCTTTTTAAGATAAATCTACTTATAAATAAATATTTATTCTATTTTTTAGTGGGGTTGCAATGAAATCAAACTGATCTATATTATATGCTAAAACTAGGGTTGTCGAATAATTCAAAAATATCTATATCGATATTTTTGGCAATATTGAAAAAATATCATTTCGATATAAATATTTTGGTGTCGATATTTTATATAAAAGCCCGGATCTTAACAATGAGCAGGTCTTTTGAGGTAATTGAGGCGTCATTTTACGCGTAATAAAAACTACAATCTGACTGCGCCAAAAAAATATAGATTTAATGTATGTTTATTAATTTAGCAAAAGATATTTACTTTTTTAATCCATCATCTTTCAAACTAGAGCATTCGAACTACAAAGCATAAAACAAACTTACTCAGTTAAATCTTCGAAATTTAAAAACTTCTGATTTTACCGTTAATCGTTAGACAAAGATTTTAGGAAGACGCGTTCAGTTATGTGCTTATCGGTCATTCGGCTTCTGGTGTCAGAAACCACTCTTTTAATAGCCGATGCCAATCGTTCCGATGGCAGAGAACTTCCCGGTGTAATAAGATATGACAATGCCAAGTCAGAAAGCACTGGCAATGCGTCTTTGTCTGCAATTCAGAACTTAATAGAGTCCCGTTTCAGAGCAAACAACGGTAAATTCCAATTGTACTCCAATAATTTATTCTCCTGCCCTGGTGGTTGGTGAGATATCATGGCAGAATTGTGATCAGCGAGAGCGATCCGTCAAAAATTACGTCTTCAGATGTCGCACACGTGTGTTTAAAGGAGAACAATATGTGTGCAGCATGACTATAGGCGACTGCCACTGTTTGACGATAGTCGTCATGCTGCAATCATGTTATTCTTCACTGTTTTATGAGCTGCATTTCATCCAAGCATCTCGATGCTTTGCGATTAAGTGTGCCTTTATGTTTGTTGAGTTGCCATGGTCCTTACAACTTTTTGCACAGTTTACAGTTAATAAAACAACTTTTTGTCTTTCATGTCCAGAACACAAGAAACAGTTATTCGCAAGATTGTGACTGAAGGCTAAAACAAAAATATCCCCGAAAAATATCACCAAAAAATATTCGATATCCGATATATCGCCTCCGAAAAATATTCGATAATGATATTCTTCATTTTGGATAAAAATATCGATATTTCGATATATCGATAATATTTTCGACAACCCTAGCTAAAACACAATTCTGTTTGTCTGATCCAAGTCGGATGACTATAGCATATAGCTTCAATGGGAAATAATAATTCTAATAATATATTCCAAGGGTATATAAACTTAGTTCGAGCCGAAGTTAGCTTCCCTCTACATTTTTTTTTTGTAACACTGTGTTATTTAATGATGATAAAATAGTTTTTGCTTTAAGCTCTGTAAAATCTTCAATCCTGGCTGTTTCAATCGATATTTTTTAAAATACATAATTTGCATTTACATGTACTTGGTTTCGAAATCAATAAGGATTAAGTTGATGGCTTCAAAATCCACCTAGATGGTTAGCCTATAACATGAGCAAAGCAAATGCTGCAAATCCAGGTAGATTTGCAAAAACAGCAACATTGGAAAACAGCCCTTAGTCATTAATCATAAAAACCAATTGTCGGCAACATTTAATGGGATTTCTGTGCCACCACAAAATATCATTTTAAAATAATTTTACTTTTTTTCACCAAATACTTTTTCTTTTCAGAAAAAGCAATATCAAAGGAGATACCAATGAACACATATTATATTATGGGGATAAATTGACCTCAATATATGGCTTACCAGAAAAGAATCAAGAGTATTCTGGATATGATTATTCTGTGCACCCATCTCATTCTAACGGAATTCAGCTGCATACACTTAACGATGAAGCGTTGAACGAGAATATTGAATGTAAGCTCAATTTACTATGTTCAATTGTTAAATGATTATAATTTATACCCTTGCTCAAGGTACAATTAAACTGGACTGATACTTAAAACTCATAGAATCAAGCAGTGTTGAAAAACTTCGACAAGTTTTAATTTTTATACTCTGTACCGAAGGTACATAGAGTATATTAAGTTTGTGCAAAAGTATGTAACAGGGAGAAGGAATCATTTCCGACCCTATAAAGCAGTAGCGTACGCAGGATTGTTTCAGGGGGGGTTTCAGAACAAAAATTTTAGTATGTATAGTAGTATTTCGCATATAAAAATCCCCCAAGGGGGGGGTTAAACCCCCCCCCTGCGTACGCCACTGCTATAAAGTATATATATTCTTGATCAGCATCAACAGCCGAGTCGATATAGCCGTCCGACTAGCTGTCCGTCCGTCCGCCCGTATGAACAAACAGATCTCAGAGATGGTAAGAGATAGAGGTTTGGCATGTATGGGACAAATGCTTGTTATACTTGCAGGCAGATCAAGTTTATTTTTAATTTTTGCCACGCCCCCTCCCGCCAACGCAATTTTGAAAAAGCGTCATATCTCCCACAATTTTGTAGCAAAATGTTAGAAAGAGAGAAACTTAGAGATAAGCGCAGCAGCAGCTTCCTCCAGAGTATATTATTCTAGGTACAGAGTATATTATAGTCGGGGTTGACCGACTTTCTCACTTGTTTTGATTTCTGCTTATACTTCTGATTTGAAAATCTCAGTAGTCAGCGTCAAATTAAAGTCAAAAAACCAAAATTGTAACTTGGGAAATCAAATCAGCAGTCGGCGCTTTGAAAGTTTTTCATTTGATTGACTGGAAGATCAAAGTTGTCAAGTGCATTATTGCCTATTGTTGTGCGTGTGTCGTTCACTTTATAAAAAAAAGTTGCTTTGTGCCTTACCGGCACGTTAGAAATAGTTTCCCATTTGGGCAAACACATATGGCGCTCCCGGGTTGACAAATACACGGATATATTGGACACCATTGGATCTCGGATCCCGTCGTTTGGACATCATTTACTTAACCTCGCTCGGAATCATTGGATTCACACCCTCGCTCGGAATCAGTGCATTCACACCCTCGATCAGACATCGTTACACATCATTTCGTTCGCAATCATTGGATCCCCCTCGTTTATCGCTTGTCAGACATTGGTCTAAGACGACAGACACGCAATCACTGGCTGCTGCAAACCGTTCTTTTTCAGCATTGTCGCTTGTCTCCAACTTCGTCGTTGCTAAGCGCAGATTCCGTTGGCAAGCTACAAACATACACGCATCTTGTTGTTGCGCTCGAGCAGCATTTACCGCTAATTTGACCTTCACTTGTGCGCAGCTGGACAACAGAAATTGTTGGTGCTACCTCTCCTCATTCTCTTTTTCCAAATAGTTCCTGCGAATTCGCTACAACACCATTGAACATTGGGCATGTTCACCAGCATACACCAATCATCTAACAAAAATCATCAATCAAAAAAAAGTGTTAGTCTGCTGGTGAACGAGTTTGATAGAATTTTTAAGCAACAAAGTTATCGATATATTTTTGTTTGGCGGAAGGTTTGAATTTTTGACAATAAACAGCTAAATAAAATTAAGAACTGACTACTAAATATTTATGACCGTCGTCAGTAGCACCAACTGCTCCTGGAATTCCCCTTGAATTATTCCTAAGACTTTGTTAGCCATTTAATGTTTGTTGTACGCCCGGCGACGGCGAGAATGTGCACATAATATCGAATATCCGATGGCTAAATCTATTTCTCTAGTCGAATCATACATTTACCATTAAGAAGGACTCCAATCCACGCAAAGAAGGGTCCAAAAAAGTTAATTTTAACAGAGTGGCAATGTTTTAAGAGCAGAGATGTGCGAGTAAGGACAATTCGCACCCGTCCAGCCACGATCCTGACCACGGCTGTCCCGTCCCGATCCCGAACAACAAATTTCAATTCAATATCGTCGCGCCAGATCCCCTACTTCTCTAGGGTCCCGCTGGAATCCCGTCGCCAGCCCATCTCTAGCTATGAGTCCTTAATGTCTCCTCCTGTTCTTCCAAAGAAATCGTTGTGGGCGACGCCCAAGCGTGCTGCATGCCTGCCAATAAGGCAGTAACCCGTTAGGGCCCAGACCAGAAGTAAGATGTTTTTCGTTTCAGGTTAAACGAGGACCACGTGACCCTAGCACCAGCACATGCCGGAAGGTTACGTAATCGTTCCGTAACCAGGCACCGGGTTTCATTCCTTGTGATTATCTTGTATGAGGATATGGGCATCCATATCAAGCTCTTCTCTGGAAGTAGCTGAATGGTAGTGCCTTGACAAACTGTGATGAGGTGTCCATGTACCCAGGTGTGGTGGTTAATACGCGTACGCAGGGCGTCTCCTTTTTGGAGTGGCGGCTTTTCAAGATTCCTTCCTCCTCCGCAATAACCATTGGAGCATTCAGAGCCTTGCTCGAATTTCCGTGAGCTACTGGCGAAACCACGTTCTCTGCCATTTCATTTATTTAAAAAAACGAAGAGGTTTCCACATTCATTTTGCATTTGCCTTCTCTAAATTGCTTGTTTGTATACTTCTGACAGCTGTGTGCTATCGATAACAAATCATAATCAAGCAATTCTAACAATTTATTTCTTTGTTAGATTCACATCTAACACAATCACGAAAAATAGCAAACATGATTGCGCATCATGCCCGTTCACCAGCACAATCTAACAAAAATAATCGATTTTTTGTCATCGATTTATGCTGCTGAACACGCTCAATAACATACACACAAATTTAGTATGTGTGTGTGTAGAACAAACGAGAAAGGCAATGCTAACTTCGTCTATACCGAAGTTTTGATACACTTGAAATAGCTTGTCACAACGGTTAGCGACTTTGACCAAACATCGCAAATCAGCTTAAAAACATGACATATTACACATGACCGTATTTGAGAGCGATAATATTGAGAACAAACCAGTTTTTCTTACTAAAACCCATTTTTCGAACGAACATTTGTATGGCAGCTACAAGAAGTAGTCATCCGATCCGGTCGGTTCCGACATATTAGCAGCGTGCAGTAAAAAAAAGACTCTGTGCAAAGTTTCAGCTTGATAGCTCCAAAACTGAGGGACTAGTTCGCGTAGAAACAGACAGACGGACAGACAGACGGACAAAGCTTAATCGACTCAGCTCGTCATGCTGATCAAGAATATATATACTTTATGTGGTCGGAGATGATTCCATTTATGCGTTGCAAACTTCTGGGCAAAATTATAATGCACTTTTCAAGTGTATAATTAAGAATTAATTTGTTGGTAGGCTGGCAGAAGAATATGATACAACAAACTCCCCCAGAAACTAAGCGTTTTTGCATATTTCATTTAATGTGTTTTTTTTAGCGACCTGATCTTCTTAAATCCAAATGTTTGGTTGTGCTGGCTCAAGGTCATCCGTCCCATCCAAGGAATGAAAAGACGATAGTTTTTTGATTTCTGTTTTCCCAATATATTTCGGGCCCACATCGGGGTCCGTCTTCAGGGGGCTAACAAACAACATTAAACAGATAAAATTAACAAGATTTTTCCAAGAAACAATTTTTGAACATCATTGAAACCTATACATACATATTTACGGGACAAGTACGAGTGCTCGCCACGGAGTCTGATTTTCAACTAATTTCGTCTAATGTTTGTGTCAAGTAGATGTCTGTATATGTGTGCACAGTTCTCTGTGTCAGTTTTAAAATTCAGCCTAATCTCTGATGGTACATTAATGATATGCAGCATCTCCAGAGTAAAGCGCTTGATGTAGTGGCTCTCTTGTTGTAAAATGCTTGTGGCATCAAAATCTGGAGAATGGCCGCTCTCAGTGCATTGGGCCGCAAGAGCTGTTTTTTTTTTTTTTTTTTTTTTTTTTTTTTTTTTTTTTTTTTTTTTTTTTTGTAATTTTAACGAAACAATAATTTAAACAAACTCAATTTTTGGTTGTTGGACCTGGCGAAAAGGCTAAAGATTGGAGTGGCTGCTGCGTTTGCACAAAAATAAGTCCGTCGTCTTCAACTCGTAACAAAGGAAGATATTTATTGGCGGCAAAGCAAAGCCGCTATGCTTATAACATAAGTGCTGAATAGGCAGTGATAGAGAGAGTGAGAGAATCTACGCTAGAGAGCGACTTAACATACTATACAGTGGTTCAATTCATTTTCCTTTCGACTTCAATTGTACTTATTCTAGCTTAACCTAATTGAATAAACATGCCGGCCACGTTGAAGGACCACACTTGGACCTTCAAAAAATTGGTAGAGCCGCAAGCTTGTGGATTGGGCGTCTAACTACGCCCATTGCCGTTTTGACGTCTACGACTCGAATTCTTCCATCTTTGCCTGTTATGACCTCGACGATCCTGCCAAGTGTCCAGCGCTGAGGTGGCGTGCTGTCCTCGTGAATTACCACCAGCGTTCCTACTTCCAAATTGGTTTGGTGTGTTTGCCACTTGGTTCTCACTTGGAGAGTGTGGATGTAGTCCTTGGACCACGCTTGCCAGAACCGCTGTCTGAGCGTGGATAGCAGCTGCCACCTGCGCATATATGTAATTGCGCTGCCTGGCTTGTCCGGCTCGGATCCTTGCGGCAGCGAACGAAGGGGCTGTCCTATTAGGAGATGGCCTGGTGTTAGGGCTTCGCCGTCGTTGGGGTCGGCGCTGAGTGGAGTCAGCGGCCGAGAGTTGAGGATTGCCTCGACCTCTGCCAGATGACCTCTGACCTCGCTTTCCACCAGCGAAGCGTTTGCGATTTGACGCACCAGCAGGTGCTTTGCCGACTTTACGGCCGCCTCCCATAGACCGCCGAAATGCGGTGCTCGAGGAGGAATAAAGCTCCACTCCATCCCTATCTCCGCTGCGAACGACTGCAGACTGGCTTGCTGCTTGTTGAACTCTTTCTGAAGTTCTTTGAGCAAGTTGTTCGTCCCTACGAAGTTGGTCGCGTTGTCCGAATACATCCGTTCGGGGACGCCACGTCTTGCGATGAAGCTTTTGAGAGTTAAAATAAAGCAATTAGTGGATAAGTCTGCCACGAGTTCTAAATGAACAGCTTTTGAAGCAAAACACACAAACACAGCAATGTACATTTTTATAGGTGGGCGACCTCGGATACGCAAGGATACATTGATGGGTCCACAAAAATCTACTCCACAAACTAAGAAAGGTCGCATGGCCGTTACGCGGTCTGCTGGAAGACTTCCCATAACTTGTTCCATTAGCTTGGGTCGGTATCGAAAACAGTGCACACATCCGCGAACTACTTGGGTGCATTCTCTTCTCGCGTTAACGAGCCACATTCGCTGCCTAAGAAGTGCTATCATGGTTTTAACACCTGCGTGACAATTCCTTACATGTAAATCTCGCAAATACAGCCCTACAAACAAAGAATTCTTCGGCATTAAAATGGGAAATTTTGCGTCGTATTCCAATTGGGCATTTGAAAGCCGGCCTCCTACACGAATCAGTGAGATGTTTCTGCCATATTCCGAAAACTTTTGTATGAATGGAGTAAGTGACTGAAAACTTGATTGGAGTAGCTTTCCCCTTTCAAGTCTTGCAAATTCGTCTCGAAACTCAGCACGCTGAACCATTTCCAACATTTTGAGAAATGCAAAGTTTAGTTCTCTTGCACTTAGTTCAGCACCGCATTCTGGCGGTTTCGAGTGATTTACAAAACGGTAAACAAATGCAAGAATTCGAACTACTTTGCGATATGATGAAAATCGAGAGATAAAGGTCGATAGCCAATCTGGACTGGCAGCTAAACATACTTGAGCAGATTTTTTTGTCTCACTATTTATTATATCCGCTGGTAGTACAAAGTGATGGTTTTGAGGCCACTTTGTGTGGTCTCCTTGCAAAAACGTTGGGCCTTCTAGCCAAATTGATTGAACAAGCTCTTGAACGTCGCATCCTCGTGACGCAATGTCGGCTGGGTTCATCAACGAAGGCACATGTCGCCAAGTTGCTTCTTGGGACATCTCTTGTATCCCTGCAACTCTGTTCGCTATGAATGTTGTGAGCAATGAAGGTGCCATGTTTATCCAATGTAGTGTGATTTCAGAATCTGTCCAGAAGTGCACACTCTCGATTCGACATTTGTGAAGTACTTGTTTGACATGTGACCATAATTGAGTCAACAAGTGTGCTGCGCATAATTCGAGCCTGGGAATCGACTTTGTCTTAAGCGGAGCAACCTTTGCCTTTGCAGTGAGCAAATGGCAATACACATGGTTTTCGTGCTCGGCTCGAATATAAAGACAGCAGCCATACGCTTGACTGGACGCATCAGCAAAACCATGCACTTGTATGTTTGAGCACCCACTGGCATGTGCATATCTTGGAATAGAGATCTTATGAAGCTCCAACAAATTTTGCTTGAACATCTCCCACCTCGTATGCAAATGCATTGGAATTGTTTCATCCCATGCCAGCTGTGTGCGCCAGAGTTCCTGCAGTAGGATTTTTGCCTTTATGCCAATGGGACTTAAAAGCCCAAGTGGATCAAACATACGTGCGGTGACTGATAAAATATTGCGTTTCGTGGGACTAAGCTCAGTGAAGCTATTGTCCAACTGATATCGAAAAATATCTGTAGTTGGAGTCCACCGCATACCCAATGTCTTTGTCGAATCGGTATCATTGAAGCTAAGAACCTTTTCAGATTCACCTTCTTCAGCCAGATTTGGGTGGTTTGAGAACCATTTTGCAAGTGTAAAGCCTGCTGAACTAAGGATTTCAGACACTTGATCACAAATAAGCTTTAGTGTGGCAGTATCGTCCGCTCCAGTAAGCATGTCGTCGACATAAAAATCGTTGCAAACTACTTCAGCGCCAATCGCATGAGTTTCCTTGTGTCGCACGCCAGCTTCGTGCAGGCATCGTATGGCTAGAAAGGGCGCTGAAGCAGTACCATATGTGACCGTATTCAGTCGAAAAAATTGTAGCTCATCTGATGGCTTTTCTCGCCAAACAATGAGTTGAAACCACCGGTCATTTTCAGACATGCTCACTTGGCGATACATCTTCGCTATATCTGCCGTGAGGGCGAAACGGTTTAAGCGAAAACGAATAAGCGATAAGAATAATTCCCTCTGAATAGTCGGCCCCACCATGAGAATATCGTTTAGAGATTGTGACGAGGTCGTTTTGCTGGAAGCGTCAAACACGGCTCGAAGCTTGGTGGAACTGCTATCAGGCCTCAGGACA
Organism: Lordiphosa stackelbergi; assembly: GCA_018904235.1. Classification (NCBI taxonomy): domain Eukaryota; kingdom Metazoa; phylum Arthropoda; class Insecta; order Diptera; family Drosophilidae; genus Lordiphosa; species Lordiphosa stackelbergi. Next base: position 156,123 of record JAEIFU010000142.1, read on the forward strand.
CACTGATGGGGTATGAAGTAATGTGGTCCTGGTGGAATTTTAGTGTCTATGGCTGACATATGGCCGAGCTCTATATATTCTTTCATAAATTTAATGTACATCTCAGCCAGATCGGAATCTTTTGATACTTTGCGTTCTAGAGCCAGAAAACGACGCCTGGCTACCTCAAAGGATGAACCTAATACTTGAGGGTCAGTCTTAAAAGGTAAACTGACTTCGAACCTACCTGATGGTAGGATGCGTACCCGATTTGCAAAGTCTTTCTCACAAGCAAGCTGTTCTGCTGATAATTTAGATAAACGTCCTGCTTCAGGAACTTGTTCTAACTCCCAGAATCGCTCTACGAGTGCCTCCAGCTTATTGTCTTCAGTTGAATACATAGCCGCACAGCATGATGGGTTTTGGATGCGAAGCCGTTTGCATCTTCCAGATACTACCCAGCCTAGGAGAGTTTTTTGCACTAGCGGTGCTCCTTCAGCAAGTCTGACTTGACCAGTGCATAAGAGGTCGAAAAATGAATCTGCTCCTAGAAGCAAATCGATGCGCTGAGGTTTATAGAATTCTGGGTCGGCTAGTTCCAGATTTGCAGGAATTTTCCACTGGTTAATAGGTAGCGCACAATCTGGTTGCCTTTTCGAGATCGAACTAAGTACCCAGAAGTCTGCGACAAACTTATGAGCGTTTACTCGAGAGGAGATAGTTGCCGAAACTTCACTTTTAGCTACCAAACTTGATTGGCCGATGGACGTAACCGTAAGAGATTTCTTGGATCTCGAAAGTCTAAGGGCTTGAGCTAGTTCCTCAGTCATGAAATTGACCTGCGAGCCAGAATCAAGTAAAGCTCTTGCTAAGCGAACTTCCCCAAACCGATCACGAATTTGTACGACCGCTGTTGCTAGAATTACGTGGTCGACTCCACTAGCAACGTGATTTACTTGTGCATGTGATGAGGCTTGATCTTGACGCTTAGACTCACAAATCTGATTTTGACTGGAACTAGAGCCCTGAGAGGTTGCATATCTGTGAAGCAAAGTGTTATGAAGGCGAGAGCATATTCTGCACTTGGAAGCTGTACACTTGGACACCCTGTGTCCTGTGTGGAGGCAGTTTATGCATAACTGATTGGTTTTTACGAACTCAAATCGTTCTAAAACTGGCAAAGCACTGAAACCCTGACAATTACCAATATGATGATTTGAGTTGCAAAAGTGACACTTAGGCTCATTTGGGCCACCAACCTTTGAGCATGTAAATGATGCTTTGCTAGCTGCACCTCGTCTGGGTGCTAGATCAGACCTTTGAGTAGTTCTTGACTTAGAACTTTCTTCAGCAGAAAGATGCTGAAACCGGCGATTTAGCACGGCAACACAATTCGACCACTGAGGCAGACAATTATAATCCAACTGCTCTTCATATTTGGATTTGGTAGTATGGTCGACCTTTGACATGACGATATGAATAATCATGGCATTTGCAATATCACTTTCCGTTCCTAGTGTCAATAGCGACTCGAAAATAGCAGACACAGTATCGACTATTGATCGCAATCCGGAAGCTGAGGTCTTGCCCATCGGAGCTATATCGAACAACTGTGCTAGAGTGTCAAAGTAGATTAAACACTTATTATCATAAACGCGCTTCAAGCTAGCCAAAGCTTTAGCATAATTATTGTCGGACACATTAAAGGCCTTAACCGTTCCTAATGCTTCATCCGACAGGCACGATATTAAGTGGTTAAACTTTTCGATATTAGATAATGAACTATCCGAGTCGACCAAGCTTTCAAACAAGCTAATAAACCTTGTATAATCCGCATGCTTTCCACTGAATTTAGGCAATTTCATTGCCGGCAAATGTGACCGAGAAGTAGACGCATGGGACTTATCAGATGCCTGAGGTTCTTGTAACGCGGATAAATACAGCGACTTTGTTACAACACAGACTTCTTCAAGAGACGCACGGCTTGTGTTATCCGGATCAACTGAATCTATTTCAGATTGTAACTCCATGGCCTTTGAAATATATGTGTTTAGGAATTCTAACCGACATTGAACTTCAATTTTTTTGTCTAACGAAATTGTTTTATTTATGAATGCTGTTTTCATCCGCGATATATCCTCTTCGACTTTTGTTAATTTTAGATACAAATTTGTTAATTTCTCACTCTGGCAGTCACCAATTTCAATCAATGATTCGTTACGTTTCTTTTTTCCTGTCATGATGCACTGATCCTATTTCTATGCACGCCTATATATGTAAACGTTCACTGTTCCCACCAAAGAGAAAACTTGGCAGAGAAAGGTAAGGCCAAGAGTGGTTAACCGAAGAGTAAACGAAGCGAGTACAAAATAAAGAGTAATCTAAATATATTCAAATATTACAATTCACCAAAACCACAAGAGAGAATCCAACTGAGAAAACAACAACAACAGCAGCAGCCAACTGACCACAGCCAATGGTCCAGCAGCGGCAACGGTAAATCGAAAACGAAATCGGAGAATAACTGAGCTCAAGTATAGCAATGATTTATGTGTGGAAGAACCAGAACGCATGTGTATGTGGGTATATGATTTTCGAGGGGTGTCACCAACTTTTTATTTTAAATTTTCACTTTAAGTTTAGTTTTTTTTTTTTTTTTTTGTTTGTGTTGCTTCAATTGTTCAAATGTACTACTTGTTTCACCAATGCCAAACGGTATGCATATATGTGTGAATGCTGCAGATGAAACAAACTGTATGCCGCTCACTATGTGTGTTTATATTCTTTATGTATTTAGGTTGTTAACCTTTGATGCTTAGCACACAGTTATGCATATTTTGGCACTGTTACCTGGTCATCGGATGAGTCGTCGCTCACTTCCCTTTTTTCCATGTAGATGCCCAGGCGATGTGCAGCAAATCCCACAAGAAGTCACAGAACTTAAACAAGCTAGCAGCCAGCCAATCTTGAATATGTCTTCTTATTTGAAGACCGAAACAAAACCTTTTCGAAGTCCCTTTTGCTCGGGCGCCATGTAATTTTAACGAAACAATATTTTAAACCAAATCAATTTTTGGTTGGTGTTGGACCTGGCGAAAAGGCTAAAGATTGGAGTGGCTGCTGCGTTTGTTCAAAAATAAGTCCGTCGTCTTCAACTCGTAACAAAGGAAGATATTTATTGGCGGCAAAGCAAAGCCGCTATGCTTATAACATAAGTGCTGAATAGGCAGTGATAGAGAGAGTGAGAGAATCTACGCTAGAGAGCGACTTAACATACTATACAGTGGTTCAATTCATTTTCCTTTCGACTTCAATTGTACTTATTCTAGCTTAACCTAATTGAATCAAAGAAGCAAACACTATCAGAGTTGTCAGCTGACGACCTTCGCATGATTATTCGTGAGACAAACAAGGAAACTAATGCAGAGGTTTTAGAAAAGCTTGCGTTCTTGTCAACGGATATGTCGGCGCTCAAACAGCAAAACGACCTGCTTAAGCTTGAGATCGAACAACTGAAAAAGGACAGAGAAGCAGACCAGAAACGCATGAATTCGATGGAAGACTACATATAGAATAAAAATCTTATCTTTAAAGGCTTAGTGGCCAACAAGGAGATATCCCAGGAAGTGGAGAAGGTGTGCAGAACCACGCTTCAAATGCCGTCCTCAGTTCGTGTCACGAGTACCAGGAAAATTTTCGAACGAAATGCAAAAATGAACGTGCTTGTGGAGGTGACTCTGAGCAAAGCTTGCACAATATACTCAAGGCATCTAGCAAACTTAAGGGGTCTGATATTTACTTCGAAAAAGACCTTAACGCCGATCGTCAACTTAAAAAGAAACTTCTTTTGCTGCTACGAAACAATCTTTTAACTGTAAGTAAAACCAGGGTTCGAATTGCTGACTGAATATTAGCAATAGTCTGAACTTTTGACTAAAAACTAAACTATCGTTTAGTCAATTTTTGTAAATCGACTACAACTATAGACTCAACTTAAGAAACATTTCATGTTTAAGCTAGGTACCGAGACACTCGAAATTTTTGCGGAGCGGAAATTGTTTGATAATTTCCTGAGCCGCTCAGACAATTTTTCAGCTGTTGTTTATTTAAAAAATTGGCGGGCTAATTCAAATAAAATTAAAGAGTTTATAGAATTGATAAAGGAAGTCACTGGGAGAAATTCAAAGGTCATAATCAATGCCATGGTAAATTTCATGGATGCATTTTGTGTGTGGCTGGAGGTATAAGCAGTGTCCTTTATTATTGTATTGCATTGGCCTGCGTGAGCAGAACTTGACCCCTAAGATATGTATACTGCTATTGCGAATACCTAAAGGTAGCAACGGGAGCGGCTGGAGCAACGGAAACTACCACATAAAGCCGGAGGAAACACTCTATAATGTGCAATGGAGACTGCAAAGGCTCAGGTCTGTTTGGCCGTGGGCTGTAGAGGATACGGAGGTTTGGACTCAGGTGGTGTGCACACATTGGGCGAATGGCATACCAACCACATCAACGGGGGAGCATACCGAAAAAGATTCTCAGTCACGAGTGATGCAGCGGCCGGAGCTGCCCGTATCAAAATGATTTTATTGGCCAGATTCCATGAAAATGGTTGCGACTTGCCCACTTTGATCATCTCCACATGTTTGTCCAACTCGCAGCTCTCCAAATAATTGTAGCATTGTTTTTTTTAGTCTTCTTTGCTTAAACTTTTTTCAATTATCAAACAAGTTTCATAATTTCATGACCCCCTTCGACAATTTATCAGCTGTTTTCAAGAAGACGAGTTGGCCGGTCCATGTTTATTGTCGAAGCGAATTTCGAATGTCTCGGTACTCGCTCAGGAAATGCGCTCTGACAATTTTCGCGAGCGGATTTCCTGAGCTATGTAATTAGATGGGCTCAGCAAAAATTTCGAGTGTCTCGGTACCTAGCTTAACTGAAAATGAAATAGTTGTTATAAAATATGATTGCATCAAGTATGCTTTGGAATATGAACAATAACTAAACAAAATGATAGTCATTAGTCGCTTTGTAACATTTGACTAATGAATATTTAGTTGTTTTAGTTGACTTGACTATCGACTGAGTAGTCGTTTCCGATATGTTGTCAAACATTGTTACTGTGTACTACATATAGCCAAAATAATTGTCTTTTCTTGGAATGTCAACTTAATTCACAGACTTCCGTTGTCGATAGTCAAGCGTTTCGAAACGACTACTTAGTCGATAATCAAGTCATCTGAAACAACTAAATATTCATTAGTCAAATGTTACAAAGCGACTATTAACAATCATTTTATTTTAGTTTTTGTTCATATCCCCAAGCATACTTTATCAAATCATATTTCATGACAACTATATCATTTCCAGTTGAAATGAATTGTTTCCGTAGTCGTAGTCAAAAAATCATTTTAGCATAGTCAAAATGTAAGTCATTTCGAACCCTGAGTAAAACACACAGAATTTTTGTTAGAGGGGATAATATGAGAGTCGCCGATAAATGGTTTCACTGGACACGGGATAACAAACTTGTCACTGGCCAAATGGATGCGCTAGCAGCTCTGTCGGAGTTGTATCCATTCGGGATGCACCACATTGTTGTGGATTACAACGAGCTACTAAGAAACCTACAAACAAAAAACTAGATACAGAAGGTAGTAATAATAATGATACATTAGATAAGAATAGTATTAAGAAGGAAAGTAAATCAAGAAATATACAGATTTTATCTTACAACATCGCCGGCCTGGCTAACAAGCGTTTACACAGCAGATTTTTTGAATTTATAAGGAAACATGAAATATTCCTGTTGTATGAGACATTTATTGAAAATAGAATCTCAAATTACGAAAGCTACTTCCCAGACCACATTCTTCACTGGCAATTGGCAACTAGAACGGCTTCAAGAGGACGTGCTTCCGGCGGGTGTCTTTTCGGAGTGCAGAAATCATTTTCTATGAAATTCCAAGCATCTTTAGCATCCCAAGGAAATTATGCATACTTCAAATTTAAACATTCAGAAAAAACGTATCAAGTCATCCCGGTCTATCTGAACTGCAACCACTGGGTGGTCTCCTTTGAAGAGCTTTATGAGCACCTGGCTGATTCCGAACAGGAAAATATCTTACTCGTGGGTGATTTTAATGTCCGTATAGGCACCGATCAAGTGGATATCGAAAGTTTTAGTTTGTCGAGTGGATTCAGTGCCATTCACAGATGCGCAAAGGACCTCCAAATGGACAGTAAAGGGAGAAAAATAATAGAGATGTGTGTAGACATGCGTTTGACTGTCTTGAATGGAAGAACGAAAAGTGACCCAAACGGGGAGCTTTCTTTCATCAGGGGCGAATATTCTTCTACAATTGATTACTGTATGAAGCGTGGAGACTGGAATAACGTACACCAAAGATATGAAAATTGAAAACCAAATTTTTTTGGACCATATGCCTATTGTGGTTAGTGTTTCAGTATGCGAAGGCCCTCACCTTTCTGAAGTGCCCAAGCTCCTTCCAAAACTAACATGGCGTGATAGATTGGCGTACCAATACGTAGAAAACCTCGAGCATGAAGTCACTGGTTTAAATAGAAATGCTGAAGTTACTTCTGAGAGGCTCATGGGGTGCATTCTAAAAGCGGCATGCAAACAAAAAAAACGATGGGATATATGCAACCGTGGTTTGATCCTCAATGTGAAGTGGCGAGGATTGCCTCTCTTCATCAACTCCGTCGGGCTCAAAGACAGAACTCTCCCGAAGATAGGCGACATTATCAAAAGGCCAACCGTCTTTACAAGGATCTGTGCCTCCAAAAGCAAAGGGAATATTTTAATCGAATCGAAAGAGCATAAAAGACAGCAAAACGTTTTGGACTTTGTTGCGCCGTTTAAACGGATCGTGAGCACGTAGCAGAATCAAGTCGGATCCCAGTAGTTTTTTTTGTGTCGGGTGCTGCCAAAAGCAAAGCATCCGGTGACCCGTTTGGCACAGTACCCCCAGTTGCTCACACAATTTAAGTCAACCATCCGGCAGTTTGCTAAGGGGTTATCATCGGACTGGCCGATCAGCACAGCAACGCCAGACGTTCGCACATAAATTGTCAGCCAGCCGCCAGACAGTTTTGGGACTGCCATCGGCCAGGCCATTTACCATTAACCACATGGCATTCAGAGAGAAGCTTGGCTTGGTCCCGTTGAGGAGCTGTATAGCCAGTTTTACCTTTACATGGCATTCAGCTAAGGGTAACCCAATGGACAGGCCGATCGGAACAACAATACCAGAGGTTATACATAATATGCCAACCATCCGCCAGGCTATTTCGGATCAGCCATACGCCAGCACATTTTCGGATAACCGTCCGGCATTCGGCTAACGGTAAACATCGGACTGACCGATCCGCACAGCCATATCAGAACTTATACTTGAAATGTCAGCTATCCGCCAAGCGATTTGGGACAACCATCGGAGTGGCCATTTGCGTTAACCACCCGGCAAGTCTGTTAAGGATAACCATCAGCCAGACCGATGCGTACAGCAATACCAGAGTATACACAGAAAATGTAAGACCGCGGTTGTGTACAAGTTTTTCAGTAAAGAAAAACTTTTTATTAGATGTTCCTAGGCGGGATCGAACCCTCAACCTCTTGCACAGAAGGCAAACACACTTCATGCTGCACCACAAACGGCTACATTTTTGTTAACCATTTGGCAATATCTAAAGTTTGCAAATTATATGTCATTTCCCCTTGTTAATCCACAAAGATAGAAATTAAGACCTTTACTGATTTGGATGATTTGGAACCGTCATATGATGGATTTGGCGGGATATTATTTTTTTATGTTGGTACACCTTCTCTCAACATATACATATACCTATGACGACATGATCATCCACTTTGCATTTATTGCATCTTTTGGACAGATATCGTAAAATTTTTCTTCTTAAGTATGACGCTTAATAGGGTCATAGCTGATGAAGAAGCATGTGTATATGGATATGACACCAAGACTGAAGCACCATCTCCGCCAATTCAAGCTGCCAGATTTTAGTACGGTCAATAAGAAATATTTCGTGAGGATATGTGCATTTTGCGTTAAGCATTCGGTACTTTGCGGTTTTAATCCGCCGACAATCGTCTACCCGACTCTGCAGACTCTAAATCAGCAGACGCGTCAGTCAGTCGACACGAAGTATAATTTTTTTAAAGTGCGAAAGCACAATCTTTACGTTTCCTGATTAAAGTTAAATAAGTAGATGTGCGTTTACAACGCTTATGGTAAGAAATTTTTAAATGAGAACTTTATAAAATATTTCAAATATATATATAGCACATTTAATTCTGATTTTGATCTTAGCAACAGTAGCACTGAGCTAGAGCATTCGACTGAGAAGCGTACGGTCTCGGGTTCAAATCCCAGTAAAGGTATGTTTATAAAAAAAAAATTTCAGAGTTTTTTCACCACATTCTAAAGATGTATAAGTTGATGTTGCGGTGGTTGGTGGTAATGTATAGAAACAAATGTATGTATAAAAGTGAAAAACGAAAGATATTTTTTTCTTTTGGTCTTTTGGGTGATAAAACCGCCTGGTCGATGTACAGTCCATACCGCCCACCATAAGGCTTACCCAAACAGCTTTCCGCTCGGTTGGACACTTTTGTCTGACCGCTGGCGGCGGTGTCCGGATTTCATGACATCCCATATAAAATCTGATATGAGAGCTGGTATGGGGCCCGGCAGCCGGAGCCAGAACCCGGCTGACATTCTCCAGCCGGCCGGCGACCTCCCGAACTACAGGGATTCTAATAGCCTAGCAAATCACTTCAAAAGGCTACTTTTTGTTGATCCCGACTTTGTATTAAGCCAATTTAGCTTTAGTCTTCCTCTTGTGCTGGATGATGATCTAGATTGCCCAATAACTGGGGAAGAAGTTCAGCTGGCTATATCTAAGGCAAAACCTAACAAAGCACCTGGAGAAGACCGTATTCCAGTCGAATTTCTCAAAGCAGCACCTGATTCCTTTATACAGCTACTTACAAACGAATTCAACCGGCTCTTTATATCCAAACTCATCCCTGCAAGCTTTAAAAGGAGCATTATTTTTCCTATTTTTAAAAAAGGTGATCCAAATGAAGCTGCGAACTACCTCGGAATCTCCTGTATAAACGCAATTTCTAAAACATTTGCATCGGTGCTTCTCTCCCGGCTTGAGAGATGGGTAATCAAACATAACAAGCTAAGCGAGTTTCAGTTTGGATTCAGAAGAAACTACTCAACTGTGGATAGCATATTCGTACTCACAAACATAGCATCATCGTTTCTGGCCGCAAAGAAAAAACTATACCTTTGTTTTGTGGATTTCAAAGCTGCTTTTGATACAGTCAACAGAAGAAGCCTTATATATAAATTAAGCAATCTGGGTGTATCCTTAAATTTTTTATTGGCTATACAAGCGCTCTATGACGGAACCGAATCAGCAGTGTGGGATGGAACACAGCTCTCATACTGGTTTGAAAACAACACTGGAGTCAAACAGGGGTGTCTGTTAAGCCCTCTTTTGTTCGCCTTATTTATCGATGATATCGCTTCCTCGATTCGGGGTGGAATCTCGGTAGCGGGCGTCAGAATAAAAGTGCTAATGTACGCAGATGACCTCGTCTTGTTAGCTGATTCTCCACGGATGCTGCAAAACATGCTGGATGACCTTTACTCCTACTGCTCCCTATGGGGACTAACTGTCAACACGGATAAAACGAAAATCCTCCCAATAAGAGACAATAGAGGCCGGATCTGCAAAGAAGAAATCTGGTACCTGAACACATGTGAAATCGAACGAGTCAAAGAGTTTACGTACTTGGGAGTTACCGTCACGTCCAACATGTCCTTTAAAACTCATCTTCAGCTGAAACTTCGAGATGCTATCAAGGCCCTCAACTGTACATGGAAGACGCTGCTAGGAAAACCAAACGTACTACCAAGTGTGAAATATAGGATGTTTGAAGCCACCGTTCGGTCAATCATGCTATATGCTGCACAGGTTTGGGGTTTTCTGGAATATGACGAAGTGGAGAAGCTTCTTCGATTTTTCATAAAGAAAATATTTAGGTTACCACGCAATACTCCGAACTATGCCCTATTTGTGGAAACTGGACTTTCGACCCTCTATACCCAAACGCTAGGATTACATTTTTCTTATATAAGGAAAATTTTCCAAATGCCTGAAACCCGCTTAGCTTCCGTTGTTGCCAAATCCCTGCTGTTGAGTCGAAGTCAGTGCTTCGAAACATGGAGAACACTTGCAGAAGAATTCAATGCTAATTTGGAGTTGACTAATCCAAATACGTGGGAGAGATCTCATCGAATAATATTGCAAGGAACCGTTCAAAAATCTCACTCTGATTTTATGCAGCAAGCTAGGAGCAGCTCTACGAGGATACTTTACAGACAACTAAGCTACTCATTGGGGGAAAACCACTATTTTCACGACAACAACAGCCTTAGCCTAATATCTTTTGTATTCAGAGCTAGATGTGAAATGCTGAACCTACGTTGCCGCCCATATGTCAACGACACGGAAGCCATCTGCACCCTCTGCAATTTAAACGCTAAAGAAGACACGTTTCACTTCATTGCAGTTTGCCCAATTTTACAGGAAATTAGAAAGGTGTATTGGAAGCAAGGAGAATTTAGTCAACAACGAGCCATTGAAATTTTAAACGGAGAAAATTGGAATATTCTTTTTAAATTTCTTGTAGAAGCATCAACATATAGAAATCGTATAATGTCTGAAGATTTTTAGTATAGTCCTAAACCGCCTAGGTAAACAAATTGTATTATAGCATATAGTTATCGCAACAGCTGACGGCTTTAAGCCAAAGCTGAGTTATGTTATTTTATTCAAATCTGTAACCCTACCTTAGTCACAACCTCAGAACGATTGTAGTACGAGTGTGGCTATTGGGATTGTAGGTCACCAACTATGTACACTTTGAAACCATATTTTGTGAATAAAATAAAGCACTACTACTACTACAGGGTTGCCCATATTCGACGGACCCATCTGGCAACGCCATAACTTTTGACAGAGATGTCAGATCGCTTAATGACATACCGCGTTTGAAGCGTCAGTCCAAGCAGATTTTTACCATGGAACAATACACGCCACGCGAGCGCTCTGAAATAGTTGAAATTTACATTCAACAGAACAAGTCAATTGTGAAAACTCAACGTGCTTTTAAAAAATTAAAAAATGTGAAAAGTTCTCATTGAATGGGACCGTAAATAAGCAAAATTGCCGTATTTACGCCACATAAAATCCTGAGGAGATTCAAGAAGTGCCTCTTCATGACGAAAAGTCACAGTTTGGTGCGGCGTTAGTGCGAAAACGGTCATTGGGCCGTTTTTCTTCCAAAATGAAAATGGCCATGCTGTTACCATCAACCAGGAGCGTTATCGCGACATGATGACCAATTTTGTGATGCCAATTATTCGTCGAAAGCGTATGAGGCAGTTCTGGTTTCAACAAGACGGCGCTCCACCGCACACAAGTCGCATAACAATCGATTTTCTGAAGAAATTGTTTCCGGGCCGTTTGATGTCGAAAAGTGGTGATTTGGACTGGCCACCGCGTTCGCCCGATTTGACGCCGCCTGACTTCTTCTTGTGGGGATATTTGAAGTCAAAGGTTTACGTTAACAAGCCAAGGACCGTAGAAGAGCTCAAGGACAACATTCGTGAAGAAATAGCCGCTATTCCGGCCGAAATGTTGGCGAAATCGATGGAAAATGCTGCAAAAAGGGCACAATACGCCATCAACGCCAGAGGCGGCCATTTGAGAGATATCATATTCAAAAATTGATGTAAACAAATCTACTTGGAACAAATTAAATGATTAAGATTGCCAACCGCCAAATTTTTATTTTTTTCTTTGATTTTTAAAAAAAGAAACATGGGTCCGTCGAATATGGGCAACCCTGTACTACTACTACTACTACTACTACTACTACTACTACTACTACTACTACTACTAATATTTTATACACTTATAACAATAACTTAAAAATAAATGATTCGCCCATCTAGGACAAAACTCTTATCAAAAAACAGTATATTTGACCAAAGAAAATTACCACTACGGCTGACTTGGCAGTAGCCGATTCGATTCACCCAATTTTTTAAAACATTTTCAATTGTACCACGAATCTACGAATCTCGTTCTTCAACTCATCAATTGTTCCACTATTGTTTGCATAAAATTTGTCCTTGACTGCTCCACAAAGATAATAGTCTAACGGTGTCATATTTCTATATGTTTCCATGTTTGCTGATTGCCGATTTTCAAATATAGGGCGCAGAAGATCGATTGTGGCGTGTCGATTGTGTGGCAAGTCTTCCGCTTCAATTTCCTCGAAGAACCAATCACTTAACATTGCGTATTGACTTCTCGACGACGATACGCAGAATTTTCTGTGCCCCAGATGCGACAATTTTGTTTATTTACATAACCACCGAGGTGGAAATGTGCTTCATCCGAAAAGTTGATTTTTCGATCAAATACACCATCTTCGGCCAAACGATCTTCCGCCCCATTTGCGAACTGTAGACGATTCGGATAGTCAATTCGCTTTAAATGCTGCACCAATTCAACTGTGCATGTCTTCATGGCAAGGTGCCATGATGGAAAATTCGCATCAAAAAATTGCGCGAAATGTCCAATTGTTGAGATAGATGGCGAGTTGACGTCGATGGTTGTTCACGCACATTTTCAGCAACGGCAGCAATGTTTTCGGTCGAGCGCACCGGACGAGTAACTAGTACGTACACGGGTTGGTTTATCCACCAACATTCCAGTTTCACAAACTCGCTTCTCGAATTCATCCACAAATTAAGTTTTCGAACAATTTTTTTGTTAAAAGTTTTTTTTTTCAAATTTTTGTTTGGTTCGAGGACTCAGCACATTGGAAATATGTTTTTGATATTTCCCAACTTTCATCGAGTGAATTGCGACCCATTTCGTAAATGTAAAAATTTTTACTAAATATTAGTAGCTTTCCGAATGACATTTTAAAGTCAAAATTATCGTTAACTCGATCAAATTGCGTTGCCGATTTTGGCGAATAAATTGGTTGCCGTCAGCAGCCGCCCACAGTCAGGTGCCACACCTGTGCCCACCCATTCAGTGATCCCCCCACCCCCATAGTAAAGTGCAGTGCATCACAATGAGTTTTCACGCAAGCTTTTATGAATCACATTTCAACCAATATCCATTTGTTTATGTTTAAGTACAAATTTAGAAATTTTGGTTGACGACGTAAGCGCCACATTACGTTTAACGTCAATTTTTTACGCTCTACAAAAGCATACGTTTAACTCTAAAGGTGTTAGTGCTGACAACCAATTAGTGCTGACACTTTTTTAGCTAGAGTCTTTAATTGTGATTTTGGTCGTTTTACAGCCGGAACATCACTTTAGTTCAAGTGCCCACCGTTTCGCTCTGTTTTCCGTTTCACCCAAACGGAAGCAAAGGCAAATGATGGGGATTTATGTGAAGTGGATGTCTGGAGGTTCAAATGACTAAAACCTGAAATAAAGCTTTAGTCACAAATTTATTATTTGATGCGGGTTCTACAAATAAACCTGCATCACTCCAAACCTGCAACCACTGAACTTTTACTTCACCTATCCTCAGGAGAAGTAAAGGTAAAACTGGCTATACAGCTCCTCAACGGGGCCAAGCCAAGCTTCTCTCAATCTCTTGGCGTGTGTGCTTTAAATTTTTCGCACAAGAGAAAGGGACCTACAGTATAACGCCGGATCCGAACGGCAAAGTTTGAGAAATTGCTTTTTCATGGCTAGTTACTTCACAGCTGGCGCCACTAAGCTGGTGAAGGTGACCGTATGTGTAAAAGCTAGTTTCTAAAGAAAGAAAAAACTTTTATTATTAGATGTTCAGAGGCGGGATCGAACCCACGACCTCCCGCCCAGCAGTCCAGCACACTAACCACTGGGCCACAGACGGCCACTCAGGCGAAGTAGATATTGTTTTTGTTCAAGAGCCATGGATTTCTGGTGACAGAATCAATGGTTTACGGACAAAGATAACCTTTACCATACCAAGGGGAAGGGGAAATTCGTACATGTATTTTAACCAAAATACATTTTAAAACACTATTTCTTCCCCAATTTAGTGATGGTGACATCACTACAGTCAGCCTGGAACTGGGAAGTTCCACAATCAGGTTGGCCTCATTTTATCTGGCTCATGACACTGAGAGCCCTCCACCACCAAAAATGTTACGGGACCTAACTGGAAGCTACAGTCCCACTCACACAAGCCTTATTTTAGGTGGCGATGCCAACGCACACCACACACAATGGGGCAGCACAGATATAAATGAACGCGGCCAATCACTGTACAACTACCTATTGCAGACAGATTTGCATATTGCCAATAAAAGGGAATGACTCCCCTTATCATTAAAAATAGAAGGGAGGTTTATAACCCTCATCTCCGAAGACTATGTAACCAATTGATCTCATGGAAGGTGCTTCCAGAGCACTCTTTCTCTGATCATCGATACAAAGAGGTCGTACTAACAAATAAGTGTCTATCATCAATACGTATACGGACTCGTTCAATAGGGCCTGCCCCCCCTAGAAAAATAAAATCCACCGTAGCTAAATATAACGACCAAACAACCGCTTGGGAGTTATATTATATAAACAAAAACTAGGTACTTATAAGTTGACAGCGGATTTTATTCAAATTTTTAAATTTATTACATATTTTGCGTATGGGCATTTTCAAAAAAAGGTCCACCTGGGCCAAAAAAATTAAAGTGGTTAAGAATACTATATTTGATCGAATTTTCATATGGAAACAATCAAATTAAACTAATGTAAGCAAATCTAACATTTACTAATAACCCAAATGGATATATTCGGTTTCACGGCCGTGCTTGCTCGATTTTTTTTCTCATTATACCCTGTTCTCTTTAAAAATGGGAAAAAGGGGATCATGAAGTTGTGAAAATGTATGTAACAGCCAGAAGGAAGCACCTCCGACCCCATAAAGTATATATATTCTTGATCAGCATCAACAGCCGAGTCGATTTAGCCATGTCCGTCTGTCCGTCTGTCCGTCCGTCCGTCTGTCCGTCTGTCTGTCTGTTTGAACGCGTCGATCTCAGAGACTGTAACAGATAGAGCCACAATTTTTGGCATGTATATAGGTGTATACTGTACCCACATCGAGTTTGTTTTAGATTTGGAAAATTCCTCCTCCTCCATCTTTTATCAGCGAAAAACTGTCTTTCTCTCTGTATAAACGCGTGGATCTCACAGACTATAAGAGGTGGAGCCACCAATTTTTGCATGTTTGAAGGTGTATACTGTACTCAGATCAAGTTGGTTTCAGATTTGGAAAATTCCACCTCCTCCATCTTTTAGCAGCGAAAAACTGTCTCTCTATCTCTGTATTAACGCGTTGATCTCAGAGACTATAAGAGGTAGAGCCACAAATTTTTGCATATATGTAGGTGTATATCGTACCCAAATCAAGTTTGCTTCAGATTTGGCAAATTCCTACTCCTTCTTCTTCTAACCGCGAAAAACTGTCAGACCTAAAATTTTTAAGTTTGGACCTAATGATTGAATATATATTCTATTCTGTATACCACTACAAGAGTGCGCAATTATTCAAATAAATTTTAAAATAAAAGGAATTTAAAGCTATAGGAACCACATTACTTGGAACAGGGTATTTTGCTGTCGGGGCACTCGACCGCAACACTCTTACTTGTTTTGACAATAAATTTGCTTAATTTTTTTGGTGGTACAAAGGGCTATACAAGAATGCATAAGAAACGATGAGAAACTATGCCAATGTAAATAACTGTAACAAGATCGAGAATCGGAAATAAGCTACGCTATGCCCCTTACGATATCGCACCATCTTGACCAGTCTTTTAAAGTTCAGGAAGTACGCAGTGCACTCCTTGGCCTTAAGGACAATAAAGCCCCAGGAGAAGAGAAGGGTCTCCGTCGAGGTTTTCAAAAATGCCTCCCCAACCTTTATTGAACAACTGACACTTGCCTACGACCATATTTTCAAAACCGGTGCCTTCCCAGCTTCATTCAAGAAGAGCTTGATATTTCCAATTTACAAAAAAGGAACTCAAACGGAAGCCAGCAACTATCGAGGTATCTCGTTCATATGTTCATATGCTTTATAGACTTTAAGGCTGCCTTTGATACGGTCAATAGACGAAGCCTCTTCTACAAACTAAGCAACTTAGGTCTATCATCCAAAATTCTCAAGGCTTTACAAAATTTATATGCCGACAACATTGCAACCGTGTGGGATGGATCAAAACTGTCGGACTGGTTTGAAACGAATACCGGAGTTAAGCAAGGATGTTTTATTAGTCCACTACTTTTTTCGCTCTATATCGACGATATTGGAGAAATCCTGCCAGGTGGTGTTACCTTTGGCGGCCTAACCGTCAAAACGCTGATGTACGCTGACGATATGTGCATCCTAGCGGAAAGCTCGCAAATGCTTCAAAATATGCTAAATGCTCTTGGAAGCTACTGTGCGCTATGGGGCTTGCAAATCAACACTGACAAATCTAAGGTTATGTCTATAGGACCACGGAGAAGCAGGCTAAGAAATGGGGAGTGTCTGCACATAAATGGAAGATCGTTAGAGATAGTGTTGTCCTACAAATATTTGAGCGTCACAATATCCGATAACAAGAATTTCGCGGATCACATAAAAGGGAAGCTTGGAGAAGCAAAAATTGCAATCAACACTACATGGAGGACATTGCTGAGTAAAAACAACGTGAAGCCAAGTTGCAAATATAAGATGTTCCAGGCAACCGTAAGAAGCATCATGTGTTATGCTGCTGAAATTTGGGGATTTCTCAGATTCGACGATGTTGAACGTTTGTTGACTTTTTTCATCGAAAAGGTATTCAGACTACCGCAGAATACGCCAAATTACGCGATTTATATTGAAACTGGCCTTCCAACTCTGTATACGTATACACTGCAACTGCATTTCAACTATGTATCCAAGGTCATGAACATGCCGGAGAAAAGAATGCCTAAGAAAATGATGAGTCAACTGCTTCTTGAGAAAAGTCAGTTTTTTTATGACTGGACCATCATTTCAAACAACTGCGGGCTTAACTTTGACTGGGACAACATAGAAGGACGGCGTCATACACAAGCTGAAGTCATAAAAAGGCTTTGTGAAGATGAGCGTGAACTCTTTATAAGCCGAGCTAGACAGAGCACCGAAAGGTCCTTATATAAAAAGCTGACTCACAACCTGGGTCAATCAAACTATTTTCAAGATAGCCTAGGTACAAACTCTATTAGCAATATTTTTAAAGCGAGATGCGAAATGATTGCATTAAACTTTAGGCCATACAGAAGGGACTTGGATGAAACCTGCAGCCTGTGTAATATGCGCGAAAAGGAAAATGTGGAACATTTTATCTGTACTTGTCCTATCCTTAAAGAGGTGCGATATCAGCACTTCCATCGCATCACTTTAACCGAGTTTGAACTACAAAGAATTTTAAATGGGGAAAATTGGTGCACCCTAGCATCCTTTTTAGCAGAAGCCACAAAATATCGGAGACAAATTGTAAACGAAGATTTTTAAGTTTTTATATTATTATTTTTATTTTTCTAAAATAGTCCGTAGAGCCGCCCTCATTGACAGAAGATCCACTATCTCGTGACGAACGGGGAAGGTGGGTGAAGTAGTCGAATGAAAGGCGACTCTCAGACAAACATATGTATATTTATAATAATATAGAAAATACAACAAGTATCAACTGACGTTTTAAATAAACCATTGTTGTATAACACTTACCTTTTTTATTATTGTAAAGCCAGCAGCAAAACCACGTAATAACTATGTTGATATTTTACCTTTACTCAATAAAAACAACATACTACTACTACTACTAAATAACTGTAAGTTTTTGCTTCGCATTACAGCAGAAACCACAGTAAAATGATGATGGAAAAAATGTCGCGTTCGACATGTCACTTATCGACAGAGATAAAAATTTTTTATACAAAAAATGTACTCAAGATTTTTAAATCAAATAATATACATTTCAAAGAACTATTCATTCATGAGATATCAAGATTATTTGGGCTTAATAATTGTGTTAGGTTTCGCTAAGCTTTGTCTTTATATAGCTAATCGCGAAAACCACTTCTGTATTTGTCACGTTCGAATAGCTTCCAATTTTGTCATTATTTTGGAAGCCGAATTTCACTTGATAAACACTTTAACACTAATTAAAGTACTTGCTAACAGCTATATTATACTTTAAACGAGAAAGGCAAAGCTAACTTCGTCTGTACCGAAGTTTGATACACTTGAAATAGCTTGTCACAACGTTTAGCGACTTCGACCAAACTTCGCAAATTAGCTTCAAAACATGACATTTTACCCATGACCGTATTTGAGAGCGATAATATTGAGAACAAACCAGTTTTTCTCACTAAACCCCATTTTTCTCAGAGATGGTATGAGATAGAGGTTTGACATGTATGGGCATTTGCAGGCAGATCAAGCTTATATTCAATTATTGCCACGCCCCCTCTTGCCACAGCAATTTAGAAAAAAAGTCATATCTCCCACAGTTTTGTAGATAGGTATTTCATTCAGACAATTTATGGCTATTTAAAACTTCGTGTTTTCTAAATAAATTCTTTGAAATCTTTATTGTTCTGAAATGTTTTTATTATGATTGTTGTAACAATATACAATTAAGCATTTTTCTAAATTTTCCTTTGAAAAGTTTTGGCGTTTCTCAGAAAAAATTAGCTTGTAGGCCGCTGCGTTCGTCATCGCCAGATGTAAGCGGTGCATATTTAAATTATAATATGTCAGACATATTGATTTTCCCCGCGTCAGTTATTTCGGAATCATTATTAAATAGTATTTGATTCAGCTTAGCAAATGATCCATAGTCCGGACTCAGTTCCAATACATCTTTCAGTTTTTTTTTGCAGTTTTAAACCGAATTCCCATTTCCATGGAGGTTATAATTTCCGGTATTCTCATTGTTGTATTGTATTATAAATAAATTATATATATTATAAGTTTTCGCGGACTGAATCGCATTATGATGGAATCAAACTCAGGCTGCGCATCCAAAGGAAAATGACGCGTTAGCACTAAGTAAAAAAGTAAGCAAAATAATCTCTAAGCTATGCTAAGCTTGTCCTCTTACAATAAAATCTGCGCATGTGATAAGTCGCACTTATTTTGAAGCCCTTGCCTTTTACGTTTGCCGCTCTACCGTGTACTCTTGTGCCAGACCCGACTTGGCCAGCCATCAGCAGCAGCAGCAGCAACAACAACAACAACAACCTCCTCCGCCAGATCTGTGTGGCAAATCACCCCCTCTTTTCAGATCATCGCAGCCAAACCCTACTTGGCCGTACTAGCCATAGCTACAATTGTCAACCATTTACAGCCCATTTCTTCATGGTCCTTCGACGCCAACAACAACCGGCAACTTACTGAGAAAAAAACTTTTAGTTGGGAAGATCAAAGCAGCACCAATCAGGCCAGACCTCGCGAGGATAAGGAAGCTCACCTCCCAGAAGCCTTAAGCCTTAGTCCCAATCTAAGGCAGAAAGGTAAAGTTAAATTTTTTTCTCATAGTGAAAAGTGTGTGAAAAAATAAAAACGTGCTGTTGCATTCACGCATACACACACATACAAAGAGTTTTGGTGTTTTTCCTAGTGCGGTCGCGTCTCCTTAATCGCTCCAGCATAGTCTTAAAATTCCGAACTATCCGAAGCTGCGAAAAGAAGTGAAGTGGTGATAAAAGTCTCCAAAAGGCAAAGGAACATACCGCGTATGGTGGCACCAGCTGGCGGGCGCTACTGTGGCCAAACCCAAAAGCTGCATCTTGCTGACCTGCCCCGAGGGGGGTGGTGGCGCTGCACCTTCACCTTCTCCTTGTGTGTGTGGAAAACAACAAGAAAACTTTTCACCTCTCTCACTGTTGTGGCCTGCCAAATTACTCTATCAGCTGATAGCAGTGCTGGTAAGTGCAAACACTTAGCAGTGACTCAGCAGTGATTCAACAGTGACAGAAAAGTGCTGTAGCGATCAACGAGCCAAACGAGGAAAAGTAAAGCATACTCTCAGGCGGAATTTTTAAATTTTAATATTTGAAATTATTTTTGCGAGAGGATCAAAGTCTAGGCTTTCTATTAGACAAAAGTGTAAAGGTCGTGGATCTGACCGACTGCCAACCCTTCCGCCGCGGCGGCGCACGTCAAAAACAGGGCCCTGGCGACCGAATTGGAGCGGTATAGCTCCCAGCGATCAAAAGTCAAAGGGAAACCTCTGGCCACCGAAAGACTACTAGAACCTAAAAAGAAAAAGAAAACCACTGCCTAAACACTGGAGCGGCATGACCAGGCGGTACCTGCGCGACGCCATGCGTTGCAAGGGTCTCCGTAGGAAATGTGCATGCCGAGCACAGAAAACATAGCAACGACTGTAGATATGCCTTTTGCCCGGGGAGCGAAACTGGCAAGAACTCCCCCAGGGGCACCACTCGTGCAGCAAACTGTAGCACAGAGTGTATCAAAGAGCGTCGAGTCGGACACACCAAAAAGAGGCAGGGACGAAACTAGTTCCCCGGGGCAACCCTGGCAACAAAGGCAAAAAAGTATAGAGGATTAGGCCCAATCGCAAGCGACCAGTTGCGAGCCCTCGGGGACACGCTCGATAATATCATTTATACAGTGAACGAAAAAAGACCAGTAGTACGGTACATAAACCAGGATATGAAGAATACAGGGTTGCCCATATTCGACGGACCCATGTTTTTTTTTTAAAAATCAAAGAAAAAAATAAAAATTTGGCGGTTGGCAATCTTAATCATTTAATTTGTTCCAAGTAGATTTGTTTACATCAATTTTTGAATATGATATCTCTCAAATGGCCGCCTCTGGCGTTGATGGCGTATTGTGCCCTTTTTGCAGCATTTTCCATCGATTTCGCCAACATTTCGGCCGGAATAGCTATTTCTTCACGAATGTTGTCCTTGAGCTCTTCTACGGTCCTTGGCTTGTTAACGTAAACCTTTGACTTCAAATATCCCCACAAGAAGAAGTCAGGCGGCGTCAAATCGGGCGAACGCGGTGGCCAGTCCAAATCACCACTTTTCGACATCAAACGGCCCGGAAACAATTTCTTCAGAAAATCGATTGTTATGCGACTTGTGTGCGGTGGAGCGCCGTCTTGTTGAAACCAGAACTGCCTCATACGCTTTCGACGAATAATTGGCATCACAAAATTGGTCATCATGTCGCGATAACGCTCCTGGTTGATGGTAACAGCATGGCCATTTTCATTTTGGAAGAAAAACGGCCCAATGACCGTTTTCGCACTAACGCCGCACCAAACTGTGACTTTTTCGTCATGAAGAGGCACTTCTTGAATCTCCTCAGGATTTTCAGTGGCGTAAATACGGCAATTTTGCTTATTTACGCTCCCATTCAATGTGAAATGGGCTTAATTTTTAATTTTTTAAAAGCACGTTGAGTTTTCACAATTGACTTGTTCTGTTGAATGTAAATTTCAACTATTTCAGAGCGCTCGCGTGGCGTGTATTGTTCCATGGTAAAAATCTGCTTGGACTGACGCTTCAAACGCGGTATGTCATTAAGCGATCTGACATCTCTGTCAAAAGTTTTGGCGTTGCCAGATGGGTTCGTCGAATATGGGCAACCCTGTACACTTGCGAAGATGAAGGACATCCAGAAAAGTGTAATCGAGAATCTGGAAAGCATGATAGAGGAGCCTCAATACTGTCAGAGGTGCACCATGGAGCTGGAAGCAAACCTCCCAGACTCTATAGTGGCAGTTAAAGAGTCAAAAACTTCTAGCAGCATTGATGCGACAGCGCAAACGACCCCCACTCTTGCCGCGTCCAATCAAACTGAGAGCCCGGAAGAAGCAAGTAAATTGCATCCTCGTTGATCGGGATCTGGCGAAGCAGTGAGCACAGTAAGTGTGGAAATGACAACCCAAACCACCAGTGAACTAAATAATCGTCGCAAAAATGGTCAAAATAGTGTCCGAAGCCACAGCACTGCCAATGATGGGCCTACAAAACCTCAGGATCCCGGATCTCGAACCTAAATGAGGCGAAGGATCAAGTCCGAAGTGTGCGACGTTCTGCAAATGGCGACCTGCTGTTCGAGTTGAAAAGTTCAGGGCCGGAAAGTACCCAGACGCTTCGGGGAGAAATCGATCGAGTGCTGGGCGTCAAAGCTGATATTCTTGCACTCACACAAGAGACACGCCTCCTTATACGGGACCTGGATGAGCTTGTTTGCCCGGAGGAAATCTGTCAGGCTTTCGAGTCCGAATTTGGCCCAACTGTCAACGGCTCAGCAATTAAGAGCCTTAGAAAAACATTCGCGGGCACGCAGGTGGCAACGATTCTGCTACCAATTGACTCTTAAAGTGGGTCATATTAAGATCGGATGGACAAGATGTCGCATCAAGGAACAAGAGGGGAAAGCCTCGCTGCTACAAGTGCCTTGAGATTGGCCACAGGGCAATCAGATGCACAAACCCAGTGGACAGAAGTAACTGCTGCATAAGATGTGGTGAAGCAGGTCACAAAGCAGCAGCCTGTAGCAACGTGGCAAAGTGCTTTCTTTGCAGTGATAGAGGTAGGAAACACACAAACCACCAAGCAGGAAGCAAACGGTGCCCCTTTTCCGACACCTCCATAAGAGAGCGAGCTAAAAACTGCCAAAATGACTAAGTTTATTCAAATAAACCTAAATCATTGCGAGGCAGCTCAAGACCTGCTAAAACAGAGTATAACTGAACTAGGCCTGGACGTGGCGATCGTTAGCGAACCTTATAGGTGCAGATTAGAGCGGAACTGGATTTCTGACAACACAGGAAAGGCAGCAATCTCGCCATGCAAGAATACAGTGGCCCAACTGGGATCCGAACAGAGGTTTAACTACTTCGTGCGAGCTAAGCTGACTGGTACAGCTGCTACCTTTCCCCTAGTCTTAGTTTTACTGACTTCTGCAGTGCCATGGATGAACTTGTCTACGATGCCAGGGCACACACACCTTGTATTATCGCAGGAGACTTCAATGCCTGGGCTATTGAATGGGGCAGCGTTAGCACTAACGCTAGAGAACAAGCTCTACAAGAAGCAATTGCGTCCCTCGACTTAGCATTGCTCAACACCGGAACTCAACAAACGTTCAGCCGCGGAGGAAGAGGCTCCGTTATTGACCTCACTTATGTTAGCAGTAGCCTAGCTAACACATCGACATGGGAAGTGGGTCAACACTACACTGGGAGCGATCATGAAGCTATCCTTTTTAAGATCGGGGAGACCAATGGACAGCAGTCTGTCAACCGGCAGAGGGGCAAAGCGTACCGCACAGACACGCTGAATATTCAGCGGCTTATATCTGCAATCGACACGATGCAAGTGCACGGCATGGCACAGGACATGGCAGAACAGCTAGTCGAGCAAATGAGAGCGGCGTGCGATGGTCACGCCATTCGAACGAGCAAGCGAGAGTGCTTCCTACAACTTTGCGACTCTGCTGAGCAGGACCCTTGGGGGAAAGCGTACAAAATAGTGGTCAGAAGGCTTCACGCAAACAAGCAAACAGTACCGACAGATCGTGATACGCTTAAGAAGATAGTGGAGGTGCTCTTCCCCCACAGGGACGAAATATACCCGATTCCAGCTACTCCATCTAGCGGAGTCGCCCATACTACTGTAACAATGGAGGAAGTTAAAGAGGTGGCCACAGGGTTGAAGCCAAATAAGGCACCAGGGCCCGACGCACTCCCAAACCGTGCCCTTAAACTCGCCATTGCTCTACGACCGGAAGTGTTTGCAGATACATTTAATAAATGCCTAAGCGAAGGAATATTCCCAAGTATGTGGAAGTTGCAGAAGCTGGTTCTCATATCGAAACCGGGTAAGCCCCCTGAGGAGCCATCTTCGTTTAGGCCTATCTGCATAATCGATACAATGGGGAAAGTATTTGAGAAGCTCATTAGACAGAAACTTGAAGCAGCAATTGACTTCGGAGGTGGTTTCTCACCAAGCTAGTTTGGCTTCCGAAAAGCGAGGTCAACTGCAGATGCCATTTCCAAGGTTGTTGGAATTGCATCTGAGGCTATCAAGGGTACTCGCTGCAAGGGAGGAAAAACGAAATACTGTCTTATCGCCACTCTGGACGTGAAAAATGCCTTTAATACTGCGTCCAGGGGTAAGATACTAAATGCGCTGCGCGAATTTGATGTTCCGTCCTACCTCCTCGCAACAATTAGGAGCTACTTTGACGGCAGACAGCTCAAATACGAATCGGACAGTGGCACCGAAACTCATGCTATCATAGCGGGTGTACCCCAGGGCTCTGTCTTGGGCCCGCTTCTCTGGAACAGCAGGTATGATGGAATATTGAGACTTGCACTCCCTACTGAAACACACGTAGCAATTGCTTCATTGCACCTGCTCTCCGCTGTAGCAATCTCCTTTGCCACTGTCACTAGCGCCACATCATCCGCAAAGCCAACTACGTGCAACTTCCACATACTTGGGAATATTCCTTCGCTTAGGCATTTATTAAATGTATCCGCAAACACTTCCGGTCGTAGAGCAATGGCGAGTTTAAGGGCACGGTTTGGGAGTGCGTCGGGCCCTGGTGCCTTATTTGGCTTCAACCCTGTGGCCACCTCTTTAACTTTCTCCATTGTTACAGTAGTATGGGCGACTCCGCTAGATGGAGTAGCTGGAATCGGGTATATTTCGTCCCTGTGGGGGAAGAGCACCTCCACTATCTTCTTAAGCGTATCACGATCTGTCGGTACTGTTTGCACTATTTTGTACGCTTTCCCCCAAGGGTCCTGCTCAGCAGAGTCGCAAAGTTGTAGGAAGCACTCTCGCTTGCTCGTTCGAATGGCGTTCTTTAGAACCTTTCTAGCTATCCCAAATAGCTTTTGGAGTTCTTCGCTGGAAGAGCTGTTGCTCTTTGATATCACCTTCTGGTCCGAAGACATTCTTCCCGAGCTTTAGCTATTTCATCATTCCACCAGAACATTGGGGTATGATGCTGCCTATACATTTTTCTTTGCTCCATTGAGCCATCGCACGCCGCTCTCATTTGCTCGACTAGCTGTTCTGCCATGTCCTGTGCCATGCCGTGCACTTGCATCGTGTCGATTGCAGATATAAGCCGCTGAATATTCAGCGTGTCTGTGCGGTACGCTTTGCCCCTCTGCCGGTTGACAGACTGCTGTCCATTGGTCTCACCGATCTTAAAAAGGATAGCTTCAGGATCGCTCCCAGTGTAGTGTTGACCCACTTCCCATGTCGATGTGTTAGCTAGGCTACTGCTAACATAAGTGAGGTCAATAACGGAGCATCTTCCTCCGCGGCTGAACGTTTGTTGAGTTCCGGTGTTGAGCAATGCTAAGTCGAGGGACGCAATTGCTTCTTGTAGAGCTTGTTCTCTAGCGTTAGTGCTAACGCTGCCCCATTCAATAGCCCAGGCATTGAAGTCTCCTGCGATAATACAAGGTGTGTGTGCCCTGGCATCGTAGACAAGTTCATCCATGGCACTGCAGAAGTCAGTAAGACTAAGACTAGGGGAAAGGTAGCAGCTGTACCAGTCAGCTTAGCTCGCACGAAGTAGTTAAACCTCTGTTCGGATCCCAGTTGGGCCACTGTATTTTTGCATGGCCAGATTGCTGCCTTTCCTGTGTTGTCAGAAATCCAGTTCCGCTCTAATCTGCACCTATAAGGTTCGCTAACGATCGCCACGTCCAGGCCTAGTTCACTTATACTCTGTTTTAGCAGGTCTTGAGCTGCCTCGCAATGATTTAGGTTTATTTGAATAAACTTAGTCATTTTGGCAGTTTTTAGCTCGCTCTCTTATGGAGGTGTCGGAAAAGGGGCACCGTTTGCTTCCGGCTTGGTGGTTTGTGTCTTTCCTACCTCTATCACTGCATAGAAAGCACTTTGCCACGTTGCTACAGGCTGCTGCTTTGTGACCTGCTTCACCACATCTTATGCAGCAGTTACTTCTGTCCACTGGGTTTGTGCATCTGATTGCCCTGTGGCCAATCTCAAGGCACTTGTAGCAGCGAGGCTTTCCCCTCTTGTTCCTTGATGCGACATCTTGTCCATCCGATCTTAATATGACCCACTTTAAGACTCAATTGGTAGCAGAATCGTTGCCACCTGCGTGCCCGCGAATGTTTTTCTAAGGCTCTTAATTGCTGAGCCGTTGACAGTTAGGCCAAATTCGGACTCGAAAGCCTGACAGATTTCCTCCGGGCAAACAAGCTCATCCAGGTCCCGTATAAGGAGGCGTGTCTCTTGTGTGAGTGCACGAATATCAGCTTCACCGCCCACAAATATATGTGTGTATAAATGTGTGTGTAATTGTGTGTAAAAAAATTGTGTATCAATGTGTGCAAATAAATGTGTGTAAAAAATGTGTGCAGAAATGTGTGCAAATTATCCAAAATGTGAATTAACTATTTGTAGCGATGATCCGTTTTGTTTTATGATGGCTTCGTGAAATTGTGAAGTAGATTTTTATTTATTTTAGTTGTAACCAATTTTTTCACTCACGAATGATGGTTTGGATGGTATAGTCACATCTGCTGCACTGATCTTTGCATGTAAATTGAGGTTAACTTTGTATGTTTTTTTTTTTATTTCCATTATATACCTAATATAACAACTATTACTACTACTAAGACTAAGGCAGCTACAGAACCGGTTTTAACACCTGTGGGACGGCCGTAAAGCATTGCTTGACAGGGGAAGTCCCGTCTAAACCGCGATCGCTCTCTCTCTCTCTGCAGTCTCTCTCCAGAACTCATGCTATCATAGCGGGGGTACCCCAGGGCTCTGTCTTGGGCCCGCTTCTCTGGAACAGCATGTATGATGTAATATTGAGACTTGCACTCCCTACTGAAACACACGTAGTTGGCTTTGCGGAAGATGTGGCGCTAGTGACAGTGGCAAAGGAGATTGCTACAGCGGAGAGCAGGTGCAATTAAGCAATTGCTATCATTACGCAGTGGCTAGACTCTGTTGGCCTTGTCTTGGCCGCTCACAAGACGGAGGCCGGTCTCGTTAGTAGCAGACAAATCGTGGAGACTGCGCAGATTCAGGTTGGCGCAGAGTGCATAACATCTAAGAGAGCCATCCGATACCTCGGAGTTATGATCGATACAAGACTCACCTATCGCGAGCACCTTCAATCTGTGAGTGAGAAAGCGCAACACAGTGGAAACGCACTCAGCAGAATCATGCTGAACACCAGGGGCACAAAACAACAGCGAAGGCTGCTCCTTGCCAGCGTTCTTAGGTCCATAATCCTGTATGCGGCCAAGATCTGGGGTGCAGCGATGGCTGTGCCAAGCTACAGTGGGAGCGTCCGAGCGTACCGGCTATGCGCGCTACGTGTGTGTAGCGGACTTCGAACCATGTTCGACGAAGCAGCACTGGTGATCGCCGGCATGGTTCCATTAGAACTCCTGGCTCTGGAAGCCAGGGCTATAGACGAAGCAGCTAGTATAGACCAGCCAAGGCTCATGGCACGAGAAGACGTAAGGAGTGAAAGCATTCGGCAATGGCAATCCAAGTGAGATACGTCGCCAAAGGGTCGGTGGAGCCATCGCCTAATTCCCGAAATTAAAGTCTGGGTAGAAAGAAAACATGGGGAAGTTAACACTGGCTAACTCAAATTCTAAGCGGCCACGGGTGCTTCAGGAGTTACCTACATCGCTTCGGCCACGACCCCTCCCCAGAATGCACCTGGTGTGAAGGAGGACAAATAGAAGATGCTGAACACATTTTCTTCCACTGCGGACGATTTGCAGTGGAACGGCAGAGGCTGGCATCAATCAGTGGAGTACAAATAGGTCCCGATAACCTCGTGGCTGTCATGATCGAGAGGAAAGAAGTGTGGGATGCAGTAAGAACATTTGCTGCGTTATCGATGATGGAGCTCCGCAGACTGGAGAGAGAGAGAGCGATCTCGGTTTAGACAGGACTTCCCCTGTGAAGCAATGCTTTACGGCCGTCCCACAGGGGTTGAAACCGGTTCTGTAGCTGCCTTAGTTTTAGTAGTAGTAATAGTTGTTATATTAGGTATATAATGGAAATAAAAAAAAAAAAAAAAACACATATATTTGCATGCCATTATTCATACATATATTTGCACCCACATTTGAACCCATATATTTTTGCACATTTATACACATATATATTTGCACACATTTATACACATTTATTTGAACACATACATACTAGAGACCTGCACGATTGATTCCGGAATCGTACGATTACGAGTAAAAATAATCGTTGTGTGAGTAAAATGATTATATTTTTTATCTGTGTTACTTTTTGACACGATGCCGAGTAATAATCATGGCATCGTACGAGTATAATCACCAGCTTACTATATTTGGTTGGAATAAAATAAATTTAGGGATAAAATGATTATTTTCGACTATACCGAAGAAGTTGCAATCGTCGTTGATTTTCGCATAGCGATAGCCGCGCATGTTGGCACTCATACATAGAACAAACCAATGTATATTTCAGTGGTCCTCAAACATAGCCCCTGGGCGGCAAACACACTTGGCAGTACACATCGAATGCTTGCCGAAGTCATGCACCACTGAGTGTAACATAGAGACAGTCACATTTTCCTCTATTCTTGGGGAGCCCTGGTATATTCCAACAGCAACTTCGTATGTTCTCTCTCTCTTCTCTTTCTTTCATACACCTCTTGCAAAATGGAACGCAGTAACAAATATGTATGAGTGGTCCTTAGCGTAGATTGTGTTGTTGGCGACGAATGGTTTAGTGTCCCGATTAGGGGACAGCTTTAGTTTTATTTCAAATATTTATTTTTGTTCAGAATTTAACAAATTTCAGAAATTAAATGATTATTTTTGATTATAACGATTACGATGCCTACGATGCGACGATGCCTACGATGCCCATTTGACAGCTAGGTAATCGGATAATTTTTACTCATACTCGGCGATGCCAAACATGTTACATTTTTATTTACTCGTGCAGGTCTCTAATACATACACATTCACACTTGCATCCAAATTGCAATCATCAAATGTGCAAACATATGCACACAGTAAAAACATATTAAACATTTTCCAAATTGAGTCTTACATACGAACGCAACCCGATCGCGCACGCGCTGTATCCTCGTTAATAAAACCAATTTGAGAATTAAAAACTGATCATTTTCTCAACTCGTGGATCAACCTTCGTTAATTGCAAAATTTTCAAATTTCGAAAAGAATCGGTAAAACAAGAACGTCTATCCTTTGTGACCCAATTTCCAATCAAAGCCCTAAGTCAAAATGTCCCTCGTTCGAAGCTTCACCTTCTCTGCGGACAGACTTGTACGATTCTGCTCCAACTCCGATAGCTTCAGTGCTGACAAACGAGAATCGGTTTTGTCGGAAAGACTCGCTCGTTTGGATCAACTGTTTACCGAAGTTGATCAAGACTTCCGGAAAATCATCACAAATGAGTTCGCGGACAATGCCACTGAACAATTCTATAAGTGCGAAAACGAGTTCTATAGCGTGAAAGCTCTTCTAAAAGACCTCATGGCTCAACTTCCAGGTCGATCCTCACTAAACGCGACGTCAATTTTCAACAACTCATCCAACTCGGGCATGATTAAGGTTCCAGCCTGTGACACAGAGCCAACGGCAACTACGAAGACTGGCCCGCCTTCAGAGATATGTTCAATGCGGTTTATGGAACTCATCCAAATCTCACGTCTGCTCAAAAATTGTACCATCTCAGGCACAAAACCCTCGGTGAAGCTAGTACCATCGTTAAGCAATTTAAATTGTGTGACGAAAATTTTCAACCCGCCTGGGACGTCTTGAGCACGCGTTACGAAAATAAACGTCTTCTCGTCGATACTCAAATGAAGCACATATTTGGTATCGAACGAACCACTAAAGAGGATGACAAAGACATTCTAAAAATTCAAGCAACGATAACCAATTGTCTCGCTGTACTCGCAGCTCAGGATATTCCAACCGCAGATTGGAGTCCTTTTCTCGTCTATCATTGCTCTTCTAAGCTTCCAGAGTTAACCCTATCTCTTTGGGAGCAATCTCTTGAATCTAGAAAGGAAGTACCAACCTGGGACCAACTCAACACGTTTCTTACAGCAAGAATAGAAGTTTTGGAACGACTTACTGCTATGAAACCAAAAAATCTCTCTCAACATATTCCTAAGTCCGCTCCCAAATACAATACTTTTTCACATGCAACTACTGCAGCTCCCGCTTGCAAATATTGCAAACAAAGTCATCACATAAGACAATGTTGCGAATTTTTGAAGTTATCCCCCCAAGACCGTTTCCAGTACGTGAAAACGGCAAAAATATGCATTAACTGTCTCGCATTTAAGCACGCAGCCAAGGAATGCAAGAGTGAGCACAAGTGCAACACTTGTCAAAAAGCACACCAGTCCTTATTGCATTTTCCACCCAAGCCAAATCAGGCTGAATCTCAATCTCGATCTATTTCTGCTCATCACGCTGCACAAAACCAAAACATTATTCTGCCGACTGCAATAGTTCGAGTAATTCACTGCGGAGAATTGCTATGCTTACGTGCACTGATTGACCAAGGTTCCCAACGAACTTTTATCACAGAGAAATCCCAAAAACGTCTCAAGCTCCCAGTCCGTAAGCATCACACAAACATTTCAGGCATGGGTGGACAGTTTGTCAGCTCATCGTCCAAAATTTGTAAAGTCAACCTCTAACGAGGTTAGAGTACCTTTTGATGCAATTGTCCTCAGTAAGCTCACGAATATGATTCCGTCAATCACTGTCCAAAAACCATCAGATCCGTCTCTGGATGGCCTAGAGCTCGCAGATCCGAATTTCTCAACTGCAGCTCAGATCGATTTGGTCATCGGAAGTGATATTGCCACTAAAGTTTTGTTGGAAGGAATCCAAACGCCAATCTCAGGAAATATGCTCGCTCAATACACCATTTTTGGATGGATAGTGAGTGGCCCTCTTGCTAACTCAACTAGCATCTGCTCATTCTCAACTCTCGTCGAAGATGAAGCAGAAAATATTAGCAATCTGTTGCAATAATTTTGGGAAGTTGAGGAAATCTCAATTCCCAAACCCGTATCTTACCCTTCAAACCTGAGTTCCCAGGGAGCATACACCTTGGAGCATCTCGCACGACAGCCATGTGTCAATATTTTCGAATGCTAAAAACGTTAGACAAAGATAACTCTGTCAAGTCCCAGTACCATCACGATTTGGCAGAATACTTGTCTCTTAACCACATGTCAGCAAGTAGCCCGACGGAAATCATTAACGATCACAAGTACTTCTCCTTTTATTTGCCCCATCATTCAGTACTAAGACCAGTAATTAAATCAAGCTAAGAGTCGTTTTCAATGCTTCTCGACGCAGCTCGTCAGGCAATTCGTTGAACGATGTCTTACACAAAGGCCCAAGCCTACAAGGCGATTTACTCGGCATTCTACTCAATTGGAGACTGTACCAATACGTTTTCAATGGGGATATTGAAAAAATGTACCGCCAAATTCTTGTACATCCTGACGATCGCTCTTTTCAACGAGTTGTGTTCAGCCCAAAAAATGGTGTCATGAGAGACTTTGAACTCAACACTGTCACTTTTGGAGTTAGTTGCGCACCCTATCTCGCAATTAGAACTCTCCTGCAGTTAGCTCAAGACTGCGAACCATCCTACCCTATCGCATCCAAAATTCTCCGTCATGAGATCTACGTGGATGACGTTCTCTTGGGCGATCACACTCTGGAAGGTGCCACTGAGGCCCAATTCCAAATACGAGCAGCACTCAAGTCTGCAGGTTTTCTTCTCAAGAAAAATACCGCCAACCACAAAACTCTACTCAGTAACATCCCTAAGGAAGATCTGCTTGATAGCAGTTTTCTCAATGTTACTGATTCCAGCACCACCCGTACTCTCGGGATCCGATGGAATGCAAAAGATGATTACTTCTCGTATAATATCTGCCCACCCAATCCTGTTGACTCAATCACAAAGCGTCAAATCCTATCGCACGCATTCACTTTGTTTGACCCCGCAGGCTGGCTTACGCCAATCATAATAAAAGCAAAACTTCTACTCCAATCTCTCTGGTTAGAATGCCTGGATTGGGATGACAATGTCAAACCAACTACCATATCCAAATGGAACACATTCCTCGAGAACTTACTCAAGCTAATCCGCATCCCACGCTCGACAGGCTATGACCCAATGCAATGCGGATTTTGCGATGCTTCGGAGAAAGCATATTGTGCTGCCATATACGTGCGCACAACCCATTTTTCTGGCACTTCACAAACTCACCTCCTCGTTGCCAAAAGCAAGGTAGCCCCACTAAAAACCGTCAGTTTACCAAGATTGGAACTGTGCGGAGCCGTTTTACTAGCCAAATTGGCCAAACACACTTCACAGAAAAACAAATCTCAGGCATAAAGCTCTTTTTATGGTCTGACTCCGAGATTATTTTGGCATGGTTAGAAAAGCCCCAACACACCTGGAAAACCTATGTTGCAAATCGCACATCTGCCATAAATTCCGATGCTCCTAATGCAATATGGAATCACGTCCAATCAAAGGACGAGTTAAAAGATTCTTCCTTGTGGTGGAATGGCCCTAGTTGGCTAGCATCTCCCAAAGAATACTGGCTAGTCCCGTCTTAAATCGCCATGTCTCCTCCGGAATCCAGAAGAGTCGATCAGTTCTTCACCGAATCCAATGACGTCGACTTCTGCGAAAAATACTCTTCCTACTCAAGGGCCTTAAGAGCAATAGCTCGCATATTGAGTCGGTCTCCTGCACATGCAGAAATTTCAGCAGACGTGATATCCCTTGTCAGACTTGCGAAAACTCGATTAGTTATTGCTGCTTAAAGGCAATACTATCCCGACGAGTACTCCCGATTACTCAAAAATCACCCCATATCGTCCAAAAGCTCACTGAGCACCTTGGATACGTTTTTGGACCAAGATGGACAAATACGGCTCAACAGTCGACTAGCAAATGCCAACTTGTCATACAAGGAGCGACACCCATTACTGCTACCAGCAGGTTCCAGGCTTTGCACTCAGTTTCTCGACTTTGTTCACTCGACCCTGCTCCATGCTGAAAACCGACTTATGCTTCGGACGATTCGTCAGGAATTCTATATTCCTACACTAACGAACAAAGTCAAGCACTGCATTCGACGTTGTGTCGTTTGTGCCCGTTTCAAACAAAAATGCAAAAGCCAGATAATGGCAGCTCTTCCTCCCGAAAGAGTCCAATTTTCACCTGCTTTCACTATCACTGAAGTGGACTTCGCTGGTCCGTTCGATATAAAAGCGTCACCCATTCGCTCAAGCAAAATTCTTAAAGGCTACGTTTCGGTGTTTATCTGCTTCTCAACCAAGGCCATACACTTGGAACCCGTCACTGAGCTAAGCACAAAGGCATTTTTCGCAGCTTTTGAACGATTCGTAAGTCGACGAGGCATACCCAAAAAGATGGTGTCAGATAACGGTCGCAACTTCATCGGAGCTAGCCGCGAACTCTCAAAAAGATGGGAGAGCTTCCTGAAAAACTCTTCTGACCATATCTCAGCGCTCTACAGTAGCCGAGAATTTGAAAACTTAAAACTTAAAATTATGCACCAAGAGTTCAGCACACGGTGGCGAGACGAATACCTTACTGAACTACACAGGCTATACAAATGGAAAAACCCATCCAGGAATCTAGACATCGACGACGTTGTCATCATAAAAGACGACGCATGCCCACCAACACACTGGCGGCTTGGAAAAGTCATAAAACTCCACCCTGGCTCGGATCATCATGTTCGCGTGGTGGACTTACAGACCCGCTCTGGTCCTATAACTCGACCCATCGTCAAATTAATCGTCCTGCCCACAAAGCAAGAAACCTCCTCTTAACCTTACTCTAGCTTTAAAACAGTACGTTTTCTAGCTGCCACAACACTAACGACCTCATGACAACGTATCCCAAACTCAGCTAATTGCTTTTTTTCACCCTAGATGGACTATCAATGCAAAATGTGCAAGAAATGTCACCCCTTGCGTTTTTGCCCCAAGTTTTTGGAGCTCGACACCATCTCGAGAAGACGCACAGTACGCAGATTGGGATACTGTGTCAATTGCCTCGCCTCCTCGCACACCCTGTTCGACTGTGACTCGAAGGATGTGTGTCATCGCAGTGGCGACCTCCATCACACCATCTTGCATCCTGGAACTCCGCCCAGCAAACCGAAAAACAATGAGCAATGCCGGTTCCCATTGAATATAAAATTCTTCAAACCTGTGTTCGAAGTCCTTTGTTGTCGCTTCTTCAATATGCGTTTCTGTGAGTGCGAATATGTCAAATCCCCTTCAAAAAAGTCCCTAAACAGATTCTTATTTTTAAGATCGTGAATATTATAAGCTAAAATATTTATATATGTATTATTACTTGCAGCTAAATTGTTTGTTTGCGGGCCTAGACTAGTACTTATTTCTCTATAATTATGGCGGTCGGATTTATGACTGGGTTTGCTGTGGCACGAAGAGGTTTTTTTTTTTATTTTTTTGTTGCCAATTTATTTTAGCAACATCAAGATCTTGACCGTATATTACTTTAATCTTTGACAGTGCGTCTTGCCCTTGGCACATAAGTGTGTTGCTGTTATTGAACGCCATCCAGTTACCATCGATGTTGATGCTGTCGTTGTGCTCAAAAACTTTTTGAGTCTTACTTATCGAGGTAAGGCATTTCTTTAACATTAGCAGTATGGATTTGTAGTGTTGTCGTTCTACGGTTAAGTCTCGCTCTACATATATATTGGTTCCCTTTAGCTTTGGTGCATTTTTGCAAATTTGTAAAGCCAGATGCTGCGTTTCGCATTCCACCACCACACCCATTTTACCATCTCTCTCGTACATCTTCCTAGTTTCATTGACCTTAGCATTATTAATGTGCAGTTTCTCTTTTAAAAGAGTAACTACGGCATTTCTGTGGTTGTGGTCCGAGTTCATACCTTTAATAAGAACATTTTTTTCTTTTGCTGCTCAACTAGGCTATTAATAAACGTTCTATCCCTTTCTCTTTCTGCCTTCAAGTTTGCTACTTCTTGCTTCAAAAATTCATTTTCGCTAGCCAACTCCTTTATATGTTGAGATACAGTTCCCAGTTCTTCCTTTACGTCATTCCTTATTTCCGCTATATCCGACTTCGTTGCCACATTTTTTAGTACTGCTGAACTGATGTCTAGCCGCCCTCTCTTTATAGTGTGTGATACAAACGGTGAGCCTGCATTCTGATACGACTCAGATGGCGGTAAGCGCATAAGCCCTCCTTTTCCCGTCATGTTTTTAAGTCTGGCTTAAATGAGTTTACTTGGCTCAGTTATATATAGTATACTTTTAGGCGGTTGCTCAAAAGAAATAAAGCGTTGCTTGGGCGTGCTTTTGCAGAGTTCTTAAAGCTTTTTCTAGAACTTTTTCGGGGGGCAAAGTCCAATCTGACAGCTGGCTTGAGGAGTCTCAAATTTTTCGCACTTCTGTTTTCTTGTTGTTGTTCCGCTCACCCAGAGAGAAAATCACAATCAGGTGTTCAGGGGGATAAATCAGCCGGCCTCCAACAGTCTCCGACGCAACAAGGTATCCCAAGATTGATGGTTATCAGCTGGTGTCTTTTGCGCGTAAATGAAACGTTTATTTCAAATAAATACGTGGGACGACTCGATATGCACTTGCACTCTCAGTAGGGTGGACCAGATAGCAATAAATATAGCAGCATTAAGCCATGTTCCCCAGCGTGAAAGAACCGGTTCGGGTGGGAGTTCAATTTTTAACTTATCCCTGTACTGCTGAATGCAAATGGGTGTCTTTAAAAATACCTTCTTTACAGATGAATACGACAAAACCATTGTCACGGAGACCAGAATCAAATGGGCTATCGATTCGTTCGAACCATTTAAGTCGCCAGGTCTCGATAACATATGCCCAACTACGGCAAACCATTGGGTACACAATGACCTGGCTTTAGACAATCTATGTAAGCTGTCTTAAGGTCAACTACATCCCCACTAGGTGGAGAGAAACTTAAGTAATATTCATACCGAAAGCTTGCAAAGCTTCACATGTGAAACTAAACGATTATAGGGCAATCAGCCTATCCTCGTTTCTTCTTTAAACTCTCGAGAGACTTATAGATGCACACCTGAGGCAAACTATTAGTCCCGCTCATCTGGCACACACCCAAAATACTTACAGCAAGGATAGGTCTACAGAAACCGACCTGCACTCTCTGGACTCAAGGATTGAAAGATCACTTGAAGTAAGAGACTTTTCTTTAATAACGTCCAACCTAACGCCATCACCTCTGCCATGACATATGTGGGAGTAGATGTGCCGCTAGTAAGATTCAACTTGGCGGTGCAACTGCTCGCAAATTTTTAAATAGAGGTACTCCACAAGGAGGTGTTCTCTCTACTCTACTATCGATCGTAACAGTTAACCAACTGCTTCGGTTGATGGAAAAGGAGGGACACGTGGTGGTGGCTTACGCCAGCACTCGGGAAACAATCAGCTCTGAACAATCTGCATAAAGTGCAGAGAAGTGCGGTAATTTGTATTAGCGGCGCACTCCTAACGACACCAACGGAAGCGCTAATTACTATTAGTAGTAGTAGTAGTAGTAGTAGTAGCAGTATTTACTATTTTGTAATATGTGACAACAAATATTCATATGAGTTATTAATATCCTTAAAATAAGTAAATAATAATATGCTTCTGGGCATGGCATTTAAAGCCGTCAGTCCATATTTCCCTTGAATAGTCCCCAATACTCCATTTCCAGTTACTACACTTGACTTCCCCGGTCGTTCCCGAGATATCAAATCGTTCACCGGCAATGGTGCGTTAGAGGATCACCCATAGGAAAAAAACAAAATGAATGAACAAAAAAATTTACATTAATTAATATTGACAATAGTTTTAAATTTAACATTAAAATACACCGCCGTCGAGCTCCGTTTATAAACGTTATAAGTGTTCAAATCGGTTATTTAAATAAATTCTTCGACAGGCGACAAAAGACGCTATTGGACTTTCATAGGCACTCGTGCTTATGTTGTCCAATTATATCTAATTTGTTAATCTTTAATTAAATCATATTTAATTAAATGACAACGTACAGAAGTGCTACAAATGCAACTGGCAAAAATACCATCAACACCATGAGTCAGAGTGAACTCGCTGCTCAAATGCAACAACAGCAAGACGATCGCCGACTATCAATACACCGCAACAATGCTTACTTTGCAGACGTTTCTCCCGAACCCACCGGCACGCTAAAACCAACCAGCACTGCGAACGTAAGCTCTCTTTCTCCAGCTCCGACATGGAGTGCCCAATGCCCCTCCCCTCTGCCAACGATGAGTACTGCAACGCTTACTACAGCTCAATCAACTTTAACATGCACAACAACAACAAGAATGCAAAATAAATCGATCACCACCAACCATCTTCCAAAAATGTCAACACAGCACGCACTCCCACCAACACAAACACAAGGACCCACAACACCAAACACACGCTCATATGTGCAGACTGGCATCGATCGGTATGTACAAGTAAACAAATGAAAACTAAGCCCACAAAACAAAAAAAGCGGCATTACTCCAAAAATTAACAAAACAAGCAATTTACCTGTGGACAAAGATCCCCTAACTAGAAATAGGTTCCAAATTCTCGGTAAACATCTTGATGCTGAGTGCGATGAATCGGCTCCAACTGCCGCAAAACCAAGGCCTCCACCAATTTACATGAGAGATAACAACTGCGCGACCCTAGTTACAAAGCTCATCTCACTAGTCGGCAACAACAACTTTTATGTGACATCAGTCAGCAAAGGCAACATACGCGAAACGAAGCTCCAAGTTAACACCGAGGAAAACTATCGCACTGTCGAAAAATACTTAAGAACTGAAAACAAAAACTATTACACCTACCAACTAAAAAGCTGCAAAGGCCTACAAGTGGTAATCAAAGGCATTGAATCAAGTGTACTATCAACGGAAGTCGGTAATGCCTTAGAAGAAAAGGGATTTAAAGTCAAATCCGTAATAAACCTTATGAACAGAGACAAAATACCCCAGCCACTATTCAAAGTTGAGCTAAGTCCAGAAGACACAGCTTCCAAAAAAATGCTGTGCACCCAATATACAACTTACAGTTTTTATTGCACCGCAGAATAACTGTAGAGGAGCCCAACAAACGTACAAATCCAGTGCAATGTACCAATTGCCAAGAATTTGGGCACACTAAAGCCTACTGCGCTCTGCGACCTGTTTGCGTAGCATGCGGAGAGCTGCACAACACTGCCACATGTCCTGCCAGCAAGGAGGAAGTGCTAAAAATTGCAGTAACTGTGGAGGCAATCACACTGCAAATTACAGAGGTTGCCCAGTCTACAAAGATCTTAAGAGCAGGATTAATACGCGCACAGAATTTGCACGTTCCAATGGAAACCTTAATCAGTTTACACCCTCGCTATCGACTCATGGAGTATTCTTTACCAAAGCTGCTAGATCGTCATCGAGTAACACCCAAGGCGTTTCTTTTGCAAGTGCATTAAAATTAGGAATAAATAGACCCTCATCCACAGCCTCACACGAAACAAGAACTGAGCCGGCTCTGCCAACAATTAATAAACAAGCGGAACAACCATCAAACTATAGTAAGTTAGAAAACATGTTCCTATCGTTGCAGCAAACACTGCAGGATTTCATAGTATACATGCAAAACACGATGCAAGAACAAATGAGGAACCAAGGCATCCTCATTCAAATGCTCGCCTCGCGACAATCCAAATAATGGCTCTCCTAAGAGTTTTACTTTGGAATGCAAATGGCATTCCTCGACACAAATTGGAGTTGTCAAAATTTCTCCAAGACAACGAAATCGACATAATGCTTCTTGCGGAAACTCATCTGACGGACAGATATAACTTCCAATTATCAGGGTATGCATTTTACGGCACAAATCACCCAGATGGTAAGGCCCATGGCGGAACTGGCATCCTTGTCAGAAACCGCATTAAGCATTACCCATTACCGGGATTTTCGGAAAACTACCTACAAGCAGTGTTGGGCAAATTTTAATTGATTAACAATTAAATAATTAACAATTAATTAATTGTTAATCGTCAGTTTCTACAATTAACAATTGATTAAATGTTAATCTTTTTAAAAAATTTGATTAAAAACTAACAATTGATTTTGTTGTTCAAGGGTTCGGAATCCCTCTTTGCACGCAGCTGGGTCTGAGCTGTGAGACACAGCTCGTGAGCCGTGAGCCATCAACCGAACTCGTTTCTAAGCTGGGACCCACAGACTTTGTGGTTCGCGAGTTTTTACACCTATTTCCAGTGACTGACGACTTCTTAAATCGCGAAAAAATACCATCGAGGATATAAAATAGTCATAATGGAAAAGTTAATGCCAATCAAGTGGAAAATCATGTCAGGATCAATGCATAAGCGCAATTCAAAGCTAAGGGATCTCCATGGTAATAAGACCGCTAAATACTTAAAAAACTGCTTTTAACACCACTTATGACCTCACATAACTACATAAACCTGATAATGACAGTACTGAACCCCGAACCATGGATGACCAATGCTGAAGAACATGGAAAGAGCATAAAGAATGTCTTAGTTCCACCATGTTAACTGTTAATTTAGAACAAGAGCCTCTTGGCTCTGAGCGAGAAATTCCGTACCCTGCAATCGAATAGTAAGATTTGTATGGTTCTTTTTTTGTAATTTATTTTCCGCAAATGAAGTGCTAATGTCGAACAATTTTTATATCGTTTTTCAACGCTTTGTCTGTACGAGTTGACGCAGTCATTTCCGTGTTTTTGCTTTAAATGGCTTAAAAAGTTCGATGTGCAGTTTAAACAGCCTTTCAATTTGGTAGTTCGATTTTCTGGAGATTTCATGCATAAGCCGTAATATGATTGCCATTGGATTCATTTCCTAAGAATTTAAAATAAATTCCGTCCAGTAGATGCAGTCGTGGTTGCGAAGATGATAGGGAGCTACCTGCTGCATCGCTCTCCGAAGAAGATAACATATTTTCTGCTGTACCCAGAACATAATCAAAGTCTTCATCCATTTTAACGGTCGGGTCCATTTTATTTCAGTACTTTGTATTTTTTTCATATTTATGCGTTTTTCAAAACAAAATAATTTTTCTTTAAATTTTCTTCAAAGCACACAGCTTACTTAATTGTTTATTTTTAACTGTAGCCTAGAACAATTGAAAAATTCAATTGCAATTGATTTAGTTGTAAGTTACAATTAATTTAAATTAATTCAACTAAATTAATTGCAAGGTGCAACTAATTTTTAATTGCAATTAATTTTAATTGCAATTAAATTAATTGATTAAAATTATTAGTTGATTAATCAATTGATTGAAAATTTAATTAATTAATGCCCAACACTGCCTACAAGCCACATCAATATGTGTAGAATCCAAACGAGGCAATATCACCTTGTCAGCGGTTTATTGTCCGCCACGCTTCGCAATATCAGAAAATCAATTTCTAGATTTCTTTAATACACTCGGTCAACGCTTTTTAGCAGCGGGTGACTATCAGGCCTGTTCCGGTTTTCACTTTCACTTAATTTGCTCGAATTCGATTTGGTTGTTACCTGTTCCGGTTTTCACAATTCGAAAGATTTATTCGATTTGAATTCACATTGCTCGGAGCCGATGAATTCGAAAGTAAATGCTTTTATTTACTTAAAGGTGTCAAAATAATGGTTTATCACTATTTTTGTACCAATGATTAGTGTATTTAGATACTTTCTGCAATCTCACATTCTTTAAAAATTATTTGTAATATAAAAATAAATAAATTTTATGAAAAGTCAATTTTGTTGCGTGCCAGCCAAATCGAATTCACATATTTTGCTCAACCTGTTCTGGTTTTCACTTTTTTGAAACGCTGGAAATGAAATTGAATAGGGTTGTCAATATAGCTGCGCTATGACGTAAACAATTCACCACTTCTTAAAAACCCTCGATTTGATCTTTTATAAATTGAAAATAACTAGCTCTGTTTATTTTTTTAATGTACAACGCAAAAGTGGATCAAAAAATAGCAAAATAGAATAAAAAAATAGCAAAATAGAATAAAAAAAAAAAATAATTCAAACGTAAACAATCGATTTGTGGCTGTTGACAACCCTGATTTCTTAATTCTGAGTTCCCAAAAATGTAAGTAAATTTTATGATAAAATGTTATTTTTTATTATTAATGATAGTTTTTAGGCGCAAACACAAAAGTGGCGAACAAGAGAAGATTCTGTTAGAAAAGATGACAGAAAATCCCGATTTGGCAAAAGGATTTGTGAAGGGGGACAGGGTGGCTGCTGATGCCAAGTGGACTGAAATTTCAGCTGCACTGAACAAAGTGGGTCCTCCCAACGCAATGTAGGAAAATATTTTATATATTTTAGGTTTGGATGGATTGGAAGGCCACGATCCGCAAAAAGCTTGCACACAATCGCAAGGAGGCTTCTGCAACAGGGGGCGGGCCATATATGCAAATGGCTGTAACACCTGCAGAGGAATCTGTCGCTGCTTTATGTGGGCTATATAAAATGGTCAATGGAGTAGAGGGAGCGCAGTCGTTTGGGACTTCTCTGAATACAGATGAGAGCAAGGAAAAGCGGCAACTGATGGCCCAGTATCTGAAAGCTCAAAACGCGCTCATCATACCGTTGAAGACGACGACATTTCCCCCCCCCCCTACCCAAACCACGCCGGAAAACCACCCAAAGGGCCCCCACCAAAAAAACGGGGGGGGGGGGGGGAGAAAAATCCAAAAAATGGGGGGAAAAAGAAAAAAACCGATCCGCAAGTGGCGCTTAACAAATGGAGAAGCTACTCCCAACCTACTGGGAGGCGATGACGAACATGATGCCGCCTCTAGAGAAGTAGCGATGCCGCCAATCGACAACATAGCCAGATAGACCCGCCGACCCAACAGGAAGTCTGCTTAGCCATACAAAGGCTAAAGAACAATAAATCACCTGGCGCTGATGAGCTGCCCGCTGAATTGTTCAAGGCTGGAGGGGAAGAATTGGTAAGGTGCATGCACCAACTTCTTTGCCGTATATGGGTTGACGAAAGCATGCCCGACGATTGGAATTTAAGTGTTCTATGCCCAATCTTTAAAAAAGGAGACCCTGCAGTTTGCGCCAACTACCGCGGGATCAGTCTCCTTCCCATTGCATATAAGGTTCTGTCGCGCATTATTTGTGAACGTCTTAAGCCGCTTATTAACACACTGATTGGACCTTATCAGTGTGGCTTTAGACCTGGTAAATCCACCACAGACCAGATATTCACATTACGACAAATCCTGGAGAAGACCTATGAGAGAGGCATCAACACACACCATCTATTTGTTGATTATAAATCAGCCTTCGACACGCCGATAAGGTCAAGGTTTTGAAGCCTTGTCTACCCTTGGTATACCAGCAAAGTACGTCCGTCTTTGCATGATGACGTTGAGAAGTACACAAAGCTCCGTCAAAATAGGAAAGAACCTTTCCGAACCATTTGATACCAAGAGAGGTTTTAGGCAGGGCGATACCTTATCGTGCGACT
The DNA here is from genome assembly GCA_018904235.1 of Lordiphosa stackelbergi. Taxonomy (NCBI): domain Eukaryota; kingdom Metazoa; phylum Arthropoda; class Insecta; order Diptera; family Drosophilidae; genus Lordiphosa; species Lordiphosa stackelbergi. Next base: position 198,948 of record JAEIFU010000142.1, read on the forward strand.
TCTTCAATCTACTGATGGAATATATACTGCGCCAGTGCCCACATGCCAACAGAACGGGCGCCTTTATTCATAAAGATCTAATGCTACTCGCATATGCCGATGATATCGACATCATCGGCAAAAACGAACGGGCGGTAAGCAGGGCGTTTTCAGAGATTGAGAGGCAGTCAGAACTGATGGGTCTAGCGGTGAATGAGGACAAGACGAAATACCTTGTATCCGCGGACAAAAAGTCCTTGCGTCTTGGACAATTTGTTACAATGGGAGAATACAACTTTAAAGTTGTTGAGGATTTTGTTTACCTCGGAACGACGATAACCAGCGACAACAACATCAGTCTGGAAATCCGAAGAAGGATCACTCTTGCAAACCGATGCTTCTACGGGCTAAGTAGAGAGCTCAAGAGCAGAGACCTCAAGCGAAGAACAAAATTAGCCCTATACAAGTCGCTAATCATCCCAGTCCTGCAATACGGCGCAGAAGCATGGACAATGACAGCAGCGGATGAAGCGGCGATTGGCGTGTTTGAACGAAAGATTCTTCGGAGGATTTATGGACCTTTAAAAGTTGGCGATGTTTTCCGCATTCGAAATAATGACGAACTGTATGAGCTCTATGGGGACACTTGTCTGGTCAAGCGCATAAAGCAACAGCGGCTGCGCTGGTTAGGACATGTCACCAGGATGGACGAAGAAGCTCCAGTAAGGAAAGCTTATTATTCGAAGGCGGCTGACTTCGGAGGGAAGAGGCAGGCGGGGAGACCTCGACTGAGATGGGATGACCAGGTTCGGGCAGACCTTGCCAAGCTTGGTTTGACCAATTGGTCCCAGCTCGCACGGAGCAGAAGCGACTGGCGGACATTGTTGGCAGCGGCCGAGACCGTCGAACGGTTGTGATGCATGCATCGGGCCAATCAAGGGAGAACTAGTCCCTCAGTTTTGGAGCTATCGAGCTGAAACTTTGCACAGAGTCTTCTTTTTACTGCACGCTGCTAATATGTCCGGAACCGACCGGGTCGGATGACTACTTCTTGTAGCTGCCGATACAAATGTTCGTTCGGAAAATGGATTTTAGTAAGAAAAACTGTTTTGTTCTCAATATTACTGCCTCTCAAACACGGTCATGGGTAAATATGTAATGTTTTTAAGCTGATCTGCGAAGTTTGGTCGAAGTCGCTAACCGTTGAGACAAGCTATTTCAAGTGTATAAAAACTTCGTTACAGACGAAGTTAGCTTTGCCTTTCTCGTTTAAGTTTAAATAAATGTTCGGGCTATTTCATCCCTTATTGAAGCACCATATTGATTATCTCCTTCAAAACTATCTGTATTATCAATTACTAGATCATTATGCTGGTCATAACCATCAGCAATTTCATCTGGCATTGGTGTGTTCCCCCTGCGACAAATATTATGCAGTGCACAACAAACATTGATTAGACTGCAAACAAATCGTGGCTCGTAAAATAGAGTAGCTTGCATGGATCGAAATCTGCTTTTTAAAAGTCCAATAGTTCGCTCAACAATGTTGCGGGCAGCTGCATGCTTTAGGTTGAATGCATGCTGCATGGATTGGCTTTCAGGACTTCTATAAGGTGTCAACACAAAGGGTTCAAGAGTGTAGGCGGAGTCAGCTAAGATAAAAAAATTTCCATTTCTAGGAGTGGAAAAGTAATTTCTGGCGTCACTATTACTCCACACAAACGAGTCGTGGCAAGAACCAGGGTGAGTGGCATCAACAGCCAAAATCTCCATATTGTAGTTGCAAACCTACAAATAGAAAAACAATCAATTCTGCACTTACTGCCCTATTTTTTAGTTAAATTATTTCTTACCACCATTGCGTTTAGACTAAAATATCCTTTTCGGTTCATAAATAGTGATTCATCCTTCGTCGGCTTGACTATTTTAATGTGAGTGCCGTCTACACAACCAATTACCCCTGGTATCATGAATTTTGAATAAAAATAGTTTCTGGATTCTGTTATTTGCTCTTGTGTCATTTGAACTCCGATATTTTCTGCACAAATGGTCTGTTCAAGTTGGCAAATCACTTCATGGAGTATTTTGGAAAACGTGCTTCTGCCAATGTTTACGTCATGATCTTTGGCGACTCCTAGTTGATATGACCCAGTGGCCAAAAATCTCAGCACAGCCGCTAGTTGAGTTGACTTCGGGATTAAAGGATGATTAGACTCCGGTCCAATCCGGCTCAGAAGCATTGAAAAGGTCCGCTTATCAACTCTGTAGGATTGAATAAATCTAAAAATGATGTGGCTTATGATATAAGGGTTAAATAGATTTAAAAATGCAGCTCTTTCTTACTGATGTTCACAAAGATCCATTATGCACGTAGAAGCTCGCAGGTGCCGGTTTTTTCGAAGAGCATACATTTTTTGCCTCCGAACATGCTCGTAAGATGCCATTAAAAATAAAATCGACATTATAAACAGCTTTTTTAAATCTGAATCAACTTCCTTGACTTCACCGCGTGTTTTTTGTTTTTTTGTTTTGCTGCACCAGCTGATTGAGGTGAAAAAGACGCCAAAGGAAACACTTGGGAAATGAAACATTCGAAGTGCAAATCGAATGCAAATCGTTCGAATACCAGAACAGCTAAAATAAAATCGTTCGATTTTGTTTTCATTTGAAATCGAAAAAATATGTGAAAACCGGAACAGGCCTGTATAACTCGAAACACCCCCACTGGGGTTCGAGACTGACTAATCCAAAAGGGAAGCAACTCTATAGCGTTCTCATGCGCGAAACAAACAAACTCGACTATGTATCTCCAGGTAGGCCTATTGGCCAGCAGATCCTAAGAAAAGACCCGACCTTATAGACTTTGCCATAACAAGAAAAGATCCACAAAACTTGGTAACTGCAGAAGCACTCGCAGATTTGTCGTCAGACCATTCTCCAATTATTTTCACCCTTCTAGAGTGCCCTCAAATCAGAGAGTATCCTCGGAGACTGACATCCCATAAGACAAACTGGCTCAAATACAAAAAATATATCAGCAGTCACATTGAACTGAGCCCAACCATCAACAGCGAAGAAGAAATTGAAACCTCAGTCCAAGCCCTAAGCTCAATTATTACCGCAGCTGCTCATCACTCGAACCCACTAACAACGACAACAACACCTAAGCAAGATCGTAGCCTAACGAGCAGCTACATAGACCGGCTGGTCACGGAAAAGCGGCGTGCAAAAAGAGAATGGCAGAGCAATCGGTCGCCAGCTGCAAGGACTCGCCTGCGACATACAATACGCGTACTCCACAAAGCACTCGAAGCAGAGGAGCAGTTAGCCCATAGACGCTACATCGAAAAATTATAGCCCACAAACACAAAATTCCTCCTATGGAGAGCACATGCAAGCATAAAGCCACCTGCTAAGGTAGACACGCCTTTGAGGGATCGGAGAGGAAGATGGGCCCGCAGCGACGAAGAAAAGGCAAATGTTTTCGCACTTCACATAAGAAATGTTTTCCAGCCGAACCCACCAACCCATGCATATGCACTGCCATTGATTCCTAATGCCGCACAGACTTGCCCAAACAAAGTTCATTCGCTTGAAATAAAAAATGTTATCAGAGAACTTAATCCTAAGAAAGCACCAGGATATGGTCTTATTACGCCTAAAATGATCATGGAACTTCCAAGTCCTGCCATTTCATATATCTCAAGAATCTTTAATGCTGTACTGCGATGTGGATACTTTCCAACTCAGTGGAAAAGATCTACAATCATAATGATTCCGAAACCAGGAAAGGATAAAACCCAAGCGTCGTCATATAGACCTATAAGCCTTCTACCTTGCCTATCAAAAGTATTTGAGAAGATCTTACTTCGCAAAATTGATACGCATGTACAAAATATAATTCCTTCACATCATACTCATCAACTCTTAGAACATTATGTCAGCAACAGAGTATTCTCTGTCCGACAAAATGAGTACACAACAGAAGAGTTCACCATTGGAGCCAGAGTACCACAAGGTAGCGTTCTCGGTATTGTACTCTGCAGACATCCCAACAGACCCCCGACTAACAATATCCACATTTGCGGATGACACGGCAATTCTAAGCAGATCACGATGTCCAATTATCGCATCAAGACTTTTGGCAAACCACCTAGCTAATGTGGAGGAGTGGCTGGCCAACTGGCGCATAAAGATCAGTGATGACGTTTACACTCAACAGAAACACCTATCCACAGATATCCCTAAACGCTGGCTAATTAACTCCCGTTCCCCTAAAACTGGAATATAAAGTATTACTGTACAAAAGCATCATAAAGGCTGTCTGGACTTATGGCTCGCAGCTATGGGGAAATGCCTGTGCGAGCAGTGTGGACATTCTTCAAAGATCACAATCAAGAATTCTTAGAACACTCACTGGAACGCCATGGTACAATCGCAGCGAGTGTATCCACAACGACCTAAGGATCCCATTGGTCGAAACTGAAATACAGCAACTTAAACGCAAATATTCCGAGAAGCTTCTTGCGCACCCTAATGAACTTGCACAATCTCTCACCCTGCAAGCAACGCATTCCCGCCTCAGAAGAAAAGACCTACCAACCCAGCGACTGAATTAAAGGGCCTCGGAACATAAACCACCCCCAATAGGGGATGGTTTTATAGTAGTTTCTAGATGAATATTTGAAAACTTAATGTTAGTCTCAATAAGAGAAGATTCAATAAATTCCAAACAGCTAAGAACAGCTGAGATTATAATTGCTGCCTTAATTAACATTAAACATTGAATTCACTTATTAACATTTTTCGATACATGATAGGCTGCAGGCAATAAGTCCCAAATGAAATAAGTCCCCAAACGATAAAATGAAATAAGGCCCCAAATTTGGGGTGTTATTTCATATGAAATAATACCCCAATTTCAAAAATGAAATCGCACCCCAATTTTTGTAAATATTTTTAAATTTGGATTTTTAGTAAGAAATAGTGAAAATTTGATACAAGAAATCGCTCGATTTTTTTGTATCAAATTTTCGCCTGCGTCGCTAAAATTGAATGCATGTTTTTAAAATAAAAATAGCGCCTGCGGGGCTAAGATTGATACATTTTTTTTACTATAAATTAAATTTAAGCTTGTATACAATTTTCTGTTTTTTTTACGTAAATCAAACTTCCAGTCTACGCAGAGTCCAACAATATTTCTGCACTCCATAATTTGAACTTTTATTTTTATGTCTACTTCGCACAATGCAAACTACTAAACTGATCAACATACTCTAAAGCTTATCACTGAACTATTTTTAAAACTCTACTTTTCACACCTGTACAAAAATTCTGCGCATCAAATACAAAGTCTAAGAACACCTGCAGTTAACAAAATTAAGCGTTATTAAATTTTTTGTAGTTTTCTTCACATTTTATTAAAAATAAGAAAATGAAATAAGATCCTAAAAAATCATATTAAAAATTGACGTCTTATTTCCTGATAAAAATGAAATAAGGCCCCAAAAATTGTTTTGTGGTCTTATTTAATTTCTTCTTTTGGGGACTTATTTCATTTTGAAATTTTTTTTTCGCAGCGCCTACATGATAATGTTCTCTTCAAATAAGCTTAAGGTCACCCATCCTCTTTCTCCATTTAAGACTCCAATTAATTCTGCATCACTCATATATTTCGCTCCAAAAAATCGATGTCTAAACTCCCCGAGCACTGGACATCTTTCCAACGTATGTTTAATTTCCTCCTCCTCTTACATGTTGCACAGGCTGCATCTTTTATCGGTTCCGAGTACATGCCTTCGATTTGCATTTAGCCATAACATATCTGCCCTTGCCCTGATGATACATGTTATCTGCTTACGGGAAAAATTATCATTGCAGTATCCGGCTCCAACGTGATGACTCAGTTCTTAATAAAATCTTGACTGGCTTACTTTTGCACTTGCGTAGTACCTCTGAATATTTTTTAGATCAAAAGATTACTTTATCGAATGCAGCCCGGAAGTCCACAATAAATGCGTATACTTTTTGTTTTCTGCCCATTTGAGCTTTACTGTTGCATTCAGGTTGTCTATATTGTCAGTTGTGGAGTAGTTTTGTCGAAATCCGGCTGATCCGAAATCTTGGTCCATTCTGTCAGCCTTTCGTTGATTATACCCATAAGAATTTTCGCACTGCAGTTCATAAAGGATATACCTCTATAATTTTTCGGGTTATTTAATTCACCTTTCTTATGAATTGGAAATACTATGCATCGTTTGAATGAGTCATCACAATTTGTATTTGTGAGTAAGTTGTTATAGACTTTAACAAGCTCTAGCAAGAATTCGACAGAGGATTTTGAGTAGAATTCATAGGATATTCGATCCTCTCCTGGCGCTTTATTATTTTTGGTCTTTGCGAGCATTGATCGTATCTCCATTAATGTGATGGGCCCATCTAGGCTGCTATCTGCCTTCCAATTCGGTGCATACAGAATGTTTAATGCTGTTCTCTGAGGGTTTAATAATTCACTGAAATGCACCTTAAAGACATCTTCTGTTATGCTATTTCCAACCTGCATTTTTACGTTTTTCAGCGTCTTCACAATGTTCCACCAATCCTTCGTGTTTCTTACTTCTGCTAGAGATTGTGCAAAAGAATCAAGATATTCTCTTTTTTAAAAAGGCTCAGTTTGTTATATTCCTTTTTTTTCTCCATATAATATTTTTTGTCAGAGAGGCCACCCGTGCGTTTATATGTTTTAAGAGCCTTAAAAGTAGCTGTTCTCTCACGCATACACTTCTGATCAAACCCTTTATTTTTGGGAAGGAAATTATTATCAGCCTTCTTTATAACACATGATGATTTAATGGCTGAGGTAAGATCAAGTAATTGAGTTTCCGGTGATTGCTTAATTTTTTCGAGATTTTTGGTCAAGAGCGATATATACTTGGGTTTTAGGGATTCATTCCAGTATAGTTTTGGAAGCAGGTTCATATCAAGTTTTGATTGCTTGGTGCTAGTCAGATTCATAGTCAGTTTGACTGGAACGTGATCTGACCAGATGGCGTCATCCACTTGCAGTTTTGCAATGTGTCCGACTAAGTCTTGTGAGACTGCGCAAATATCATTTACAGAGTTTGCTTGTCTGAATATATAAGTAAAATTGCCCACTTCATCCCCTAGTGTTTGACCATTCAAAACAATGAGACCATAGTCGTCACAAAAGTTTATAAAGTCTCGACCATTTGCGTTGACCACCGCATCCTTTGACAATCTATTTTTGCACCCAGATGTAAAGTGTGCTAGGGTCAATTTGTCTAGCTCTTGGTGTTCATTTCCAATGCGAACGTTTAGATCGCCTATTATTATAGAGCAGCATGTTGACGAATGTGTAAAGAAGACCTTGATCACTTCAAATTCTTCTCGCCAGTTTGAGCCTATGTAGAGCGGAAAAAATTGAGAACTGCAAGTGGATAGTTTTGATATTTATAATATTTATATCCATTTTATTTTCATCCATTATATCCATTTCATTTTCAAACGAATGTTTAATCCCTTTTTCAATGAGTGATTTTTTCACTCCGTAAAGAATTCCGCCAATAGCCCTGCCAAATTTGTATTTTTTTTTTGCCGGTATCCAATTTAAATGAAACGCCTTAAATAAATGTTCATATTTGGCGGTGTTGCCTTCCTCAACATGTGTTTCTGATAGTATGAAAATATCTGCTGTGCTCAGGTAGTTAAAAAACGATATATGTAATAGTTTGCTATGGAGTCCATGTATGTTATACGCTATTATATCTGTTCTGGCTCAAGTCACTTGAGTGCGATCAAGTTCCAATTAAATAGTTCTTCTCGTTTATTAATACTCCATTTATTTACTTCAGATTCGTACAATTAGTCCTTTTAAGCTTGTGGCTGACTTGACAATGAAGTTAGGGCACAAAACAGAAGTAGGAAGCCGAGTGTAATATTAGGTGAATTAAAAAACACGTGTTAAACGTGGCTTGGTAACAACTACTCGCGTCTTAATGTTTCTGCTGACTTCTTTCCCAGATCATCGTCGCTCGCCACACAACAGCTGTTCGGTTTGCTGTTTACGTTAGCTGCTGCTGTAACGCCGCGGGGTTGCCACTTTGGTTCATACGGCAACATTCCCCCCTTTGCAAACGTCATGCTTGGCCGTGAGGTTGGCACCCACTCATCTGCTGCTCGATGCCCACCTCAGGCATCCTGACGTCTAGTTTGGCAATCTTTACGACTGGCCTAGTATATAGCCCAGCTGTAGTGAGCACCACAGCGCTTCTAGCCTTGCCATCCTTCGTCATGCACAGATCCACGACTATGCCCTTTCTCCAGTGCATCCTCGGATTCGCCTCATCCACCACTACGACGACGTCGCCGACCTGAATAGGATCGGTTGGTGGACTGAACCATTTCGCTCGCCGTGTCAAGTACGGCAAGTACTCCTTGACCCACTGTCTGCGGAACCTCTCCTGAATTTGGACCGCTATACGGAAACTCTTACCCAGCAAAACTCCTGTCATCCATCGTCGCGGCCATCGCACTTGTTGCTCTCCTCAAGAAGTGATTCGGTGCGAGCACGTCCGCTTCTATTGACTCCAGGGGCACCCACGCGCTCCCACGCGCCACCCATATATGGTGCTCCAGGCGGTGTAAAAGCCCATTGGATTTCTGGATACCTCTTCTCCAGCTCGTCTGTTGATATACGCTGCCTGCTTGCTCCTCGAAAGTTGGTGTCGTTGTCTGACACGATTTTCTTTGGGACCCCTCTTCTAGCGATGAACATCTCGAGTACCAGCATAAACGCATCTGTTGCCATTGAGTGTGCTCAGGAGGCAAGACTCCCATCTCAGGGGCCTCAGGAGCCGCATTTAGGTTGCGGCGCCTTTGACAAGGAAACCGGTTCACTGGTGGACCAGTGAAATCCAAAATATTCGGCAGGAGTGCAATCACTCGAGAAGGCAGTATCATCGCGTGATGAAGCGATCCCGGCAGAGGCCGCTAGACCAGCAGTCCCAACTCCAAGTTGACATTCTGCAAGCTACGTTCCAAACGCACCGATCAGAACTCAAGAAGGCCATCAAACAAAGCAAGGCAAACTGCTGGAAAATATTGTGCGAAGAAGCGGAGGGACAACCTTTTGGACAAGCTTACAAGGTCGTCATGGTAAAGCTGGCAAGACGACCATCTCCCACATGTCCTACGCAGCTGGAAGCAGTTGTTTATACTCTGTTTCCGGTCCACCCAGAGACAATAGACCAGACGATAGATACGGAGTTACCGCAAGACTGTACTACGAACGCAGATGAAGTATTAACTGCGCTATACCGCATTCATGCTGACAAAGCGCCTGGGCCAGATGGGATGGGCCAACAAAAGCTGTGATAATTATCGTGGGAACACAGCCGGACGTTTTTGCTGACCTTTACAACCAGTGCATCAGGGAGGGAGTCTTTCCGTTAAGATGGAAGCTTCAACGACTGGTTCTGCTTCCAAAAGGAGACAAGAATATGGAAAACCCCTCTGCGTACAGACCACTGTGCATGCTAGACGTCGTCGGTAAACTATTCGAGCGCATCCTTTGCAACCGCCTAGAGGCGGAAATGCAAGAACGGCACGGCCTTTCAAACCGACAGTTTAGATTCAGAAAGCAGCGTAGTACGATGGACGCAATCTCAATGGTGGTGCACACAGCCCGCAGGGCCACAGCTGGTAGAAGATGGCGTGGCGGCAGTAAGAAGTATTGCCTGGTTACAACGCTCGACGTAAAGAACGCATTTAACTCCGCCCGCTGGGAAAAGATCCTACAAGCACTCACTCGTCTTGGCATATCTAATTATCTGGTGAAACTAATTGCCAGCTACTTCGAGAACCGTACACTGCTCTACGACACATTGGATGGGAGAAAAACATACGAAGTCACAGGCGGCGTGCCACAGGGCTCAGTTATAGGACCGATCTTGTGGAACGTGATGTATGATGGAGTCCTTAGGCTAGCTACGCCGATTGGCGTCAGCATTATTGGCTTTGCAGATGACATCGCGATCGTCTCAGTAGCCAAGAAGTTGGAGGATGTGCAGTATAAAACCAACGACGCTATAGTGCAAGTGACCGACTGGCTAGAGGACAACGGGCTGAGCCTGGCTCCCCATAAAACAGAAGCTGTTCTTATCAGCAGCAGGAAACGTGTGGAAACTGCCAACATCATGGTCGGAGACCAGCGTATAACATCAAAGGAGGCTATAAAGTACCTGGGGACTATGCTGGACCACAGGCTAAATTTTAAAAGCCACCTAGCGTACGTGGATGAAAAGGCTATCAGAGCAACAAATGCCTTATCGGGAATTATGGCAAATATCAGTGGACCACGACAGCGTAGCAGATGGCTGATCTGCAACGTAGTCAGGTCTATCATAATGTACGCAGCACCGATATGGGCCCCTGCAATGACAGTGCCATCATACAGCCGAGGATGCAAAATAGCATACAGGAGGTTTGCTCTTCGAGTTACCTGCAGCTTCCGGACTGTGTCAGAGGACGTGGCGCTAGTTCTAGCTGGAATGGTACCACTGGACCTATTAGCGATGGAAAGCAGAGAAGCAGATGAGCATCGACGAGAGAGGACGATGACGAAATGGCAAGCGAGGTGTAGAGCTACCACCAACGGCAGCTGGACAAAAAGACTGATTGCGGACTTAACGCCGTGGGTGGGTAGACAGCACGGAAAAACTGACTTTTACCTATCACAGCTACTGACCGGACATGGATGCTTCAAATCCTATCTTTATAGATTTAAGCATGAGACAGATCCGTTTTGTACACACTGTACGCGGACCATAGAAGACGCAGAACATATATTCTTTGTGCGTCCGAGATTCGCTGCCGAACGGGAAAAGCTAAGCCTAGGTATTGGGAGGCCATTCAGAGTCACTGACTTGATGGACATCCTACTTAGCTCGCAAAACAATTGGATTGCTATAAGCACCATGGCTGCTGAGGTACTGAAATCCTTGCGTCGCGCTGAACGACTGCGCAATTCGACTTCAACCCCTAGATAGGAATCTAGTGGAGACCTTCGTGCCATCACCCCCTTGTGAAGTAATACTTAGCGGTAGTTCCGCAAGAGGGCAACGGAGAGTAGAGGTGGTTCTAGTGGGTGAGGAATTCCGAGTCCACACTTTTTGGCTTTTAATGCTTTCCCCCCCTATACAAAAAAAAAAAACCTATGACACGCCTTCTTAGCAGCACGCACCCTAGCTCTCAACCCTGGGATACAGTACTGATGCCTCATCTCGTTGATCACCACCTCGTTCAGTTGGTGGTGGTACTTTCTGTGGAAATAATCAACCAGCAATTGCGTAATCGCATGCGTACCTGGCAGGATCACTGGTCGCTTCACACTAATAGCGACTCCCTCGATGCTGTCGATTCGCCCACGTACTCTCAGGACGCCTGCTTCATCAAGATATGGGGACAGTTTGAAGATTTTTGCTTTTGAAGATTTTTGCTCTTCCTTTCTACACGCCCCCCTTTCTGCAGGGACCCGATCTCTTCAGCGTAGGTCTCGATTTTGACCATCCTGTAGATGACGTTGTAAACGTTCTCCAGGTTCTCTAAGCGTTACCAATCGGGCTGCTTCTGACTGCGGCTCTTTCTTGTATGTCATGCGCAGGAATTGCATAACATACCTAGTGGCTCCTCTAAACTTTTCCCATTTGCTGTGAACCATTTTGAACTGCCTTCGAAGCTCAGCTCCTTTGTTCACTTAGTCCCATCGTCTGCCACATTAAGTGCCGTTGGCACCCATCTCCATTCTTCGACATCCGAATCCTCCAGAATTTCGCCTATGCGTAGCGCCACAAACTGATGGTATTTCCGGGCATCAGACCGTATCCAAAATAGCACGTTCTTGGAATCAGTCCAAAACAAGCGGCGATGCACGGCCACTGATAGCTTGGAGTCCAAGAACCTGGCAAGTCGCAGGACCAGTATCGCTGCCATCAGCTCCATTCGAGGGATCGATATCGGTTTCAGTGGCGCCACCCTTGTCTTTGACGTCACCAGAGAACAGCATACATCTCCTTGCTTCTTGGTCCGGAGGAGCGCTACTGCCGCGTAAGCGTTGACGCTTGCATCTGTAAATATATGCAATTCCAAATTATCAGCTACTCTCACCATACCAAGACAGCGCGGTATGCGCAAGTTCCCAATTTCGCGTAGCATTCGTAGCCACGCTCCTCATCGTAGACGTTCGTGTTCGCGCACTGGCTCATCCCAGCCGACCGAAGATCTCCATACGTCTTGCAGAATCATCTTGGCCTGGATTATGTAGAAGCCCAGGAGTCCTAGCGGGTCAAATATTGACATTACCATGCGCAATATGTGCCGCTTGGTTGCCACCGCCCTTTCGTTGAATATGAATTCGTTGAATTTCTGGACAAAGGTGAACTCGTCTGTTTGGGGCCTCCACCACATACCCAAGACCCTCTCTTGCATCGATTCTTGGCTGTCGATACATTTTTCCATTTGCTCAGATGCTCCAGTGAGTGCTCGCATAACTGCTGCTGAGTTGGATACCCAGCCACGCATCTCGAAACCTCCATCCGCATGAATGGCTCTCACCTGAATAGCCATCTGAGCCATCTCTTCTTCTGATTCGCAGCTTTGCAGCCAGTCATCTACAAAGGTGTTCCGGAGGATCGCAGCTACTGCGACTGGACACTCTCCCGCAAAGCGACTCGCGTTCTTGTTCTTCACATAATTGGCTGCTGCTGGGGAACAAGAAGCGCCAAATGTCATTACTTGCATGGTATACCTATCTGGTTCTCTGCTTTGGTCTCCATAACGCCAAAAAAACTGCTGTGCTGCTTGGTCTTCCTGTCGCACCTTCACCTGATAAAACATTTCTCGAATGTCTCCACATACTGCAATTGGCTTCTCCCTGAACCTCAGTAGCACTCCAACCAATGAGGGCAATAGGTCAGGACCCTTGAGAAGCACCGAGTTGAGAGCGATTCCATAGACCTTTGCTGCAGCATCCCATACCAGCCTCAATTTACCTTTATTTGCATTGGTGATTACAAATATTGGCAGGTACCATGTTCGATCCTCGTCTTTGATTTCGTGCGTTTCCAGCTTGCGCACATATCCCTGTTGTTCGTAACGCCGAATTTGATTGTCAGCCTCTGCATCGCCATGCCTCTTGATGACGAAAACACTATGCAGTCGTGACCCCAGAGTAGTCCCGTTTCCTACGCTTCTCCTTGTCGAGATTCTTGGTGGTATTCTCCAGAATCGCTTGTGAACGTTCTTCGTCTTTGGACCGTAGGATGTTCTTGGACACACTTACCCCTACGGCATCCAGTGCGAAGCTCGCTTTCACCATCTCGTCCAGGCGCCTATCGTTGCTGCAGTCGCTAATATGCATTATTCTCTGCACCAGCCGACCTTCATAGCTGCTGCGCCCATACAATGACCAGCCCAGCCTTGATTTGGTAGCTATGAATTCGGCACCTTCAGACTCTCTCACAGCCAACGGCACTTCGAGCTTAGCGTTGTCCAGACCAATTATCATTGTATTGGCAGTCTCTGCAAAGGCAGATGCGCTTGCAGGACTGAATCGTCCAACGTTTGAACCGGCAGATCCAGGCTTGATATTGTCCGAACATTCTTTAGTGCATATCTGTGCGCTGCCTTATCGCGGGATGCAATACTTAGCGCCACTCTCTTGGACTCAGGTTTGCTTTGTGTTATGTCACCAGTCCACCTAAGACACAACTCCTCTGAAGGACCATCGACTCCAAGTTCTTCCGGAACACGGATCTCCAGCAAGGTGCACGCCGACCCTTCGTCTATCAGCGCAAATGTCTGCACTGATTTTGTGGGCCCGTACAGTGTCACTGGTACGTACCGGAATAGCGCCTTATCGTTCTGCCCAGTATGCAGAATAATCGCATCCTCCTTCTGGCTCGTCTCAGCGGTATTCGATCCGCTCCTCTCTGAGTTATGTAGAAGAGGATGATGCTCATTTGTGCAGCCATCTACGCCACACTCTCGTCTTTGACCTGCAATGCTTCAGAAAATGCTTACCAAAGCATCGCCAACAAAGTCTGTTCTCCTTGATGAACAACAACCTGCTCTGGTTTTTCAGGGATGAGAACTCCTTACATTCTTCCAATTTATGAGACCCCGTACACTTGTGGCATTTGTTCGACGAATCTGTGCTTTTGTCGTTGTGAACCAAAAGCCTCGCCTTTGTGGTTCTATTGGGCGCCCTTGTCTCACATGCGTCCGCAGCCACCGGTACTGACATCACGGTACTGGCACATGTCGCTAATTTGAATAGCCAGTCATCAAGTATTGCGATGTCCACCTTAGGCAAAGTTGCACTATGACGTGCCCAGTCCAGCTTCAGGTCACATGGCAGCTTTTCTAGTAAACTGCTTAAATGCATTGGGTCGCTTAAATATTCAGAGAGCCCGATCGCGTTCAGTGTGGCTCTGTAGTTTTGAACTGCCAGTGCCAAGCGAGCCAAACTCTCCAAATTGTTCGATTTCACTGCCGGCTCCAAGCGTAGTTTCGTCTGCAGCGTCTGATGTATGGCATCTGGTCGCCCGTAAAGCATCCTCAAAGTCTCTATGGCCTGCGTCACTGTAGCAGGCACCATTAATTTTTCACGTGCAGCCTCCAGAGCGGCTCCTTTTAAGCTCTTCTGCAGTCGAATCAGGTTTTCTTGATCGCTGAATCCACAACGATCCGTCGACTGCTCGTAGTTTACAATGAACATTGGCCACTCTTCAGGATTGCCTGAAAAATACGGAAGATCTTTCGTGATTACTTGCCGAGTCGCTATCTGTGAGGCCGTAAGCGTTATGTCCGGCGCCCGATGTGTTGTGCCGGATAAACCCGTGGGTGTTGTTTGCCAACTGTCGCGCGCAGCTGTCGTTCCCTCAACTGTTTTACGCAATGGCTCTGCACTCCTCCAAATGCCACAGAACACGTGCAAGCTTTTCCGCTGGCAGGACTTAATCCTGCGCCAGATAGATAGCTCGCCTGTGGGTGTGGTGCAGCTCTGATCACTGTCTGTCCTTCCCCAACACCACTGCTGCTAAACTCTACTGTAGAATGCAGCAAATTGCCTGGTACAATGCCACCAGGTTGCGATGCCATGTGCCGTGCCATTCCTCCTGCTATGGGCGAAATACACTGATTGCCCCACACAACGCCCGGTTGCGCTCCGAACTGTTGACTTTGGGCCCCTTGGTGTGACCATGTGACTCCACAGCATGTGGACACGTTAGTTGTGGCAATTGAATCCACCGTGGTCACGCCCATGTGCGTACCTCTAACATGAGAAATCTTCATAGAACTTTCGTGTGCTCTTTGTGCAGCCGGATTGCTGATGCTCGCCAGAGCATTCTCTTGCACGCTGGATTTTCCATTAGTCGACCCTGCCAAGGGCGCGCCTTCGTTGTCACTCATCCTGGCCGTAAGCGTTGTCCCTTGGTTATTGGCAACGATCTCCTCGCGACCACGCTCTTGTCGTTGTTGTTAGCCGGTGAATTGCTACGTCAATGTGGCTGCCCAATGTTGGCGGCCCAGAACTGTATTGACGCTGCAGTGTTTTTTAAAGTGTTGGCTCACGTCGCTTGACTGCGATTAAGTTCCAATTAAATAGTTTTTCACGTTTATTAATACTCCATTTATTTACTTCAGATTCGTACAATTAGTTCTTTTAAGTTTGTGGCTGACTTGACAATGAAGTTAGGGCACAAAACACAACAACAACAATAATTGGATAGCAAAAAGCAACACGTTCAAAAAGCATAGCAGAAGTCCAGGCTGACACTGATCTCGACGCTTAGCAAATTGGAATCCCCAATACGTTATTCGGCGAATGATTGTTATATAAGGGACAACTGCGTGGCTGTTTGAATGTGAATATGCAATACAAGAGTCCGCTGATGAGAAGATGTGGTTATCTTCGAAACAGCGATCGTTGTACGGACATACCAATTGCTATTCCAAGTTGTTGTAATTAATCTCTATTGATTTGTGTTGATTACATTGAATTGTAACTCTCCACCGACCTCAAGCCAGCCAGATATAAAAAGTTTGACAAAAAACAGGTCGCAAAAACCCATATAAAAAAGATGATAGGCTTTGCCAAAGTTGTAGCAGAACTTTTTAATCCATCTGTCTGGCTTCACTTAGATCCTTCTTGATATATATTCGCGTGCCTGCTAATTTCTTAGCATTTTTAAATAGTTTTTTTTTTTTTATTATTATTATTATTATTCATCCTAGTGCTACAAGTTTTTTAACTTATCTTACAGCACTAGTCATACAAATTATTGATCATTATTCTTAACATAGATTTACAATTTAAAATTTAAATATTAAATATAAAATTGTAAACTTTTGAAATATATTTTGGATTGCTTTATGTTTAGTACTAAATTTATCTGTTTTGTCTAATTGTTTATCTATTAGTTTTGTTTTCTAGGGTTTAAACGGCTCTCTGAAGATGTGTTTTAAGATATTTTCTAAATGTGTGGGCGCTACTGATAGTTTTAAGGCTGTGTGGCAATTGGTTCCAAAGGCGAACAGCGTTTACGAAAAAGTGTTTGTCGGCACAGGCCAGACTGTTTCTCACGCAGATTAGATTGCAGGTTCTTCTGGATGAGGTAAAGCTTATCATGTTAAACAAGTAGTCTGGTTTTTCACGAAGGACTTCCCAATCAGGTGTCGTATGCTAATTGGTAAACAATTTTGGGTTAGCGATAGTTGCCTAAGCAGTGCGTAAGTCTTTCCAACTGCTTTGTTAATATGATCCTGCCAGGATAGAGTTGTGTTTAGGGTTATTCCAAGGTTCTCAGCTTTATTAACATATAGTATAGCTGCTCCATCTATTTCTATTTTTGTAAAATTTTTTGTATTTAAGGTCTTTTTATGTATAACAAGGCACTTTGATTTGATGGGGTTGATGGAAAGTCCGTTTTTCTTGGCCCAATCATTAACATTAAACAGATCATTGTTACATGCATTTATACACTGGTCAATTTGATTCAAAGGACTACTAACGTACATTTGGACATCATCTGCATACATATGAACTTTACACTTTGTCAACACACTGGGAAGATCATTAACATACACTGTAAACAAAAGGGGCCCTAAAACTGATCCCTGTGGAACTCCACGTGTGATAGGGAGAAACTCGGACATGATTGCGTTCGATACAACTGCTTGTTTTCTACTGTTAAGCCCCATACGGACATCAGAAGTTGCGAGAAGTTTCATACAAAAATTGAGGGAAGAAGAAGCAGAAGTTACAACTTCGCCTCTTGAACTTTTTGCATGTACGGAAGTGCGAAGTTGAATGTTACATTTTACAGACAATGTTGCACTTAGCAGCACATTTGTGGAGACTATGTAAATTGGCTGTGGGCCTTATTATGCTTGAGCAACAGACGCAGCATTCACGCACCGACCAGCTGAAGTGCTTTCAGCTAAAGTATTTTGAAAAAATACATATAAAAAACATGGCAGAAAAACAAGAGCGAAATAGTTGTTTTTAATTTTTTTTCATGACTAAAAAATGTCTTTAATTTTGGCGGTGAAAAAGCGGAATGTTATTTGTGATCTTTTCCACCCCAAGCATTCGGACTTAAATTTTGTGAACAAGGCTTGAGGAGGCCGAGCATCTACAAAAAATCAACTTGGCATATAAACAAAATACAGATGATCGATCAGTGTGACCTACCGCCAACTAAATTAAAAATACCAAATACTAAAATTTTGTCTTAATTTTTTTAAAGTCTGGTAACACTACTCTTACGTTCCACGGCGACGAAAGATAGGGGAAAGTTAGCTAAATTACAAACATCGGATGTCCGTATGGGCCTTTAAGGTATGAACGCATTAGATTTATAGCAGTTTGGGAGAAGTTGTATAGATTTCTTAGCTTAGTTAGAAGTATTTCGTGATTTACCGTGTCAAATGCCTTACAGTAGTCAAGAAGTGTTAGTAGAGTCACATCGCTTTTGCCCAAGTTTCTTCGGATGTCTTCAACTATTTTGGTGATTGCTGTAGTACAGCTCCTATTTTTCCGAAAACCAGACTGGCTGTTGTTGAGGAGTTTATTAGAGGCTAGGAAGCTGGTTATTTGTGTTGCAATCAGCTGCTCAAAGACCCTAGAGAGGTAAGGGAGTATGGAGATTGGTCTAAATTCATTTTTACCCATAGGGACTGGTATTATTTTTGCAGTTTTCCATTCGCTTGGGTATGTTGAAGTGGTTATTGATGTATTTAGAATGTGCGTTAAGTGGCTTATGATTTTTGGCAGAAGGATTTTTATAAATTTTGGGTTAAGGCTATCGAGGCCCACAGCATCTGACTTAATTTTACGGATTGAATCTAGAACATCACATGGTTTAGCACAAACAAATTCAAAACAGTTTGGACAGTTATTAAACGAAGAAGCAGACATAAACGTATTACATGTAATCTCAGGTACGTTTAGTCGAGTGAATTTAAGATTAAGGTCATTTACGTCAACGTCATTACTTAGTACTGCCTTTGATGTTCCAATTCCTACATTTTTAATATCTTTCCAGCGTTGGCTCGTGCTTACAGCCCTCTGAAACTTGATGGAATAAAAGGACCTTTTCGATTCCATAATCGGGTTATTAACTTTTTTTGGATGGTTTTAAAAATTAAGTGCAGACTGGATGTCTTATAGCGTTTCCATTTGACATAGTCTTTATCCCGCTTTTCAATAGCTATTTTAATTTCGGTGTTAAACCAAGGTTTGTCAGCTATTTTAAGGACTTTAGTTTTGACAGGTACAAAAGTCTCATATAAATAGTCCAGGTACTTACTAAATAAATCTAGTTGCGAGTCAACATTCGGAAGCAAATAAATAGCATCCCAATCACATAACAAGGAAGCAGCATACACCAATCATCTAACAAAAATCATCAATCAAAAAAAAAGTGTTATTTGAGAACGAGCTTGATAGAATTTTAGGCAACAGAGTTATCGATATATTTTTGCTGGCGGAAGGTTTGAATTTTTGACAACAAACAGCTTAATATAATTAAGAACTGACTACTAAATATTTAGGACCGTCGTCACTAGCACCAACTGCTCCTTTCGAATTCCCTTGAATTTTCCTTAAGACTTTGTTAGTCATTAAAGTTTGTTCGGAAGCCCCGTCCCGGCGAGAATGACATAAAATAGAATATCCGATGGCCAAATCCACAAAGTGGCAATGGGCTAAAATAGGTGGGTAAACAAGGACACCTCGTTCCCGTCCCGCCACGATCCTGACCACGGCTGTCCCGTCCCGAACCCGACCAACAAAATTTAATTCAATAACGTCGCGCGTCTCTCGGGTCCCGCTGGAATCCCGTCGCGAGCCCATCTCAAGCTATGAGTTCTTAACGATGCGCGGGACATCATAAAATAATCCATAAATTTGTTCATATTTATGTACTGTCCCAACAATTAGAGCTGGGCAATGGCAAAAAAGATGAAGTAATGTCGCTGTGAGCGACTCCAAGCCCGCTGCATGCCTGCTAATAAGGCAGTGACCCGTTATGGCCCAGACCAGTAGTAAGATGTTTTCCCTTTCAGGTTAAACGAGGACCACGTGACCCTAGCTACCAGGCGCCGGGTTTCATTCCTTGTGATTATCTTGCATGAGGAAATGGGCATCCCTAACCAGCTCTTCTCCGGGAGGAGCTGAATGGTATTGCATTGACAAACTGTGATGAGGTGTCCATGTACCCAGATTAGTGGAAGACGCGTACGCAGGGGTTCTCCTTTTGGAGTGGTGGCTTTCAAGATTCCCACCTCCTGCGCAACAACCAGTAGAGCCTCCAGAGCCTTGCACGAATTTCCGTGAGCTACTGGCGAAACCACGTCCTCTGCCATTTCAATATATTAAAAACAAAGAGGTTTTCACATTCATTTTGCATTTGCTTTCCTCTAAATTTTGCTTGTTTGTTTCCCGATAGCTCTAAGCATCGATAACCAAATCATAAACAAAATTTACAATAATCTTTTTTAGATCACATCTAACAAAATCACGAAAAAATAAATGCAAATTTACATATGCCTGTTCACCAGAAAACAATCAATAAAATATTAGATTTTTATGTTCGATTGAACACGCTCATTGATTACGATGTCAAAGTTCAATGATTCTATGTTGAATCACCTGATCAGAACGAGCTCAAAATTGGTCTGGAAGAATAGATCAAGCTTAGAGAAAGCTTGAAACACAGAAACTTGGTCATAGAGGGAGAACTTTTCTGTCATCATTCATAAAGAATAATATCAGCATGGTGTTGTTTTTTGGTTTTATCATCCCGATCTTAATCCCAGTGATTCCATTGCCATAGATATAGATTCTTGGAGTAAGTTGCTATTAGAAGCCGCCAGCAATGATAATGTCTAAATACGTCAGCGGTGCAGATAGCTAAGTGTCAAATATGGTCGAGATATCAATGGTTTTATGCGGTCTGTATACGCACCCGACTAGCATTCTTTAGTCAGTGTTCTGGTTGAATTTATCAATAAAAAGACATTCAATTGGGCAATCCAAGGGGTGCTTGTCAATTACCTTACACTTACGTCTTTTTAATTATAATATTGCAACGCTCTTTTCGCACATGGCCCACACGATCTAGAACGAAATATATTATTTTAGCTAGGAGAACCTCACCATGGCATGCATCGTTTGAGATTTCAATATTGAAGTTAATTTGACTTTGTAATGAGAACCATCAGACTTAATCACATTAATCCACTTTCACAAACTCAACAAGTGAAATACAGAGATATCCAACCCACTAATATGCAAACCATTTTAACAGATAGATCAAAACAATAAACTTCATGGGCTGATAGACTTAAGGATGAAAAAATATCAGCACCTGATTACTTATTTTTCATATCCGCTTCCACACAAAGGAGACCTCCCAGCATCAGACAGAACTCCAGGTTGGAAGAGTTTGCGGCCCGAGGTGGCCACCATCACCTAAAGTTGAGGAGAGGTCCTCATTGTGCAAATGAGAGATTTTATTTAGTTCGTCCACCAAATGACATTTCCTCTCACTCAGCTTAATGTGGACCAGCCCCCCGACGAGAAAAATACTGCAGTTAGGAGCTTTGTTTTTTCATTTGCATTGCTTTCTTTGAATATATTGTAGTTCTCCTTCGACAGTTGCTCATTAAGGTAAACGGGACTATCGGACTCAAAACCCAGCAGTTTTAGACTGAGTGGTTGTTTTTGTGCACGTCTGTAATCAGCAGCTGCTCGAAGCAGTGCAGTTCAAATTTTATAATGATGATTGGATCAACAACGGAGTTTGTTGTACGGTATTTGACCCTGAATATGTCTCTCAGTTTAGGGGCCGGTGTTACTCCCAACGAGAATGACAACTGGTTGAAAAGCGCCTCAGTGCTTCGCCATCAGTGAAGGGCACACCGTGCATTCTCAAATCACAAGCTATCTCAACGTTAGCCTGCGCAGCGAGCTTGGACTCAACTTTGCCCACCTGGATTTTTAGGGCATCAGAGGCACCAACCATGTTGTTCTGTGCAGCCAGCTTAGATTCAAGTATGCCAACTTGGAACTTAAGAGCCTTGAGTCTTTAGCGACCACCTCCTTAGATTCAAGCGTAGCTATAACTATTTCTTTTCCATTTCTGCTTTTAATGATCCTTGCATCCTTTATCTCAGCATTTTCTAATTGGAGTTTTTCCACGAAAAGTTTCTTCACCTCAGTTTTGGGGTATCCTTGAGTAGCTTGACCATTTATAATGACGTTTTTTTCCTTGCTCGCGTGCACCATTCGCACTATATCCTTGTTCGAAAAATCCCTCTCTAACTCTAATTTATCCAACTGTTCTTTTAATAGTGCGTTTTCGCCCTTAAGTTCTTCTATCTGGGATGCAAAGTGTGCGCTCATACATTGAAGATCCAGCGACAATGATCCAACTCCAGATGTAATGAATCGTCAGCTTGGTTAGGCGGTTCGCGTTCGATGGGCGATTCCTGATGTCTCACGGGCTGGGTGTTGAGGTAAACTGTATAGCTCATTTGCCGCCTCAACTTGGCTTTTTATTATTTATTTTTATTTATTTATTTAGTCGACAAAAAAAAGGCTGTCAACTCATTTACACATACATT
>JAEIFU010000143.1:0-220244 GCA_018904235.1 Lordiphosa stackelbergi
TGAAGAACAGCAAAGCTCCCTGGAGAAGACGAGATGGACAATAGGACAGTGAAGCTACTTCCTAGTAAAGCAATACTTTTCTTGTTGATCATATACAATGCGGCTCCCAGACTCAGCTTCTTTTTTCCCCCTTGCATGTAAAAGCGCTAACATCTTAATACTTACACAAACCCGGAAAGCCTCCTCAAGAACTGGAATCTTACAGACCCATCAGTCTCCTCCCAGCCTTTGGCAAAATGCTGGAGAGATGCTTACTGCGTAAGAATACTGGAAACGCCCGCAGTAAAACGCAAGATTCCTAAGTTCCAGTTTGGATTTCGGCTGAGACATGGCACGCCGGAGCAACTTCACAGAGTGGTCAACTTCGTCCTGGAAGGATTCCACGCCAAGGAGTACGTTGTGGCAGCTTACTTGGATATCCAACAGGCATTTGACCGCGTCTGGCATGATGGCCTACTGGCAAAAATAAATCAGATCATTTTTATCCGACAGGACCTTCAGAGTGGTCCAGGATGGCCTTGCGTCCCGAAAGAAGAGGATTCGAGCAGGAGTACCTCAAGGTAGCGTCTTAGGCCCAACACTGTACAGCCTATTCACCTCAGACATGCCCACTGCACATGACATTCCCATCGAAGACCCGCAGGACCTTCTGATCGCAACATTTGCCGACGACACTGCAATAATGGCTAGAAATAAGTGCATCTATATGGCAACAGATGCACTCCAAGAATACCTAAGGAGATTCGAAAACTGGGCGTGCCGCTGGAATATATCTGTAAACCCTGACAAGTGTGCCTGTGTTACGCACACACTCAGAAGAGACATTAGTCCTGGGGTATTCTTGCACGGTGAGGTCCTACCTCACAACACGAGCCACAAATATCTAGGTGTGACCTTAGATAAAAGACTCACGTTCAAACAGCATGTTGCTGATGTGACTAGCAGACTTCGCAGCAAAGCAATGAAGATGAGTTGGCTCCTCAACGCCAACAACAAGCTGTCTCTAAGGAACAAAGTTCTCATATACAAGGTTATCTTAGCTCCTATCTGGCGCTACGGCGTGCAGGTGTACGGAATAGCTGCAAAAACCCACCTGAGCAAAATCAGGGTTTTCCAGGCCAAACTACTGCGAAGAGTCACAGGTGCTGAGTGGTACATTCGTACAAGGGATATAGAACGAGAATGCGGGGTGCCTATGGTTGGCGACATCATCAATAAACAGGCCGCACGCTACCTTGACAAAGTAGCTTCCCACCCAAACAATCTTGCCAGACGCCTCCTGCGAAGGAGGAGGAATAACGGGATCAGGGCAAGAAGGAGACTCCAAAGGATCCACCCAACTGACCTTGCTGACCGAAGGATCTAGTCTTTATATTGAGATAATTGCCTTAAATTTGCATCATACAAAGCTTCACTTCTTAACTCACTCTTATACATATACATCAACGCTCACCTGAAACAAAGTCCTAGATACTTACCTTCGGATAAAAACTAAAACTAGAATATACACAATCATAAAATACAAACACGATATTCTAACTTCAAAACATATTATAAATCTTACGTTAAAATCCCAACTAGAGATATAAACAAATAGCAAACTCGATAAATAAGACGACAAATGATTAAAATAGCCTTAATTGAGTTGCCCAAAATAGTAATTGCGGATTTTTTCAAAAGAAAGTAAATGCATTTTTAATCAAACTTAGAATGAACTTTAATCAAATATATAATTTCCATTTTGTTCGATAACCTTTTGCCATCTTCCCGGCAAATTTTGTATTCCACGCTCATAGAACTTCTGGCCTTTATCTGCAAAAAACTGAACCAAGTGCGATTTTATAGCCTCATCATTGCCGAAAGTTTTACCATTTAAGGAGTTCTGCAAAGATCGAAATAAATGGTAGTCTGATGGTGCAAGGTCAGGGCTATATGGTGGATGCATCAAAACTTCCCAGCCAAGCTGTCCCAGTTTTTGCCGGGTCATCAAAGATGTGTGTGGTCTGGCGTTGTCATGATGGAAAATGACACCTTTACGATTGATCAATTCTGGCCGTTTCTCGTTGATGGCTGCATTCAATTTGTCCAGTTGTTGACAGTAAACATCCGAATTAATCGTTTGGTTCCTTGGAAGCAGCTCAAAATATACCACACCCTTCCAATCCCACCAAACAGACAGCATAACCTTCTTTTGGTGGATATCAGCCTTTGAAGTGGTTTGAGCTGGTTCACCATGCTTGGACCATGATCGTTTTCGATTAACGTTATTGTAAACAATCCATTTTTCATCTCCAGTTATGATTCGCTTTAAAAATGGATCGAATTCATTGCGTTTAAGATGCATATCACAAACGTTGATTCGGTTTGTTAAATGAATTTCTTTCAATTCATGTGGTACCCAAATATCAAGCTTTTTCACCAGTCCAAGACTTTGTATGTGATAATGAACGGTTGATTTTGGTATATTTAACTTCTCTCCTATCTCACGCTCAGTTACATGACGATCCAATTCGATTAATGCTTTGATTTGGTCATCATCAACTTCATTTGGCCGACCTGAACGTGGCTCATCTTTAAGTGAAAAATCTCCAGAACGGAATTTGCGAAACCAATTTTGACACTGTCTTTCTTTTAAGGCTTTATCACCATACACATCACGTAACTTTTTAGCAACTCTCTCTGCGCTTTTTCCTTTACGGAAATAATAAAGTAAAATATGACGAAAATGCTCTTTTGTGGACTCCATATTAAAAAGGGCGCCAATCAAACAAATGTAAACAAAATTACGCGCACTTTTTTCTAAAGCAAGCTAATAGTGACAGCTAATAACTGACAAAAGAAAGAATGCAATTACAGAGTCACAAGCAGTTAAAAAATTATAAACGCCGACTATATGAAAAATCCGCAATTACTTTTGGGCAACAAAAGACTTTTTTTGCGTATTTGTATTTTATTTTTGCATTCTCATAAATGCCCCAGCATAAAGCAAAGTTGTTGAAGCTGTTATTAAGTACATAATTTTTTCCCAGCCCCGCCCATGCGGGCAGCAAAATAGCATACACGCCCACTTTCTCACTCACTTTTGCACTGGCAAAATGTGTTTCTATTTAATTTTTATGAAATTGCAACGCAACCAAAATGTGCCAAGCGAAAAAGGCAGGCGAAAACTTTATGCCTGGGAGGTCGTTAACACGTCTCCCTCCCGCCAACTCCCCTACACCAGTTGCCAAACTCCACAGCTTCATAGTGGATGTACACACTCGGAGGAGCAACAGTTAACGTGGCGTATGCGCAACGTATGCATTTAATTTAATTTCATTATATTTATGCGCAACTATAGAATTGTGGGCGATCTAGCGGTGTGTGTGTGTGTGCATGGTGGGCGTGGCATGCAAATTGCGAAACTTTGTGAGCTCGTCCCGCATTTTATGTTAAATAATTTATGTAGTACACACAGGCAGAGCTGTTGCGTTTATGAATTTAATATTAAAGTGTCATTTAATTGCAATTTTTGATCAAAATATGTCGGATAAATAAACACAAAATAAATACATATATTTAATTCATGTTTACGAGATGAACATGGAGTATACATTTAGCGACTGCAGTTCACGTGCACGACCAAATGACACGCAATGACCAGAGGCCATAGCTAGCATAACCACATACACAGTTTTACTGGGGTAACTCATTTTCGACAAGTTGTTAGTTATTCATTGTTTTCCATTCCATTTCCACCAAATTTGTTACAAACTTTAAATAATTGCTTGATATTTAGAGTGAGGTTTTTGCTTTGCAACTACACTATCGTCAGAGAAAATGAGAGGCCTCTTAAAGCAGATTTGTGGCCAGTCTAAGCTTTAGTCCTTAAAATTATATTTCTTGTTTTCTTATTAATTTGATCATTGCTTTTACAAAATAAAGCTCAGTTTGTGAGATTTGCTCTGTTCATCTACGACCTCGTCTAATGTTATTCATATTTCTTAACCTACTCACGAAACTGCTGATTGCTTTTTTGAGTTTGAGAAATTATTGGGCGACAAAAATGCTCTAATTTAAATGTGCATGACGGACAGCTTTGAGATTTCCCTGTAGTTTTTTTATATCATGCTTAGGTCCCTTTTTGTGTATAGGAATTCTTTTAAACTCCACTCTGATCTAACTTCTGGTCCGTCGAACTTTTTTGAGTAATCGACTCTTTATATTCTTTAAATTAGATTGATAACTAGTTATCAAAAGAGGGGCCCTCAAAGAAGAGAGTTGAGTGTGGAGAGGGACAGTATTTTTGAAACAGCATACAAGATATCAAAAAAAGCCTTAGTTGCATACTCGAAGATCAATCAAAGAGGACCAATCGCAACCAACTATGAGAAATCAACCTTGCGAAAGCAAAACAATGATCGCTTCAGGGAAATTGGGAATGCTTGAGTCTCTAATTTTTAGTCGGTATTTACACGATGAAGTATCATATGTAGTAGGCTTGAAAATCAAGGGAGACTAAAAATTTAGGAGATTGAGTTTCTCATTCATGGTAATCACATATTTGAATATGGTGCTGATACGAGTGGGGGCAGTTTTTGTACGCTTATTCTGCTAAGCCCATTGTTAAAAATGTATTGAATCACAATTGTGCCGCTAGCCTACTGAGAAAACTTCATAAAGTTTGCTTCATAGTGTACGTCCCGAATAAGTCAACCTGTAAAGTAGGATGATGTACATAATCTGTAGTAGACAGCGGTGGTACCCCAAATACAACAGTACTGCCAATACATATCTCTAACAAAAACAATGTCAAGAAGTAACTTACTAACTTAGTAACTAACCCAAGAGTGAATCGGAACCAAAGAGTCAACCAGAACTCCAGAGTGAACCGGAACCCAAGAGTAAGACAGAAGGATAAAGTTCATTTAAATGATCGTATGCAGGATACAAAAGAAATATTATAATTCAATCTTTTTAATTTTGATTTAATTTTTTCGATAGGTACACTTACATTTTAATCCAACTTACTTCACAGTAGACAAATGAAGTCTAGCAAGTTATGAATCGAAAGGTTATTATATTTTTAGAAATCGCACGAATCAATGGCCGTGTTCACCAGCACCAATCGATGACGAAAAAATCGGAATGGGTTCAATTGTTTTGCTAACTTTTGTTATTTTGGTTAAAATCAAAACGATTGCTTTCACGCATACCGTTTTTGCCTTAAAATTTCATCAAAGCGTTAAACAAAATCCAATTAACTTTTTTTGATGGATGATGTTTGATGTATGCTGGTGAACAGGGCCAATGCTTTCAAATCGGTTAAGCAGTTTGAATACAATGATCAAAAACCGAATTTTTTGGTTAAAAAACGCAATAGATTTCATTTCCAAACAACTAGGAAAAATAATTAATAATTCAAAATAAAGGTTGGTCCATCTAGTGTTTGGAATTTGAACTGTTCATAATTTGACTTTAAAAACGTCAAATGTCATTCGGAAAGCGACTAATATTTAGTAAAAACTTTGGTTTTTACGAAATGGGTCGCTATTCGCTTGAAGAAAATTGGGAAATATTAAAAACATATTTCCAAAGTGGTGAGTCCTCGACTCAAACTGTTTGACAAAAACATTTAACAAAAAAAAGAGTGTGTGTCATGGGACACCCGGTACGAGCGAAGCTCTTTACGTTGATACAACCGACTAAAGTAATGGCAAAAAGACAGTTTTTGGATTCTGTATAAAAAAATGTTATATAATATAACAAAATTAGGTCACTGTCAAGTCCTTGCCGATTCATTGTTAGGTCACTGTCAATTCACTGTTCAATCACTGTTTTGTCACTGTCAAGTCATCGTTGAGTAACTGTTAAGTCACTGTTAGGTCACTGGTAAGTCACTGTTAAGTCACTATTATATCATTGTTAAGTTATTTTCAAGTCACTGTTAAGTCACTTTTAAGTCACTGTTAAGTCACTGTTAAGTTCACTGTTAAGTCACTGTTAAGTCACTGTTAAGTCACTGTTATGCACTGTCAAACAAACAATATTATAGCATATAGCACAGAATTCACAACTTGACCTGAACCCCACTAGATTCCCACAGAATTCAAAACTTGACCAGATCCTCACTAGACTCCCACCAGACCTCCACCAGATCCCCCCAGATCTCCACCAGATCCCCCCATATCACCACCAGATTCCCACCAGATCTCTTCCAGATCGCTATCTGATCCTCACCAGATTCCCACCAGATCCCCACTAGATCACTACTAGATCCTCACCTGATCCCCACCAGATCACCACCAGATTCCCACCAGATCCCCCCAGATCTCCACCAGATCCCCACCAGAGCCCCACCAGATCTCTACTAGATCCCCACCAAATCCCCACCAGATACCCACCGGGTTCCTACCAAATACCCACCACATCACCACCTGTTCCCCACCAGATCAGCACCAAATCCTCGCCAGATCCACACCAAATTTTAACCTTTTTCCCACCAGATGCCCACCCCTTCCTCACCATTTGCACTTACACTATCCCACTTCACACACAACCCTCCTGCTACTACTGTAATGATAAAAGCTGCTGATTTGCAAATACAAAATTCAAAGACAAAAGTCAAAAGACATACCCCAAAAGAATCTGTCGCAAACACAAAATTTTTCAAGATTTACTCCACCAGTCAGACGTCCGTAAAAGAGCTTCGCTCTAATAAATCAATTTGTGGATCAATTCGTGAAACGAGTTCGTGTGACTGGAATGTTGGTGCGCATGACCTAAAACATGGCCGAGTTAGCCGTGGTGGTCATTTGACCGAAATTGTTTTTCATAAATAAATGACATGAACAAACCTTACCAAAAAATGTTCAACCTTTGAAAAATATCGAGCCGTTTTTTTTATAGCAAAATTAAATTCCAATTTTGAAATGGACCACCCAGTATAACATTTTTATTTTTTCTACTTAAGAACCCCACCTTTACGAAGAAAATAAGACATCGATGAGAAAAATCAATAACCAAGTGCTGGCTTAAAAATCGTAAAAATAAATTTTCCCTTGTTTCGATTTTTGTTCTGTTCTGGAATATATGTTCTGATCTGGCTATTAGCTCACTTCTAAACATAGCTCGTAAATAACTCTCAACGAAATAATCAGTTTGCTCTGTTCACGACTCTGTCCGAAAAAAAAACCAAAACAAAACGCTCTCGGGCTCCCCTCTACGCAATGTGTGCAACGACCGCGTTCACTGTTCAGTGGCTCTGGTAGAGCACACAGAACTGATCTGTCTGAGAGCAACCCCATACCAGACCTAATTCAGTCAATCGGTCATAAGATGCGATCTCTCGAAGAAAAAACTGTTAAAACGTTAGTTGACAAGGTTTCAGACTCCAGAGAGCGCCAGAGTTTAGCATAAGCAGAGAGCGAGTCAGTGTAATAGAGAACGAGAGAGTGCATATAGTTTTTTGTTACACAGAGAAAAAAAGCCAAAGCTACACGAAAATGTAGGATTTCTACACGTTTCGACCGGGATTTTCAACCCATTACTTTTGTGTAGCTTTTCTGCACGCCGCATGTTGAAATGAGAAAGCTAAACGCAGCGTGCAGAAAAGCTACACGCGCCGTGTAGAATTTAGAAAACCACACGTGCGTGAAAAAAACCTACACGCGCCGTGTAGAATTCAGAAAGCCACACGCGCGTGCAGAAAACCTACACGCACCGTGTAGAATTCAGAAAGCCACACTCGCGTGCAGAAAAGCTACACAAAAGTAGTGGGTTAAAAATCCCGATAGATACGTGTAGAAATCCTACATTTTCGTGTAGCTTTTTATTATACACTTGAAAAGTGTATTATAATTTTGCCCAGAAGCTGAGTCGATTAAGCTTTGTCCGTCCGTCTGTCCGTCTGTCTGTTTCTACGCGAACTAGTCCCTCAGTTTTGGAGCTATCGAGCTGAAACTTTGCACAGAGTCTTCTTTTTACTGCACGCTGCTAATATGTCGGAACCGACCGGATCGGATGACTACTTCTTGTAGCTGCCATACAAATGTTCGTTCGAAAAATGGGTTTTAGTGAGAAAAACTGGTTTGTTCTCAATATTATCGCTCTCAAACACGGTCATGGGTAATATGTAATGTTTTTAAGCTGATTTGCGAAGTTTGGTCGAAGTCGCTAACCGTTGTGACAAGCTATTTCAAGTGTATCAAAACTTCGGTGCAGACGAAGTTAGCTTTGCCTTTCTCGTTTTTTTTTTTTTTACTTTGTATTTTTTACTTACTCTGGTAGATTTTTAAGTCCCGGCCCCTTGGACTGCAACACGATTGGAATGATGTTTTAGACGTCTCCGCCACGTAACGCGTGTAAGGCAAGGCCTCTAAGACATTACTTGTATTGAATCTGCTAAAGGCACAATCCAATATTTGCTTGCTTGTAATTCTCAAGTTCTAATGCAACGCAATCGCTATTTATATACAGGCAACAGAAATTTGCGCACGATTCGTATAGATTTTCAACACGCAGCGCTTAGATTTTGTAAATCTTAACGTACATTTAGAAATCCCACACGTCACGTGTGACAACCAGCTTGCTAAACGAAAAATAAAAGAATTCAGTACTGATGTGGAGCTACATTTTTCGTGTAGAATTTCCACACGCGCGTGTAGGATTTCAATATAGAAACGTCAATGTAGAAAACCTAAACGTACGTGTGGTATTCAGATTGCTGCATGAAAAATGTAGAATTATTTGGGGAAATGAGCTGAATATCTAATGCCGTGTAGACTTTGCCTTTGCACACGCAGCATTTAACTTTTCAACATTTGCATTTTGATTTTTAATTTCTACACGTCGCGTGTAGCTTTTCTGCACGTCGCGTGTGGCTTTCTACACGCAGCGTGTGCAATTTAACAGTGCGAAATACGTTGCGCTTAGGTTTGACGTTTCTACACGCGCCGTGTAGCCAATTTTGTTTTCTCTTTGTAGCATATTGTTAGTAAAAAATATGTTTCTCTCCTCTCACAACCAAAAAAAGGCAGAGAGCGTAGTTAAAGGTTGTTTCGGTACCGCTATGTAATGTGGTAGGTTGTTTTCAATGTCAACGACTCCTGTCAGCGATTATTAATATTATATGGTCAAAGTCGGATGACTATATGTTATGGCTGCCATAGGAACCATCGGTCGGAAAATGGGTTTTCCTTTGATAATTACAAAACTCTACGATCATTTACCCAAACTCACTCTATGCCCCTTAATCAAGTCACTTATTTGTCTGTGCAGCTTCTCACGCGCTCATCTCTAGCTTGCATTTATTGGATAAAATTCATTTTTATTGCGAATTATGCATTATTTAAATGCCAAAAACATAATTAAATTAATTAGCAACAAGTATTTGCTTTAAAAGCATTTCATTTTATTTCATTTTCATTCAAATTGCCTTAATGTTAATAATTTTTGGGAAATATATTTCATCGAATTCAATTAGCCTTCCACTTTCATAAACGACGCATACACACAAAAACACAGCCGGAGAGCATCTGCTATTTAAACATTTTGTTAATTTGCATTTGCTTTCAGCTAGGACACCTTCACAGACACCCTGGGAAATTTGAATATGACCATCATGGAAATGTTTCCCCCCCGTTAATAGCCAAAAATGGCGTGATAAAGTTCGGTGCGGTGGGGGGTGATTTCTCATCTTTTCATAAATAAACATTTGAGCAAATTATGCAGAATTTTGCATTGAAAAAGTGGGCGGCTTTTAACTAAGCGAAATGCATTAATGCTGCTGCAATTTGAATTTTGTGAATTATGCCTTTGGTATACAAATTAGAGTGGCTGGTTGGTGCATTCGTTAGTTATGCAGATGATGAAAGAGGTTTTCGGATATCAAAGGCGCTTGCATGGGACGGCTTTGATTTAGATTAATATATTTTCGCATAAATTAGCTCAACTCTCGGCCACAACAATAGCTCTCGTTCAACCCACGCTGCAGCAGCTCTTTGACCAGCTTATTTACAAGCGAATTAACTTATTATCCCCAAAGTAAACCCCATTTGGAAAAGCTTTTTCCGCCAAATGCAACAAGCAAAAGCTTTGCCTTTCTTTACCTTCGCTTTGTTTGTGTTACTTGCAGTTTTACAATGGAGCAAACCCAGTCCAAGCATCATCATCATCATCGTCATCATCATTCGTATCCTGGGCTGTAGAGAACCGTGGAAGTCAAGCCAAGCGGAAATGCTGCTTTTAGCTCGTTTTTAGCTCGTTTTCTCCAGAATTTTTTGTATTGTTGTTTTTTTTTTCTGCTGCTAAAAAGATTTTTGAACGACTAACACAGTTCCGCTTTTTATGTGCCATATTTTAGTTATTGTTGTTGATGTTTTTCTCTCATCTTTTGTTGGTTTTTTTCTTTTGTTTCCTAGATTTGTTAGTGGGGGCAACAAAGTGGCTATAAAGAGGGGGCGTGGTCTGGTTAATGCAAATGTGAATATGAATGATTTTTAAGTGTGCTTTTAGTCAGATTAAGCAACAGGACATGAGCATTTTTGTGTTTAAATGGAAAAGCTAATGGAGGAAAACAACGGTTGAATGGCAAAAATGGCAAATGCTTAATTTCTTAGTAACTCTTTTGTGCTACAATTTGAATCAGGGCAATCTGGATCCATTAAGCTGGTTAACACTTTGAGAGACAATATCCTGATGACTTATTTTCTCTTTCTTTTTCTGTGTTTTATTCATGTTTAATTCATAGAATTAGGCAGGGAATTTTTTTCCGTTAAGCCGGGTATCCAGCACCGCGGAAAATAAAAATTCCTGGCAAACTTCATATAAAATAAACTGTGCCTTTTTTGTTGCTTGTGTATCCAGCAACATGAACGTAATCCACAGTTTATTATCGATAGTTGGCCTATCGATAGCGTGTGTGGATGGAGAGAACGGCTGATATAATATATTGCCAACAATTATTTTGGATGTGATGAGCGAACACTTTGGGGAAATGCTTTTATATTTTTATACTCTGTACCGAAGGTACATAGAGTATATTAAGTTTGTGCAAAAGTATGTAACAGGGAGAAGGAATCATTTCCGACCCCATAAAGTATATATATTCTTGATCAGCATCAACAGCCGAGTCGATATAGTCATGTCCGTCTGTCCGTCCGTCTGTCCGTCCGTATGAACAAACAGATCTCAGAGATGGTAAGAGATAGAGGTTTGACATGTATGGGACAAATGCTTCTTATACTTGCAGGCAGATCAAGTTTATTTTTAATTTTTGCCACGCACTCTCCCGCCCCCGCAATTTAGAAAAAACGTCATATCTCCCACAGTTTTGTAGATAGATGTTTTATACCTTCTAGAGATAGTTAGTCATTAGTAATATGTATATATTTGCCGAAGGAATGATAAAGATCGGATGAGCGGGTCTTAAGTTATGATCAAATAAGTGAATTACCCCCGCCACCCCCTCCCACCCACGCACAACCAACGCACAATCTTAGAGAGAGAGAGAGAGAGAGAGAGAGAGAGAGAGAGAGAAAGAAACGAAGAGCGCGCGCCTTTTATCTTTTACCTGGGTACAGAGTATAAATATAGTCGGGCTTGACTGACTTTCTCACTTGTTTTGTTATGAGCTGTCATCTTTTTGGGGAACCAGCAGCGTGCAAAGATTGGTAGTGGATGGGCACACTTGTGCCAATTGATGAGGCCGCCAGAGGGATGCTTTCCATAGACACAAAGGTCGGAAAGATGTCGTCCGTTAACATGCCTTCTTAATATGTGTGTCGCCAGATCAAAGGCAAATCTATTAGAATGGTGCACCAATCGGTCATGACACCTGCTGGTGTGGAAAGCGTCCACACCGCGGTATATACATAAGTACATATGTAGTTATATGCCTCTCATACCAGGGGCCCCACATAGATGACTCTAGTTTCTAGTTTCTTGATGGCAGTAAATAATGCCGTATCCCATTACGGGATTACCCAGATCCACCGCTAAGAGGCATAAGAAGCCAATGGAGCTCAAATGCGATTAGCTCCAACCGTACTGATCTGTCCACTGGGTTGACAAAATCCTTAATATGTATGTATGTGTATGTATGTATGTATGTATTTGTTCTTTATTTAAATTGTTTCGAAAAAATTTACAGTTTGATTGGGGGTACATTAAGAACTACTAACAATGACTTAATAGTCGTCTGTCGGCAAAAGTTTGTAGATAATTAGTGCGTTTTATTCCTTACAATTTTTGATATGGGATGAGTTTTTATTTAATTAAAATTATTTAAAAGAAATGATCTGTATCTTAACAATTTTTAGAAAGTTAATTAATTGAGCCCAGTTTGGCCCATTTAAATATTTATATCCTCATTCCCCTTAACAGCCACACCCCCTGTTGTCTCCTTCGTTTAGACTTGAGTCCCGGGTCGGCGAAATCCACCCACAGTTTCAAGAGGCCACATCGGGCTTTAAAAATCCATGTAATGTCTGCAACCTCATGTCATCTGCAATATAAGTGGTTCCATTGTTATAATCCAGAAATTTATAGATGCGACGCGTAGTTGCGGCTGCCTGCTCGTGATACTCTCGGGGATTGCCTCAGCTTTTATCGTTTACCAAGTTCCATGACTCTTTAGTTCCATTTTCTAATTGCCATTCAAAATCGCGGGCTTCTATTAGAAAGTTTAACCGCTTTGCCCTGAAAACGTTCTTTTGGATGATGTACGTGGAAAGCTTTCGTGGTTCTATTTTCTTGGTAATCAAATAAGGTTTTCCCATAGTTTAAGTGGGTCATGAGTGTGAAATCCTTAATATAAATGCGAATGTTTTTAGGCAATCTTGTATCCGACGATCCGGAAAGACTTCATTTGATTGGTTGAATTTATTATATTTTTTAAATTTATTGAAATTCAGCTGATTGATCAGAGTGACCTTCCACCTTTTAGGTGCTGTTTTAGTTATGTTCCACACGCAAGAAATAACTACCAAATTCCTGGCAGGAATTTTCCGCAGTGCTGGATACAGGCCTTTAAGCTTAAATCTATATTATACTATAACCCCGATCGTCATGAGATATTATATGTTTCATTTCTCAGCATGGAGTCCGAGGTTCCACTAATTAATCAAACAACAATCAGACTCCTCTTTAAAAATGCTTTCTCTAGGATTTCTTTCCCTGTATTTTGCCAACACACTCCAAGATTGCCCGTTTAAGATGCTGATAAACTCTTCCAATAAGAAATATGCCCTGCGGCATTGGATTGGATATACTGCTATAAAAAACTTAAGCGTATTGCAAAGGCCACGCAACTCATTTTCAACGCGACTGCACGGTGCTATGGTTATTAACCACTTCCTCTGTCCTTGCTTTGGAAATATCAAAAATAATTAATCTTTTAAAACCTTCCCTGAAGTAATTATATTCTCCGAGCTCATAGCTTAGACGCTTGTACATCTCTCGAGAGGTGTTTTCGCGGGCTTGTCTAACATTTGCCTAACGCGTTCTCACATATATTGAAGCCAGTAGTTTGGACTGACTCTCTTTAAACGTGTAAACGTCGGTTAGGTCTTTACTTTTTTCCAAGCACTGTGATAACGACGTTAAGTAGACACCATTTCGGGTACCTATCAGCTGATAATGACATTTTTTGATTTACACCATTCTATTTTCACCATCAGTTTATTAATAAAGAAAAACAATTTATTGGGTTGGTACAGTATTGTTATGATAAATGGAAATATGATCTCAGGATCTTAACAGCTTTGAATTGGAATTTTAATCGACACAACAACTCAATTGGCAACTCCGACAACTCAGCAACACGTCCGCCCTTCAACAATTCTGTAACGACACTACTTCGACGGCGATTTCATTACTTTGCTCGTTTCTCCTGCTTCTCGTCTTCTCTTCCACTCGCTGCCTGTCATATCCACTCTCACATATATATATATTTGAAATGCGCTTCGATGTTGTGATAAAACATTACAGATACTCCAAGTTTCCAAATTTATCGCATTTGTCTGCGTATTGTTTAGGAATTAAAATATGTTTCTTAGAAAAAACCTTGAAAGTATTTCACCATCATCGTCCGTTCGTCCATCTGTCTGATGAACACGTAGATCTCAGAGAACTATTTATTCTGCAGCTGCTGCAACATATGTTATGTTTGAATGCTTACAGCTGAGCGAATATTAATCACAAAAATAAATGGAAAGCATCGATAGGTTTATTGATAATCTAATGCAAATCAGTCATCATGAAAACAAAACTTATTTTTAATAAACCTTTTAAAACCAACATTAAATTGTTGTCGTTGTGCAAGTACAAAAAAACACATAAATCGCGAACCGAGGCTTCATATGAAAATAATATGGATAACGATCGCAACTCTATCGCCCTTGTAAACTAGATATTTGGCCAACTAAGGGAATGTACGCTAAAAATGTGACTTTAATTAATATTACTATTTAAATTTTATATTTATATTCACAGCTCTCAAAACTTTGTTTTACACTCACGTATACGCTATGTTGCCATATAAGGGTGGTCGGTTAAATTTTGTATAAATATTTAGAGTATTGATAAAGCTGCAGCTCGATATCTCCAATATTCGACCCACAATACATTGGCGGGTTTTCATATTTAAAAATTTGAATATCCCTCCGCTTAATCGGTTGTTTCACCCAGAGTGCCTTTATGAAACAATTTGGTACTCTGCTCTAGCACTAACATATTTCTTCTTTCAGGCTTCCATATACTGTTCAGTGCTCTTATGAACCTAATTAGTTTTTTGACAATGTGGTTTAAATTACATGCAAGGTCATTCCACGATACTTGAACAGTTTTACCTTTTCAAGTTCTACATTTCCCAACAGTTCATTTCAGCCTTTTTCGATCATCTCGGATTCTCATTGTTGTTGACCCGTTCGTGTTGATTTCAGTTCTTTTTAGAGGAGTATATTTTTTACTTTATTGATCAGCTCCTGTAGCATCTTTGCTGATTCGTCAAGTCGACCGCGAATATTCGCTTTTTAAAGAGATTAGAACAACAGATTCCCATTTCTTCACTAAGGCCAAGGAAGGCTCATTGTGTTAGCATATAATCCTTTCTTCCCCGTGGAACCATTTGGAAAGTAGCACGGATTTGAGCAGTGCGGTAATTTCTATTTTAGAAATGGCTGACAGATCATTTAGGAATTGCAACTTCTTAAGAAGACATTGTGGCTAATGCCAAGTCTGGCGGCGTATTATAAGGCAGTGTCCAGTAAGGTCTCTTTAATGGAAATTTTTATTCTTTCTTGACGGAGTAACGTCCTGGATTTTTTTATGTTAAGAATAGGCCATGTATGTTTATATACTTTACATGTGCGAGTCGTTTGCATTCGATTTATGGTTGCCCTGCAGACATTTTGTCGGGTTTTTTATCTTCCTCGTCTATAAGTGAGTTTGGCGATAGTTTGAGATGAGAGTCTGATGATAGTTTGGCGATTTACAAAAACACAACACGTAAGGTAGCGCATTTTTAACAAAAAAGGGATAAATTGGCTAAATGTGGCATTAATTTCTATTGCCCTATTTATAAAGACAGAGTAATAAATAGGAACTTGGGAGTTACAAGCAAGCATTTAGGGGTGAATGCTTTCAAATAGATTGAATACAAGTAACCCTTTAGTTGCCCCGTCTTAGACACACTGCGTACCGCAGTTGTCTAAAACGTCAGTCCCGTCGTGATGGTGTCATCCCTCTGGGGTAAATATTGTTAATTTTTGTAGCTGACCATAAGCCAAGAAAGTTTAAATTCCAATCTAGGTTGGCACCACTAGTTCCATGTAGGAAAAGTGCATTACATCTAAAAAGTACCTCGTCCAAGAGACACTGCTGACGACATTTCTGCCTTGTCCCTATACTGTAGCCTAACTATCCTACTCCCTCCTGTTCCCTATAACACGCAAATATTTTTATGAAATTATGACATAAGCATACGTGCTCCATACGTGCGCAAAAGTTAGCTACCATCTGCTCTATCAATGGCCTTGTTCAGCAGAACAACTTGCTCCCTGATCAAGTATTAATTCTCACTGATCCTTCTGCTGAACTCGAGTGATGCGGTATCATGATAGCCAATTTCAAGTATCATGATAGAGGAGCATGTATCGAAGAAATGGTACGCTACTTTGAAGTGATACTGCTCCCACCAATAGTAATTGTGTATCGATAGGCATGCTTTCGTGCATTGATTGCAAAGGTAAGACTTCTATCGGCTGTAATTTATATCAATAAATTCTAAAATATAATTAAACCTAATTTTAACCTCTTATATGCAGAATTCATGTTAACGAATCGCCGCCATTTCAGAATTCACTCGCCCCGCGGCGTGGTTAAAAAATGTAGCAATTCGTTCAGCAAAAACTATTTGATGCATAATTTTTTTATGCTACTAGCTCAGGGATCAATTATTCTGCTGAACACGCCCAATTATACACGTTGCATGCTACAGAGGGAAGAATCGTATTCTGATCTTCTGCGATAAAAAATGTTTGCTGGGTTATTCAATATGTGGTTATGTGATTTGTTTGTAGCTTAAACGTCGCAAGTGGCGCCTCTATGTTACTCCTCTTAATCGGTAGGAGCTGATTGGTGGTGCCAAGTGTGGCGAAGTGGTCGGCCATTTCGTGGCCTTCAATGTTGAAGTATCCAGGCACCCAAACGAGATTAATTTTCAAGTGCTAAGCCATCTCGTTAACAGATCTGCGGCACTCTTAAAGAGTTTTGAAGTTATTTATATTACCGTCAAGGGCTTTTAAGGCAGGTTGACTATTTGAGAAAAAAGAAAGAAGTATAGAGCAGTGGCCAGAGTTACTATCTTTCCAGGTACCGGTTTTTCTCAGCCTGAGAGCGGTGTTACTGGAGATTTCTTTACCCAGAAGATCTAGAGGCATAGGGTGTAACATTATGTAAAGTGCAACTGTTGGGGTTGTACGCAATGCATACGCTAGTTTTAAATAATTATACTTTAATATATGAAACAATTTCCCATAGTTATGCGACATGTAAAACGAATTGCATATCTCGCCCTCAAAAGTATGCTATAAAAATGCCTAACTAATTTATAAGCCTGTTTTTTAATAGCTTTGTCGACTGCAGAAGACATTTCTGTTGGCACTCGTCGATTTAATGGTCAAAAAGTCTTCTTCCAAAATTCAAAATATTTTAAAAGATGTACTATCACAGCACGGTACTATTCTTTGGTATTTGTTTTGACCTTGTGGTGCGCGACCCCCATTTAAATGAATATTATTTGCCACACACAGTTTATTTTCAACAACCAAATGTTTTTAAATTCAAGTTAATCTCATTTTATCATAACAAAATCCCACACAATTTATTTTACTCTCCCCTGACACTCAAAAATCTCTGCATTGTCCCATTACTCTCTTCTCCATTTGTAAACAGACAAGAGCAAAACTTTGTTTACTTTCAAACCGAATACAATGACTGGCAATCATATCCATGTTTCATTTTATTAAACAATTCAATTGCAATTTCAAGCGACAAAAGAAGAAAAACAGAACAAAACAAAAAATTTCTCAAAGTGTCAAAGCAATCAACGACACAAACAAAAATGGAGAAAAAAGTTTCTGAAAAAACTTTCCGACACGTACACAGGGTCATACAAAACAGCACTTCTAATTAGGAAGAAGGAAAACAAATACGAGAAAAGCTCACCAAATTTATGATAATAATTTACAAGGCAACGAAAGAATAAATTGAAAAAATTATTTAAATTAACAGAGCGACAGCAGAAACAAAAAATGCATATAAAGTAATTAAAAAGTTTGCCACGCATTTATGGGTTTTGTTTTGGTGGGAAATCTAAAACACAAAGCAGAATGAGGAACAACAAATAAAAGTTGAGAACACAACGCAGTGAAGTTAAATTCAATTACAAAATGGAAATATGTTTTGAGAGGGTTAAGTCATAATCAAGCAAGATTTTGAATGAAGCTTAAGTAAGCCCACTACCAATTTAAAAAAGGATTCACCCTCTCTACTGTGTAAGCTTAAACCCAACTTAATCAAGACCCATAGCTTCTGGCAAATGTGCTGCCAGCTAAGCTTTCTCTCTATAACTTCAATTCCAAATGCTGCCAGCTAAAATAATTGCTTTGGCACACGCGCTGGTCCCTCCTGCACCTCCCGCTCTCACCATTTTATCCCACATTCTGACCCCAAAAAGTTGCTCCATTGCCAAATGTATAAATGCCAAAACATTTAAAATTTGCGCAACTTTTGCGCTTCGATGCTTTAACTTTTGACACCTACGACAGGCAAATAACCCGACCCTCAAAAAGTCAGCGCGAGAGGGAGATAGAGCTAGAGCGAGAAATGAATCCCAGACCGGAATTGTCGGCTGGCACACGCCTCCTGGCGTCCACCCGCGCAGTAGGAAGCAATGAATTCATTCATTTGTTTACTCGTTCAAGTGGCAACTTCATTTTGTAAACACTTTCGTTTACATATAACTTTATTCACCCAAAAAAAAGCAGCAGCAGCAGCGGCAGCCAGAACTGTAAAGGGGGGACAAAAGGGTGTACATAGGCACTGAGCGTTGAGCTAGAGGAAGGCGAGGGGCAGGAGCAGCTGTGAGCTGTGTAAGGCAGCCCACAAGTTACACATCCTTTTACAACGCAAAGTCGACCGTCGACCAACAATGACGACCGCCGAGTAGGGCTCAACAGGACCTACAACTTATTGTAGCACGCGCTCCGGAACAGTGGTCATGAGGAGTCGAAAAAATCCGAGAGATTGGGACATCTAAAGCAGCGATGGACACGCCTGACCCGCAGGGGCCGAACTCATTTCGATATATATTCCGTCACGCTCCGAACGCACTTCAAGGCTTGGGCCAAGAGAGCAAACAGCTTTTCAGTTGAGGGCCAGCGGTTGAAGAAGCACACCAATAGCTGATTAAGTCGCTTTGGTCCCGCTCTTTTTGACAGACCCTGATCTGAAGTTCTGCGAATCTAAAATTTAAGTCTTTAACTGAAGGAATCAGAATTCAGTTTCAAGAATTTTAAAATCTTTAAGTTTTATTCAGAAACAAAAATTTACAAAGAAATAGACAACTACCTAAAAGTACCAGTCGATTCTCATATAAGTCAACCTAAAAAAGGTTCAACTCTATTTTAAGACCGTATAATATTAAACAAATGTCCTACGATTCATTTGCATTTGACACATGTGAGGCATCCATCTAAAACTCCTTATAAGAACACTGTTAGGCTGATTGCTTACCATGCCACAACACTTTCTTCTATAAAACGATTGCCTAACCACTGTGCACTGAGTTTTGCGGTGCTCATTCTAGTATTCCCCTAACACTCACACTAGCTTCCCCTCCTTTGGCCCATCATGTTGTTTGGTGGTGTTTCACAGCTTCGCTCGGCAGCTTTTGCCAAAAGTTTTGTGTTTTACTTTTAGTTTGTGGCTTTCCTGGTTTTATCTTCAACTTAATAAAATGCCGTCAACAGTTTTAAATGCAAATTTCGCTGTTGCTGCAGCTCACAACCCCCACCCCCACCCACCCACACTTCTACTTAGACCAAATGAGACTTGCAAATGATTATGCGCTCTGCTAGAATCTTTAAGGTCCCTGGGAATGAGTTTTAGGTCTTTGCAGAGAATTCCAACTAGATCTCTTGGAATGTGTCCTCCTGGCAACTTTAAGAATTTTTATCAATTTCTCTGCAACTTTTCTGTAGTTCAGCTTTAGAAAGTTTTAGAAGCGTGTCGCTGCTGCTGCTACAAGAGGGGGCGGTGGAAGAATAGTTTACAGCAAGTTGGCAGCAGCTCTTTTCCCTTACCCCTTGATGTATGTGTTTAGTTTTCTCGGTTATTTAGTGTTGTTGTTTTGTTAAAAGGTCAAGCTATTAAGTTCTTGGATGAAGCTGAGCTAGAGAAATGTTTACAGTTTGTGCCATTTAATGATCTGGAAATATTTTCAACTGTTGCTTGGACCGGATAGATGATTTTTATGCACTGTAGCCATTAAAAATGGTTGGAAAGGGTATTATGAAGTTGTCTGTAACTGGCAGAATAATGCCTTACAGAATATATATTCTTGACAGCCCTTTCGACTTAGCCCATTTTGTCAGTCAGTTTAAAGATATCAAAGTAGTAAGTACCAGGGCTGCAAACCTCATAAAAACAACAAGGGTTCGCACCTGCGAAACTTTTTGGGTTCGAGTTCAAGGAGCGGGTTCAGAAGGTCGCTAAACCCAGGTTCGGTTTCAAACCGGGGTTTTGGAATAATTTTGTTCAGAAAACATGTAAATAAATTGAGCAAACAAAAGTTAGGAAGATTCCGCATAGGAAATCACAATCAATGGTTAGAGCGAGACGGACATATTCCTAAATGCACTCAGAGAGCGTAGTGAGAACAAACTGCTGACTTATTTCTGACAGAAACGGAGTCGACTGCGCAACCCAAGGCCATGGAGCAAAGAATATTAGAGAGAAAGGTTGCTCAGTCGACACCGCTTCTGTCAGAATATTGTCAGCTGTTCGCTCTCATTTATGCTCTCTAGATACTTTTTGGTCAGCTGTTCGCTCTCTCTGGATACATTAAGGTTATGGTCATCTCCCTCTAACGACAGTGATTTCCTACTGGCACTTTGAAGTATCTTTTTGGGCACTATCGTTTAGCACCAGCAAAATTGAGAGGCAGCGCAAACGTTCTCTCTAAATCTAATTGCTCCATGCCAAGGCATACTAAACAAGGTAGGCTCACTCGCTCTCTCAGAACTCCGTATATTTGTGTCAAAGAGAGCGAGAGCGAGAGAGTAATATATTTCAATACAAAGCCTACTAAGCTACTAAG
Organism: Lordiphosa stackelbergi; assembly: GCA_018904235.1. Classification (NCBI taxonomy): domain Eukaryota; kingdom Metazoa; phylum Arthropoda; class Insecta; order Diptera; family Drosophilidae; genus Lordiphosa; species Lordiphosa stackelbergi. The sequence goes on from JAEIFU010000143.1 coordinate 20,861, forward strand.
TAAAACACAAAAAATACGTTCGCGGAGATGCTTTCCTTACAACAGTTGCTTACTGACTGAAATTTATCAAGTTGTCAAGAGAGAGAGTGAGTGAGCCTACCTTGTTTAGTATACCTTGGCGCAACCGTTCAGTCTATATATTCTAAATATTCTAAATTTTTTCATAACTTTTAAAACAAGACACACACACCACAAAGGAGGATGGTCGACTGTACAGCTGTTTCAAAAAGCTTGCGGTTAAATCATCAGCACGCTTTGCCTATCTTCTGCAAGTTGTTAGAGGCCATCATGCTGGCACATTGCTATGACTGTTTGGGAATTCCAAAGGCAGCACAAAATGCAAAACAGACAACTCCAAATTGACAGAAGACTTTGTGTAAGTGTGTGCGCACCCATTTCAGCCTTTCTGTATTAGTGGGGCGAAATCTGTCCCCTAAGTCTTCCAGCCATCTTTCATTATAATTGACCCTCTCGCTGGATAAAACAAACATATGATTAGAAAAAGGGCGGAAGACTGATATTTGTGTTGCAAAGTTCTTTACTAGATCGTTTTTCAAAACTTTAAAGCTTAAAGATACATCAGAATATAAACATGGTAAAGAATCATTAAATCTTTTATTTACCATTCTTAAAGCTTTTACTTATTAGTTCCTATTGGATATTATAAAATAAAGCAAAATGTTTCTTTGCAAGCTGTTTTGATTCCAAGCCTTAAGTATTGTTGGAAATGGCAAACTTGACATTAATATCAGCTTGAAAAAAACCCGAACCCTTTTCAACTTTTTTTTGCTCCGGTCCTGCTTCGGGTTCGGGAAGAAAAAAATAGTTCAAGTTCGGTTCGGGCTTCGCCAAAATTCCAGAGTCTCCGACCTCGGAGCGGTTCAGCTCCGAACCGGTTTGCAGCCCTGGTAAGTAGTTAGTTCTTTTTTCTAATAGTGCAATTACAGAAGGCAAACGCAAAAAAATTACACAAACGCCATCCACGCCATAAAGATATGGCTAAGATTTACGCAACAATCTGACTGCTTACCAATTAAATCAAAGTTTCATACAAAATGATAAAATGATAGTTTGCCAGAAAACTACAGGGTGGCTCTGTGAATTTAGACCGCGCAAATTAAGACCGTCATCACAAAATGAAATTAGACCGCGCATCTTAATTCATTTTTCACAGTGAATTTAGGCCGCGATCACAAAATAAAATTTGAAGCGCGGAATTTTGTACAGATGTGCAAAAGTACCGTTTTAAATTAGTTAAGTGATAAGCTTTTGAGTATGTTGATCAGTTTAGTGATTTGCTTTGTACAAATTTTCATTCTTAATTTAAAAAATAGAGGGAAGCTAACTTCGGCTGTACCGAAGTTTATATACCCTTGGAGCATGATATATGCTGCCAGTTTGATATATGGCTATACGATATATTCATCAAAAAAGTTTTTCTCACTAAAACTACATTTTGGACCGATCGTTCCTATGGCAGCTATATGCTATAGTCATCCGATTTAAATCAAACTTGACAAAATTGTGTGGTGGGAGCGATAGCATTGAAAACAAAAAAGTTTTTCTTACTAAGACTTTTTTTCAGACCTATCTTTTGTATGGCAGCTATACTATATAGTTGTCCGATTTTGATAAATCTCGGTGAAATTATGTGAAATCATAGAAAACTTATAAATACGGGGGTTGGGAGCGATAGCATTGAAAACAAAAAGTTTTTCTCACTAAAACTACTTTTTCAACCGATCGTTCCTATGGCAGCTATATGCTATAGTCATCCGATCCGGCCGGTTCCGACAAATGCAGCGTATTTGTACCAAAAGACTTCGTGAAAAGTTTGGTTGAGATAGCTTTAAAACTGACGGAGGAGATAGCATAGAAACAGACGGACAGACGGACGGACGGACGGACAGACGGACATGGCTATATCAACTCAGCTCGTCATGCTGATCGAGAATATATATACTTTATGTGGTCGGAGATGTTTCCTTCTGTGCGTTACAAACATCCGGACAATTTTAATATACCCTCTCCAAGGGTATAAAAATTGATTCAATTTTAGCGCCGCAGGCGAAAAAAAAATTTTCATTATTTCGTAAAGTTTTAGATAGTTTCTTTTACTAAAAATTCAAAAATACATTTCATTTTTAATGGCGGTAATAATTAGTTTTGAAAATTTGAATTTTGAATTGAGGCATCGCGGTCTAATTTCATTTTGAGATTTCGGTCTTAATTCATTTCGCAGAATGAAATTAGACCGCCGACAACGGTATAAATTCCATCACCCCTACAGGGCATTTCATTATTTCCGTTAAGTCGTGCAAATGTATGTAACAGGCAGAAGGAATCATTTCCGACCTTATAAAGTGTATATATTCTTGATCAGCATCAACAGCCGAGTCGATTTAGCCTTGTCCGACTGTCCGTCCGTCCGTCCGTCCGTCTGTATGAACACCTAGATCTCAGAGATGGTAAGAGATAGAGGTTTGACATGTATGGGACAAATGCTTCTTTTATCTGCACGCAGATCAACTTTGTTTCAAATTTTGGCCACGCCCCCTCCCGCCCCCGCAATTTGGAAAAAGAATATATCTCCTACAGTTTTAAAGATACCGATTTAAGTGTCTTTTTAAGGTTAAGTATATTAGTCACATATTAGCTATTTTAAGTCATGTTAGTCTTGTTTTCTCATGTTCCTGTTTTTGCTCAAATCGAAATCCACCTAGATTTCGCAACTAGGTGGATTTTGTGCAATCGGTTGTCTCATGTAGATGGATTATGAATTTGGGCATTTGCGCCACGGTCACACCGGGAGGGCTGGAAAGGCACTAAAAGTGAGTTGGCAGCGCCTTGTCAATCGGCGAATTTTTGTTTTAATTATTGCGCGCCAATTTTAAAAAGTAAAGCATGCATTTTACAGAGGAGGAGAAGGATTTTTTTTTTGAACGACTTGTTACTATGATGGGAGATTAAGCAATAGGTCTACAGCTATGTTCACCCAGGCAAATAATTTGGACAAATTTTGATGAAAATTTGGCCATAAAGGCCAAATTGTGGAACTTTCCGGGCATATTTGATCAAATTATTTGCGTATGAAACTATAGCTTTTGTTTTAAATCCTGTAAAATCTTCAATCATCTCTATTTTAATCAAAATTTGGCTAAATTATCTGCCTGTGTGAACTTAGCTTAAGCAATGAACTAGGGGAATTAAAATGCGGATCTGTCTCTTTGGCTATGTCTGCAGGTGTCTTGCGTACAAAAGCCACATCCAATATTTTTCATTTTGGGTTTACTTTTAATCAATACAGACTTAACTGTTTTTAGCAGCAGTTGTTTTTTGATTTTAAATATTTTTCAGTGTGACCATATGCGTGCACACATAAAAATACATAATTTGGTTAAGCATGTACATGGTTTTGAAATACATGAGGATGAAGTAGATGGCAACAAAAACCATCTAGATGGCTAACCATGAACATGAGCAAAGCAAATACAGCAAATCCACCTAGATTTGCAAAAACAGCAACATGAGAAAAAACCAGCCCTGACCTGATCCCCACCAGACTCCACCGATCCCCACCAGATCCACACCAGATCAGCACCAAATCCCCACCAAATCTTCACCTGATTCCCACTACTTCCCCCCACTTCCACCTCACACTATCCCACTCCACACACAACCCACCTGCTACTACTGTAATGCTAAAAGCTGCTGATTTTGCAAATACAAAAACACAAAGTGTGAGAATTTCAAAGACATACCCCAAAAGAATCTGTCGGAAAGACAAATTTTTCAAGATTTAACTCCCCCAGTCTGACGTCCGTAAAGAGCTTCGCTCTAAAAAGTTGCATAGGGGCTTTCCGATTGTCACCACCTAAGCCGTGGTGCACAAAACAATTTTTCTTACCCCGTGGGATAGGAAGTCAAAATGCTGCCGGCGTCGCAGCAGACACACATAGAGAGAAAATACGTGTGCTCTATAAATAGCACGCACACACATTTATTTGTTTGTTTGTAGCCCATGTTTGACATAATGACGTTTACTTCGGGGTGTTCTCAACACACCATCGCAAAGCTTGATAGTGTGTCTGTGCACCACGCACTTAAGAATGAGGAACACGGTTGAAACCACCCTTTTTCATGAAATAATAACCCGCTACGAATATTTTCTATTTTAGAAGCCATTAACTTATTTTTTTCTTATTTAAAATTACTTTATAACATTTTTTTCTCAATACCTCCCTCCTCTTTTCCTGGAAGCGGCTTTGGCAATCCCCCGATTAAGACAAAGCACACAATTTCGAATTTAGGCGAACGCCTTAAAGTGAGCAAAACGCCTTTTAAGACCGGGTATCAACCCATTAGGAAGGTTTAATTCACCCTAAACCTTAGAAAGATTACCTAGAAATCGCCTCACATTTAAAAAATCTAAAAAAGCACTAAAACAAGAAAGGAGACAAAAAGAATGTTTTATCCTCTTTGTTTTTAAAGTTTCGTATTGCCCATTGATCTCCTTTGCTACACACACTAGTCCACTTGCAATTCCAAGTTAGAAATCAATTTCACTCATTATAGAGCAAGTTTTTTTTTGTCTTACATGTGTTAATATCAATTAAAGTTTTATAAAATTATTTACCTCAATACATAATTACATACTAAAAAAATTTAAATATAAATGTTCATTAGTTTCTACCATGCCTTTTCTAATTCCTATACCACCACGCTTTTGCTTCTTATTCAAATTTTTTACTCCACTTTGCCGCCACCCTATTTTTTGCTCAACTTTAACTCAGGTATTCTTAAATAATTTAACAACAAATATTTAAAAAAAATTTTTCCTTGTTTCCATCCACGTTTGCTAAGCGATTGTCATTTGAACTTTACCAACTGTTACATTACAACTATTTTTCGCTACCTTTTCTCAAGACTAACGAGTGGGCTAACACGTTCCTCTTCCCTCCCCAAATTAGTAGTAACAAATGGTTTCGCTTATCTCCAACATAATTATTCTTTTGAGCTGGTCAAGCCACCGAGGGTTTCCCTCTTCCACCTCACGCTAACCTGCTACAGACCAAAATTTTCTTTTTTTTTCTCCCCCAGGGCGGATTTAAAACGAAATTTTATGGTGACTTGGACGGTTCTTTGCTGTTTAGTAACTTTCCAATAATTTGCTCCAATAGGCAAATGGTGCTCTATGGACACGACTAGGACAAGAGCTGAATCGACTGTTTGGACCATGGCTTCTCGTTGCTAATTCAACGGCACAGATTAGGAGATGTTGTCCATGACCTGCGGCGACAAAGAAGACCCGTCTTACACAATTGAATCCCTGAGTGCTGGGCTAAAGTTGCTCATCATCATCTAGTGCTTGATTTGCATGCGACCGCTCTGTTTGTTATTTCCATAATCTAACAAAACTATTAGAAAAGACTTTCAATCTCTGCTTAAATATTCCCATTTATATCCAAATGCTGCAAAGTAACCATAAATCTTGTCACGAAATTGCTTATTACTCACTTTCAAGATTTCCTCCCTACTCCTCTCCACCTCGTCTCCAATTTGTTGGCCTACAAAACACTTTAAGTAAATGGCCATAACCAATGACCATTGGCCATAACTTATGCCTTCTACTATCTCTCTCCCTCCAGATACAAAAACATTTTCTATTCTATTTTTTCATATTTTCCACTTTCGCACTTCATGACCATAAAGCATTGGCCGCTGCCGCCCCCCACTGTCCGCCGCTTTTCTCCGCCTGCCTTCTAACGAATATTAGACCATAAAGTAACAAACCAACAAACAAAACCCCAGACAAGTTGAACTTTCGCCCTGAAAATTGCGCAACAAAATGCAAAAAGTCAAAAATGCTGTGATGGTGTTGAGGGGAGGGTGTAAGGGGCGTGGCTATGAAATAAGCGTTGCCAAAAATTCTCAACTGTTGTGGAAACCTAATGCATGCATAATCAACTTTGTTTAAACTTGGGCGCCATTTTCATAGTTGTTGTTGCTGTTGTTGGTGTTGTTGTTGCTGTTTATGCTCCAATTGCTGTTATCCTCGCTGATGTTGTTGTTGTTGTTGCTGCTGCTGGTGCTGGTGCCTGGCGCCTTATCTCTGACTCTGGCTAAAAAGGCGCCAAGTTAAACTCAAGTTAAAGGTTCATTTCATTAATTTGCAAGTCGCATTTAGTGCGTCGGATGTCGACAGAAATTTGCATTTAAATCCCGTGACAAAACGAGCAGAAAAGCGACGACGATGAAGATATGATGGGAAGGAGATTCGCTGAGGTTGGTAGGGAGAAGAAGGAACCACGCGATGGGTGCTTTGGCAACTCAAGCCGTTGGAAACTTTCAAAAAATCCTTGTGCAAGGGTATATTGACTTTGAAAGTTCATTTAAATCGGGATAAGAATTCTTATTCGAACACTGCGAAATTATAGTTTTGAATATTCACCATTAAATAGTCAAAAAAAAAAGTTCAGTCTGCAAAATTTTATAGCGAGTAGATGTATTCAGATGACATCACCCGATTGATATTCACAGACTGATATAAAGCTAAACGATATACTTTAAACATTTTCCCACGATGAAACGTTGAAAACACGATGAATTGGAATACATTTAAAAAATCTTATTAGTTTATGTGGCCTGAAAAAATTAAGCGAAAAAATTATTAAGCCAATTTTAATACAAAAGATTTTTATCGTTGATTTTAGGCTTTAAGGCAGGAAGCCAGCAGGAAATCAAGGAAAATGGAAAATGTGTTAAATTGGATTTTGTTTAACCGACAAAAAAATAATAGTAAATACCTGCCAGCAGTGTAACTTGATAGCAAACCGACGCCGAACTGTTTGCCTCAAAGCGCGGATTGCAATAGAGCAATTTTGATAAGCATTGGTTCATGACTTCGGCTAGCAGTTAGCTCGGATTGGTGTGAGTTGTCAACAAACTATAACTAAAAAATTCGGATTTAAATAACCACAAGCTATGCGATTGACTTCGAAACTACCATGGATTTATTTTGTCCAATCATATAAGAGAAGTTCTTAGGAAATTTAATAATTTTCTTAATATCTTCTCCGGAAAACATTATTTTAAATCAGGGATGCAAACCGTCGGAAATAGGGACTGGTTCGGTTCAGTGGCTCACACAGTTTTTGAACCGCCTGTTCGGTTCATTATATGGTTTTTTGGGGCTCACTGAACCTCGGTTTGGGTTCTCTTCCTTGGCTTACACTTTTATTTAATATTTTATGATGGTCCGTTTCCGAATTAAATTCTCGGAATACTGTGATTTCTAAAGTCAATCGGGTGTGTTTCAGAAATCTGTAGTGATTTTGGTATAAACGCTTCCATTTCGAACTAAAACTGCTTGCCCTTATAACGCCAAAAATATGCCCGGCTACTAGATTAGATAACAAAAGTTGAGCGATGTGAAACCGCCTGCTCAAAGCCAAGTGGATTTAATGCGTACGGTTATTCTTCCACATAAGCTAGTAGGCGGTTTGATTCTTGCCACTTCGCAAATAAACTAGACCCAGTTTAGTTCAAAGTGCAAACAATTATACAAAAATCTCTAGGGATTTCCAGAACACCCAGAATATGTGACTTTTCGTACACATTCGAAATTGAATTTCTAGAAATCATGTAAATAGCTTTAAAATCCTTATGTCAATGCTCCTTACCAACCATAATTATCCTACTGAATATTGAGAATATCGTCCCGTATAGCATTATCCCATTTGCGTACAAAAGAGTATGCAATTTTTATGGAAGAAGTATTCTATGCTCTGATTACAGGTATATTAAGAGTGTTTAAAACGGTTGACAAGTCATCCTTAAAAGATCAATTCAGTTAATGACAACAGCGAAACTTAATTAATTCGGAATTCGGAGAAAAACGAAACTTAAGGAATCGATAAATGTACCCAAATTCATAAATACCATTGTCTGAAGTTAAGAGCTTTTATCTTACAAATTTATCATTGAACTGAACCAAACCGAACAGTTTTGATTAGTGGTTTTGGGTTTGGGTCAGCATTTTCAAAGGACGCCGGTTCGGTTTTCGATTCGGTTTCTTAGATGGAAAAAGCGATTCGGTTGCAGTTCGGTTTTGTTCGGTTCAGAACCGGTTTGCATCCGTGTTTAATGGTAAACGATACGCCCTGCACGTTTTCGATATACCCGTTACTCAGGAAAGAAATGTGTTTCTGAGTGGGAAAGCCGAAAAGTATGCAACAATTTTTTAACCTTTGCTATTTGTTATCCGATCGCTATGAAAATTCCCAGCGGCGCAAATGCACATCACGTAATCGAGCACCTCTTAAACACTTCGAAGGCTGTGTGTCGCACAGCATCGATTACAACCCAGTATACATATACATTAGCATGGCCGCTTTGTGGACTGCTAGCTTTCGAATCCCCATTACTTTGTAATCGACAAGTGGGCGATAGCCGAACGCTTTTCGAAGCTCCATTACAACTGCACCTAACAATTTAAGAAATGTAATGGACGGTGTGGATGGGCCGCCCACTAAACGATACACATAGTATGCGCTGTTGTAATGCAGGTACTTTACTAATGTAATGTACTTTGAACTAAGAGGTATAAAGAGTGGTAATGCTATTGAAGTACAGCTCCATGTGCGGTATGTTAAGTTAAATTATTTATTAAAGGTATATTTCAACAATTTATTAGCCATTCAAATATACAAAAATAAAACAAATCGACTAAAAGCTATTTAAAATTAGTTGTTTTGCTTCGCTGATCGGAGATGCACGCACACGCCACACGTCGGAAATCAACTACACACATGCACACATATATGTTTGTGTTGCAATACTTTTATCTAATATAACCAAAAAACGAACAAAGCACTAAGTTTTTCGACAAACGAAGCTTCGAAGAATTGACAAACTCCGTATGACAACTTGGTATACAAAGTGTAGCGCTAGTGTTTTATACTTGTGGGCTGCATGATGTGGGCTCGCCTCATTTAGCTGTGCGCCGCTGGGTTGTTGGGATGAAATATATTGCGAATATAAATTTTAGTTTTTGGTTGCTCTAGCTCTTCTAGTCTCTAAGATTTAGGTGTCATACAGACAGACGGTCAGACGGATCTATCCCAAAAGGTTCTGCGATTATTTAAAGCAGAAACAAACTATTTTGATTACATGTGTTATAAATTACTAATATTTTCTACGGACTAAAAATATGCTATGCAGAAACAACACTAGGCTAATATTTTTAATTGAATTGTAATGAAGATTTTCAACAACAAACATTTTTGATTGCATACTTATGGGCGGTATAAAATAATGTCACATCTAGCACATGTTTTGAGAACCATATATCTTCGCTTTAGAAAATCGTAGAAATGTTTGGGACAATTTATTTTAAAGCTGAGAATTATTACTATACTATGTTATCCAAGAGAATAAAGACAAAATTATGGCCCCTTTACAAAACGGCACTAAAAAGGTAAAAAATAGGAATTTAATGCAACCTTAAGAGAAAATTACCAAAAATCTAGACTTGATGGAACATTTCCGCACTCGAAAATCATCTAAAATCATAATTTCTGTCACATTTGAAAGACTTTTTAGAGGACATATAAAGGATAACAATAAGGAATGTGGTCCATTCGACATTACAATTTACATAGCTTCGTAATCTGGACGCGTTCTCCTGATCTAAAGTTCATCTTAACTTTGACCACAAATCCGTCAACAATCTATGAACACAGATTAAAAAAAAACGTTTGGTTCGTTCACTAGAGGAACCAGTCCTCGAACTGAGCTTACACTTTACTACCGTTTCAAAACTCCAAACCAATGGGAATGTAATTTTAAACGCGATAAAAATTCAAAGCAAATCCGCGCAAAAGCGCATACCTACAGCTATAGTACATTATTCAAAGAAAATAATAAGCAATATTGCAAGCAAATTAAGAGAGGTACTTCTGGGTACTCTTAACACGAAGTTGCTAAATGTAAAAAAAGCGACAAAATTTTAGATTTTTTCCATTTTTTAAGTAAACGCTTTCGAATGGAAACTTCTTGATAATTTTTTATGGCAATCTTGACGAAGTCGAAAAATAAGAAATGAAATTGCGGCAGCTGTTGCTTTTCTAACTATGACTATTATTGGTTTTTTTTTTTGCAGAGATTGTAAGAAAAATCAACTTTGCACGGCTGCCATTCAAAAACTATTTTGTAAAAAGGTTCCAAATTTTGCCATAAAATGCCTATATGTATTCAAAATCATTGTGTACCTTCGTTTTTTTAAGATATATTTGTATTTATTTGATATTTCTTCTTAGTGCTAAAAGTACAGGACTTATTTGAAAGCACTAATCACTATGACAATTTTCAAAAACAATATTAGATGGAATTATTAACGTAATATTACTATTTAACATAAATTATGAAACTAAAACTAAAAGTATAAATTATACAGATAAATTTCGAGAAAGGAAAGAAAAACGAAAATTATCGCTGCAGGTAGGTTTGAATCGATTTTTTAAAGACGGGCGCGCTTCTAATTGTTTTAAATTCGTTAGGTAGCTGGTTCCATAGGCGAATAGCATTAGGAAGAAGCGCAAGTCAGATGTGGGTAATTTATTTCTTGTCGGGATTAAATTTTTTGTCCAATGAGAAGAAGCAAAGTTAAGCATTCGATACAGGTAGGAAGGTTCACCGGAGTTAATTATTTTGTGCAGGAAGATCAACACTCGTAAGCTAATCCATGAGTTAGGAGGCATATTAAATATTCGCTCTGCAAATTGTGATATGTGGTCGGTTCGATTTTTGGCATATATGTATCTGGCGATGTTATTAAATGCAACATTAAGCTTATTTTTGCTACTTGCACTACAACTTCCGAAAACTTCCACCCCATATAGCAGCGATGGAATTATATGTACTTTAGCAATCAGGTCTCTTATATGTGTGGGCAGGTATTGCTTCGTCAGATTTAAAACCCTAATTAGAGCATATGTTTTCCCGGTCGCATTACTTATATGGTCATCCCATGATAACGTTGCATTAAGTGTAAACCCTAAATTTATTGCCCTTTCAGTATACTTGATAATGGATCCCTCAATCTTCAACTTCTGCAGGCTGCTCGTGTCATATTTCTTTTTATAAATAACCAAGCATTTGGACTTACTTGGGTTTATTCTAAGACCGTTGCTATTAGCCCATTTGCTGACTAGCTCCAGTTCATTATTACAATGATGGACGCATTCACTAATATTTGTTAACGGAGCACTCACATACATTTGGACGTCATCTGCATACATTTCAATTTCACATTTAGACAAGACATTTGGCGGTCATTAACATTAACATTGGCGGAAAATAGTTATCCAGTTTCCCAAACAAAAAATTGGGACTTTTGGCCAAAATTTCGAGCTGCAGGCCCAGTGTGCATTGATATAAATAATCCTGTATTTTTACACCCCCCCGTTTTTTTTCCCCCAAAACCCCAAAATATTCCACTTATATATAGGAATATATTAACACTCTCCTTTGAACAACCAACCTCTTACATAATGAGAAATACATTTACTTTGTCTTAGAGTACGTAGACCATATTTTTAGGGTATTGAAACTTTCGCTTCTGATAAGCACAAATTGTAACGCAAATTAAGTTGCCACTTGAGCTGTTGGTAACTTTGTTTTGTTTTTTTTTCCATGTTGTTGTTGTTTTTCTGGTTATTCTCTTCATTAGCCATTAATAACTTGATATCGATGAGTAGAGAAGAGTCCTGCCTTAGGGTTAGTTGGGTAATGAAGCGAAGGGGGGGCGTTCTGGCAACCACAATTCGAGTTTTAGCCGCTGTTGCCCGGGCAGCGCAGTTGCCTGCGGTTAAACGCAAAATTATGTTTGCTACTTCAACTACAGCTTGGGCATCTAAAATGCTGCTAATTGGCTGCCCATTTACTGGACTCGTTCAGGATGCGAATTTAAGGCTTTAACTTAGGCCGCGCGCATGGCTCGCATTACACAAGGCGGCTCACTTGGCACTCAATTGTGCCAACAGTTCGTTTCTTTGCATAATCAGGAGGAGTCCACCGCCATTAAGTGGCGCGTGGGAAGCAACCCAGCTGCTCAAAGCTCTCTCTCTGTTCCATGGCTGTTAAAATAAACACAAATTATTTGTGTAAACTTGCGATGAGATCTCTTCTTTTTAGAGGGATTGCGATGCCTAAGTGGTTGATAGCCCGCACCCAACTTGCTCAGTTTGGGGCTAGCATGACTTTGAAATGGGGCAAGACAAAAGTTGATTGATTGAAATTGATCGTTGCGCCTTGAAAGCGAAAAGAAAACATTGAACTAAAAAGGATGAGAAAGTGGTAAGCATGCAAATCGATATGTCAAAGTGTTATTTACAGTTTAATAAATTGTTTTTTTTTTTACACCAACTAAGCTGTACAAATTTCAATTTATGCAACAAACAATAAATAAATAATTTCATAAATTTCACACACATTCTATTTGCTCGTTTTTGCTGAGTCTGCTTAAGCTTTGTGTCCATTAAAGACGATGAATCAACTGCTTTGACTTTTGTGTGGCTCCCTAAAAACGTCATTCGTGGGTAGAATCCGCAATTTATGTGCGCCATTTTCTGTTTATGTGTGTAAATTTGACTTCCTGTTGATGTAGAAGGAAAGATACAAAAATATTTAAAAGTGGTGACCCCGACCCCCAGTAATCTGCTGTCTCGCTCTCCCCAAAGTGTTTCACAAAATTTGTCACTCAACTCTAAGTTCTTTTGCATTTTGCTCCTTTTTGCCTTTTCACTTTGCCTTTTGTCATTTGACAAAATGTGGCCAATAAAAATTGCAACCGGCAACAAAGCAAAAAGTGAACGGGAAAAGCACCAAAATGACAGAAGACAGGATAATTGATTGTTTGATTCAATCGCAAAATCAAATGTTTCTCTCAGGACTTTTGGAATGATTGCGTCAAAGGAAACGCATCGAACATTGAAAATTGGTTACAAATTCTGATTAGAAGCGGCAACCGAGCCGAAATGAACAAAAACGAAAATTGTGGGCGGTAGGTGTGGCAGCTGAACAAATTGAATTGTATTTCCTGATAAGACAAAGCAATCAGTCAATCAGTTAGTAGAGTTGAAAAACAGGCCAAAAGCACAGAGGTTTGTTGGTAAGGCACAAGTAAGGAAGTGATATAATTGCCAATTGAAGGACTTTTTTCCTGTATTTTTTTTTTGTTGTTTACCAAAGTGATGGATTGGATAATATGTGAAAGGAATTGGATTATTCGGAACTAAACTGGAAGTGTGCATAACCAATAAACTTGGGATTACAAGAATTAAGAATCGGTTTTGGTATGGCAAAGTTATGGATAAAATTTTACATTGAGTCTGTAAAGGACTCGTAAGTCTCACAACCACTGTGCCTGCAAATTGCTCCACAGAATTAATCAGTAAGTTATGATGCGGAGCCGTCTCCCTCGCTGACATCGTCATCTGTCTCAGTAGTAAATCTTAAGCAAATATTGGGTAATTCGAATTTGGGATTCGGTTTCAGCTTTTCATATTGCTTATTCGTGCATTTGGTTTGAGTCTTTTTGTAGCCAGCATTAAAATTGAAATTGAAATGCCGCAGACCGCAGCAAACCAGAATCGTCTGCTGCCGCTGCTGATGATGACAGCCAGTCAGTCGGTGGCAAATAAAAAGAGAATACAATAATGTACAGTAGACACCCGCTACTAACGAAGCGCAGCTTACATATTACACACCAATGTTCAACTATGGCCAGGCCACACAATCTGGAGTCTAAACAGCAGAGGGAGCGTGGGCGTGTAAAACAAACGGAATGACGACAGCGCATAGTTTCATTATCCTTTACAGGACAACAGCACCGACGGGCTGGCTGGCTGACTGGCTGGCTTGCTGGCAGACAACGGAACAGGAACAGGCACGGATCTGTCGCTACATGCCGAGCATTACAAATTTTCGAAATGAAACTGAAATCAAATAAAGCACATAACGAGTCAACGAATGCGACAGAGATGGAGTGGGATATCTATATATGCATGTACATTTACACTATACAACAACAATGCAACGCAATTAAAAATGCCTGAAAAAATTCATTCGAATGACAAACATGCTGCGAATTTGTAATCAGCAATATGAATTCGAATTTAAAAGATATTTTTATTATGAAATCTGATTCCGAAAGACAAATGTGACGACGAGACCAGTTGGAAAGCAGGTGAATATGAATTGCAGCTCGATTTAATTGAGTTGATGGAACGCGAGCGAAGCAGCAGCGGGGGAAAATGGCAACAATCCAATCAGCTGTGAGGTAATTGGCAAAAATGTAAAATTGCAAATGAATGAATACTTTTTTGCGGGCAAATTGATTGAAAACCCCGAAATTGGCAAAATAATGAAATGTGGGGAAGTGATATACATGCATTTATGTACTACCGAAGTTTATATACCCTTGGAGCATGATATATGCTGCCAGTTTGATATATGGCTATACGATATATTCATCAAAAAAGTATTTCTCACTAGAACTATATTTTGGACCGATCGTTCCTATGGCAGCTATATGCTATAGTCATCCGATTTAAATCAAACTTGACAAAATTGTGTGGTAGTATATAATATAGATCTGTACCAAGTGGGAGCGATAGCATTGAAAACAAAAAAGTTTTTCTTACTAAGACTTTTTGTCAGATCTATCTTTTGTATGGCAGCTATATATAGTTGTCCGAAATTGATAAATCTCGATGAAATTATGTGAAATCATAGAAAACTTATAAATACAGGGGTTGGTAGCGTTGAAAACAAAAAAGTTTTTCTCACTAAGACTTTTTTTCAGACCTATCTTTTGTATGGCAGCTATACTATATAGTTGTCCGATTTCGATAAATCTCGGTAAAATTATGTGAAATCATAGAAAACTTATAAATACGGGGGTTGGGAGCGATAGCATCGAAAACAAAAAAGTTTTTCTCACTAAAACTACTTTTTCAACCGATCGTTCCTATGGCAGCTATATGCTATAGTCATCCGATCCGGCCGGTTCCGACAAATGTGCAGCGTATTTATACCAAAAGACTTCGTGCAAAGTTTGGTTGAGATAGCTTTAAAACTGACGGAGGAGATAGCATAGAAACAGACGGACGGACAGACGGACAGACGGACAGACGGACGGACGGACAGACGGACAGACGGACATGGCTATATCAACTCAGCTCGTCATGCTGATCAAGAATATATATACTTTATGTGGTCGGAGATGCTTCCTTCTATGCGTTACAAACATCCGGACAATTTTAATATACCCTCTCCAAGGGTATAAAAATAGGGAAAAATGAAATTTAATTTAACAACCTCAAAGCCCACGGCGCTAGTATTAAAAACATCTTTAATTTCGGTACGGACGATTTTAGTAGGAGTAAAATTTGATTTCAGCGTCACGTGACGCTGACGTCATTCATATTTTGTGTTGTTGTTTTTTGGAGTTTCCCGGAAAACACACACACACAAGAGGATGGGCAGAGGGGGGAAGCGAAGAGGTAGGAAAGATGCTGAAGAGGGGCAACTGGGTGGGTTCTGGCAAAGATCTGGGCGGGATCTAAGTGGGATCTGGGTAGGATCTCAGTGGGATCTGGTTGGGATCTAAGCGGGATCTAGCTAGGTTGGATCTGGGTGGGATCTGGGTGGGATCTGGGTAGTATCTGGGCCGGATCTAAGTGGGATCTGGGTGGGATTTGGTTGGGATTTAAGTGGGAACTGGATGGGATCAGGGTAGAATCTAGGTGGGATCTGGGCGGGATCTGGGTGGGATCTGGGTGGGATCTGGGTGGGATCTGGGTGGGATCTGATTGGGATCTAAGTGGGATCTGTGTGGGATCTGGATGGGATCAGGGTAGAATCTAGGTGGGATCTATGTGGGACCTGGGTGGGATCTGGGTGGGATCTGGGTGGGATCTGGGTGGGATCTGGTGGGATCTGGGTGGGATCTGTGTGGGATCTGGGTAGGATCTGGGTGGGATCTAAGTGGGATCTGGGTGGATCTTGGTGGGATCTGGGTGGGATCTGGGGCTGAAGGGATCTGGGTTGGAGTCTGGGTTGGATCTGGGTGGGATCTGTGTGGTATCTGGGTAGTATTTAGGAGGGATCTGGGTGGAATCTGGGAGGGATCTGGGTGTGATCTTGGTGGGATCTGGGATCTCACCTTGGTGGTATCTGGGTGGGTGAAACATCATTATTTATCTAAGGATCAGCAGAATAGACAAGACTTCCTGAAAAAATGAAAGAACACTGCAGCAAGTGATCTTGTGGCTGGTATTTCTACTCCCTGTTCTTTCGAAAGAGTGCCCTTGCTGATTTATATACCATTGAGAGAGCTTCTCATTTGAAAATAAGCTCTTAAACTAAGCATCATGTTTCACATCAAAGCCTCGTGAGTGTTAATTACACTGACAACTACCAATAAGTTTTATTATATAATATTTTTATGTATAAAAAATTTAATATTAATATTAAATTTGGAGGGGAGGTATAATTTAATTAATGAGTTTTTTTAATTTTGTATTTTTTTTTTATGATATATTTTTATTATTAATTAAATATGGTTGGTGTTTGGTTTTGTTATAAAAAGTATTTGGTTGTAGTTGTAATTTAATTTATATGATTTTCGCAAGCCTTTTGATTCTGTTAAACATTGTTTCCTTTTCATAAACTATAATTATCTTTCTTAGTTGGATCTCTGATTACCCAAAAAGTAATATTTCGTTATTTATATTCTAAGCGCATCTCAAGTTCGTCACTTTGGTCCATTGCTTTTTACTCTTTTCATCAAAAATCTGAAACACGTCGTGCGAAAAAACCTGTCCTGACTCTCTAGGTGCTCGGAGACAGCTGATCAGCCGCTCGTTCGTTAGCTTGGAACGCCCGAAACGAAGTACAGTCGTGGCGGAAAAAAAACATTCCTACTATTTTCCGTACAAACCCTGTATATGTTTAACATATGGTATACAAATTTGATCTCTCGCTATAATTTGCAAACTGACTTGGATGCATTTCAGTCCTTGTGTGAAGATATTCATATTAACCCTAACAGTGCCAAGTGTAAGGTTATGACATAAAAGTGATGCTTACCACAACTGGTCACTCATGTGCTGGATAACGCGGCATTAGAGCGCTTAGATGATAAATTATTATCCTGATCATTAACTTAAATTTGATCTAGTAATCTTTGATATGCCCAGCGAAAGACTGCCCAGAATTGTAGCAGACATGATGTTAGCTAGCAAAACGGCAAGCCACAGCTTCTACTTGCAATGTCTATAATATAGATTCTATATCAACCTTGATTGTCCTGAGCCTTGGGAAGCCTCACATAAGCTGATACTGGAGAACATCGAGTTATGGGAAAGAGAAAATTTGAAATATCTGGCGTCCCTAAGTGAATCAAGAACAATTTACAAAATCTTGAATCACAGCCTTGGAACTCTGAACTACTTTCAAGACCACGTTGGCATCCAAACGATCTTCACTATATGCCGAGCTCGTTGCGAGATGCTAAATCTGAATTACAGGCCGCACGTAAGCTCCTTCAATACTGACTGTACACTCTGCAACCTCCGTGTAACTGAGAATGTTGCGCAATTGATCGGGGTTTGTCTAATCTTGGGACAACAAATCTGCACTATCGGAAACCGAGATAGTAAGCTGGTTGAATGGAGAGAACTGGGAGATACTGTCTTCGTTTGTTTACCGTAAATATCGCCTTACTATCTTAACCGAATACTTATAACTAGTCAATAACCAAAATGTCACTTCTTGCTATTTAATTTGTTTTTTAAATTTTGTTTTTTAAATTTGTAACTCGGATTTTCTTCCATCCAGTTAGGCTGGTTGAAACCAAGCCTCGGTTTTTCCAACTAAAATACTACTACTACTACTACTAACTTAAATTTGACTCTCCGTAAGCTCCAATTATGGCACTCTTTTTCCAGCATTTCAGCCGGTATCTCATCAATGGCAGCTGTAATGTCGTCTTTTAGGGCTGCAATTTTTGCTAGCTTATCCCTGTTCACGAAAGACTTCACTGACTGGCATGTGGCGCAGTCTTGTTGAAACCACATCTCAACAAAATTCATTTCTTCCATTTTGGGCGAAAAAAAGTCGTTCATCAAAGCAGAGCGCTGTGCTTCATTGACTGTAACGTGAAAGTATGGTCCAATGATGCCGCCTGCCCACAAACCACACCAAACAGTGAATTTTTCAGGGTGCATTGGCATCTCTTGAACAGACTCTGGCTGCGGTTCAGACCAAATTCAGCAAACCGACTTCGATATACCCGCTACTCATGAAAAGAAATGCTTAATAGTCTTCCTGTGTATTGTGAGTTGACAGCCGAAAAGTATTAATGTAAACTTTAGGGATTATAGATATTGCGAATATAAGTGTAAGTTTTAATTTTGAGATCAATATCTTAAAAATTGTGAGAATTATTTAAAAATTTGTTTTGTGCCGCGGCGGTGGGCGTGGCAAAAATGTAAAGCAAACTTGATTGGCGTTTAGAAACCATACTGAGCATTTTTGGCGTTGCCACATTTAACGAATCACGCGTGAGGTGTCAAAATATATACACTGAAAACCCAAATAGCCTAAAAGGCACCCTTTAGAATTGAGTCTGTGCATGAGCAATTCTTATTGTTTGCTCTTCGTGGAGTCAATTGGAATTCTAAGGTCTGTTTACCTTCATACTCTAGTAAAATTCTTTTTAACCGTCCCTCCTTGATTAACTATTATGCTTAGATTTATTGATGTTTAAAGCGATTCATCTGAGTTGGTTAGACAAACTATCCTCAACGGTCCTATTAGACTGACTCGTAACTTTATCCCCTCTGAACTGAATCGTTGTACTTCTAAGTATGCCTTGCATGATCCGTTTCTTGTCCTCTGTGCTGAATACAAGAAACTCTATCGAGTAATCAACTCGCAAGATTCCCGACCTGCATTTAAAACTACTATTTCAGCTTACTTAGCCCGTAGTTAACATTACTTTACATTTTTCCCAAAGGTTTTCGTGTTGCGCGTTAGAGTCTGCATCTCCCGGGCAGTTCTGGGAGATGGGCTGGTATTTTGCCTTGGGCTCGCGCGTAACAAGCCTTAAGGTACTGCGCAGGTCAACGTCCAAAACAACAGAAAAACCTTAAAAATTCGACGATTTCGGTTGGCGAAACAGACCCTGTACTTGTGAAGCCCAAGATTGTTCGATTCATGGTTGATAGAATGTTAAATCGTATACAAATATTTCGGTAGGTATGCACTCAGAAAAAAAAACGACCAGCCGAGTTCTAGGTCGATCGGGATCGAATTTATACCGTTGTGTACTTAAAATTAAAAGTATGTTTTGTGCTTGGATTGACTTAAATCATGTACGACTACTGTTATTATATTTGAAATAAGAACAAAAGTTTTTGATTCAAAAAACATTTCGAACTTAGAATTAGCCGAAAAATGGCAAAAGAGATCTTTCTAAGTTCAAGTAAAAAATTTCTTTGATTGAGAAAAAATTGACTGTAAGTATTAGCTCAAGACGATAACCTCAAAAGGTTCCAAAAGTTAATACAACAAGGAAAGAATGCCCTCAGTCATCTGACAGTGCTCTTTACGGGCCAACTGTCTTAGCCGCCTGTATAAGCTGGCAATAACATACACCAACTATGAAGATATTGTGAAGAGAAGGAAGAACCCTCTGAACATATACTAGCACACTGCAATGGCCTAGCGAAGCGCTGACTCAGCAAACTTGGAAAGATTCAACCCCCAACAAATGTCAGTAACTTAGAACCCACAAAAATCCTGGCATTTTTTTAGGAAATAGGGCTGCTTAGAGAGTTGTAAACCTCGTTGAGGGCCCCAAAGACCAAAATTGGTCACTTCTTCATTTAAAAAAAAAATTGGTTTGTTTGGGTTGGGGGTGGCGAGGACCCCCCCCCCCTTTTGCCCCCTTCGCCCCCATTGCGATGCCATATTTATTCCCTATTAACCCTTTTTATACCCGTTACTCGAAGGTAAAAGGGTATACTAAAGTCGTGCAAATGTATGTAACAGGCAGAAGGAATCATTTCCGACCATATAAAGTATATATATTCTTGATCAGGATCAACAGCCGAGACGATATAGCCTTGTCCGTCTGTCCGTTGTCTGTCTGTATGAACACCCTGATCTCAGAGATGGTAAGAGATAGAGGTTTGACATGTATGGGACAAATGCTTCTTTTATCTGCACGCAGATCAAGTTTATTTTCCAATTTTGGGCCACGCCCCCTCCCGCCCCCGCAATTTGGAAAAAACGTTATATCTCCTACAGTTTTTAAGATAGACAATTCGTACCTTCTAGAGATAGTTAGTAATTAGCAAAATGATTTGCCGAAGAAATGATAAAGATCGGATGAACGGTTCTCAAGTTATGAGCAAAAAAGTGAACCACAGCCCCGCCCACCCCCCTCCCACCTACAAAAATGTTGCATACTTTTTGGATGGTCACACTAAGGAACGCAGGAACACTGTTAAACATGTTTTTTCATGAGTAACGGGTATATCGAAGTCGGTAAGAGCCGACTTTAACTTACGCTCTCGTTAATACTGAGGTGGGTCCTCGTTACTGAACCATTGTGTGGACAGAATAAATTTGAGTAGAGCTGGGATCTCTAGCCCGGATGTCTCCGAGAGGTTGAGTAGCAGAGGTTGACCAAGTGTCCTGAGTCTCCTTCTACTCAAGGCGGGGCAATGGCACAAAAGGTGTTGTACCGATTCCTCCTCTTCTTCGTGTCCGCAACTTCTGCAGAAGTCATGGTAAGTGACGCCAAGGCGTGCTGCGTGTCTGCCAATAAGACAGTGACCTGTGAGAGTCCCCATCAGAAGTGATATGTGTTCTCTTCTGTGACGTAAAAGTGTGTTAGTACGTTTTTGGTCGAATGTTGGCCACGTAAGCCTCGCTACTGCACAGGAGGAAAGGTTTCTCCACCGATTCGTAGCGAGACTCAGTGTTTCAGCTTTTATGTGGAGCTTAAATGTCGCCATAGGCATACCTATCGTACTCCTCTCTGAAAGGAGCTCGATGGTGGTTCCTATTCTGGCCAGTTTGTCTGCAGACTCGTTACCTTCTATGTTGCGGTGTCCAGGTACCCATATAAGGTGTATACTAAAATGTCGTGCGATCTCGTTGAGAGATAATCGACATTTAGTAAGTGTTTTAGCATTGTTTGTATGAGAGTCAAGTGCTTTGAGGGCGGCTTGACTGTCCGAGTATATGAATACATTTTCCTTCCTTGACCGTGAGTGTGGGTGTGGCGCTTCCTGGATGGCTACCACCCCTGCTTGGTCACACTACAGTCAGAGGCGGAACGATAAGTTCAAATCTAGGTTGGGAGAGAAAACTCCCCTTCCTACTTTCGTCGAGCTTGAGACCAGGGAGTGCAGGGCGGGTTTTTTTTATTTAACCTTGCTGTTTTTTTTTTTTTTTTTTGTTTTTTTTGAGGATTTAATTTTTTTTTTTTTGTTTTTATTTAAAATAAATGTTTTTTTTTTTTTTTTAAAGAAAAAGAGGATGGGTGGATTAGATTTTAATGGTTTTGTTTTGTTTTTTTTGCTTTTGGTTTTGGTTTTTTTTATTTTTTTTTTTTTTTTTATCTAATTTTTTTGTTTTAGATGGTATTAAAATTGTTTTTTTGTTTTTTGTTTTTGTATTTTATAGGGATGTATGTTGTTGATCTAATTGTTTTTAAAATTTAAAAAAAATATTTATAAAATAAATGTTGTTTGTTTTATTAATGGTTTTATTTTTAGTTGTATATTTTTTTTATATTTTTTTTGTATAATAGTTAATTTATTTATATATAAGTTTTTTTTTATGTTTTTGATTAAGATTTTTTTTTAAATATAATTGAGGTTTGATTTTTGGTTGTTTTGTTATTTGGTGAAGTAAAATTTTTTGTTATTTTGTTTGTTTTTAGTTGTGTTTTTTATGTAATAAAACAATATAATTTATTGATTGAAAAGGTGAATTTGAAATAAATAAAAAAAAAGTTAATCGGATTTTATTTTGTTTGATTTTTTTTTGTTTATATTTTGTGGGTAAAATAAGGGAAAAAAAAGATAGAAAAACCGAAGTTTATATATTTTAGGTTGCAGATTTTTTTTTGGTGTTTTTTTTTCATATGGCACCTATTCGATATATTCATCCGATTTTGATCAAATTCTCTAAAATTGTGTTGAGACCGATAATGTTTATAATTGAACGTAAAAATACGCTACCATTGAAAACAAAAAAGTTTTTCTCACTAAAACTATTTTTTTCGACCGATCATTCCTATGGCAGCTATATGCTATAGTCGTCCGATTTGGATCAGACTTGACAAAATTGTGTGTTAGCATATCATATTGTTCAGTAACGAGTTTGGGAGCTATAGCATTGAAAAACAAAAAAGTTTTTTAAAACAAAACTTTTTTCAGACCTATCTTTTGTATGGGAGCTGTACTATATAGTTGCCCGATTTGCGATAAAACTTGCTGAAACTATGTGTAAGCATAAAAACTTATAATTACGAGGTTTGGTAGCGATAATCCTTGAAAACAAAAAAGTTTTTCTCACTAGAACTACTTTTTTCAACCGATCGTTCCTATGGCAGCTATATGCTATAGTCATCCGATCAGGCCAGTTCCGATAAATGTGCAGCGTATTTGTCCCAGAAGTATGGTTACGATAGCTTTAAAAATGACGGGAGATTAGCGTAGAAAAAAACATCGACAAATCGTCAATTTGACCCTCTCCAAGGAAATTAAAATCTTGGTTTTTCCTTTTTGCAAAGTGTAAAAATTGCCCAGAAGTTTGCAACGCATTAAAATTTTTATCTAACCCCCTTAACCATATAAATTCTTCATCAGGGCTCGATTGAGCTTTGTCCGTCCGTCTGTCTGTCTGTTTCTACGCAAACTAATCTCTCAGTTTTAAAGCTATCGATCTAAAATTTTGCACAAAGTCTTTTTTACTGCACGCTGCTAATATGTCGAAACCAACCGGATCGGATAACAATATCTTATTGCTGCCATAGGAACTATCGGTGGGAAAATGGATCTTGGAGAAAAAAACTTTTTTGTTTTCAATGTTAATGTCCCCAAGCCCTGCCTATACGAATACTATATACTTTCACACTGATTACCAAATTTTGGTCAAAGCCGGATTACTATATCTTATAGCTACCATAGGAACCATCGGTCGTAAAATAGGTTTTAGTTAGAAAATTTTTTGCATTCTTAACCTCTGACTAACCTCGGCACAGACGAAGTTAGCTTGGCTTTGTCGTTTTTTATTGTTATCATTGCCCTATAAGCCGTTCCATTTTCGAAAAAGTGAGGAAACCCGAACCAAACCGGGTCTGCGGGGTTTAGTTTAAATTTGTTGCTTTGGTTTTTAAATTGAGTCCATCATTGCTTACCAGAGACCAAGGTACAATCGGAACGTGAACTACCTTTAGTGACGGAGGAGAAAAAAATGTTTCCGCATTGCCTTACTTTTCTGACTATTATCTCCATATAAATTGATTCTACTGGCGAAAACAGATTTCAGTGAAATGTATAAGATATCGGAGCAGAAAATTTGTACATCAACTAGTAATTTGTTTCCATTTCATTAGAGCACAGAATAAAAGATTTATTTCCTGAGCATAATTTCATCTCAAGTCCCCCCAGTCTGATGTCCCACTGTGCCAAAAACAAATTTCATTAAGCTAAACACTCTGCCACGCCTCTTAAATTCATATGCCCCGCTTCATTTACAAAGAAATGTCACAACAAATTTGTATTTCGACGACAGTCCCCCACCCCCTCCTCCAGCTCAGCCGGGGGAATTTGAAGCATTGGCCGGAAAATGAAATGAGGCATTAGGCAACGATCGTGAGACGATCTCAAGCTGTGAAAAACTTTTACACAAAATATCGTTTTGTTAAATGAGGCGTCGAGTGAAGAGTGAATATATTTCCACTGTTATTAGGCCCAACTAAAATCTGTACATTTGAATTTGCTATCAATTTCCCGTCTCGATAAATTTAAATATATGTCGCATTGTCCACTCAACAAAATGCGTATTTAAATTCTGACTGCTGACAATTCGATTAAGTTGGCAATTATCAGAATATTAAATCGTGTCGTTATCGTTCTTCAACTATCAGCGCATTAAAATGTCAATTATGAAGCAAATAACTTCCTGCCTGCAGTTCCATTTTCTACCCCTTAGGTTAAGTTGAATTTGGTCTGTTTGTTTGTTTGTTTTTTATTTTTTGCATATTTGTTTGGTTATTCATGATAGAAATTTCAGCCTGCGTTTTGTTTGACGTGTGGCAGCAAATAAAAATTTAATGAAATTTTCACTTGGCAAGAATATCAAACAATTTGTTGCCGTTGCTGGCAATTGGAAACTCATTTAAAATGTGCCGGGTTAGAAGCGCTTGTGATTATATTTCTGCAAAAATCAACAGCCATTGTGACTGACCACAAAATCAATTTCAATTGTCAACAAAGTAGCAAAATAATAAAAGAGGAAAAAAACCACAACGAACCCAAAGCAAAAATCATAATAAAACTTTTAGCAAGCCAGAAGTACAACAAAAACTTTGGTAAGAGTACAAAAAACTTTTGCCACTTTTTGTTGTGACTTAAGCATAAGCAGCAGGTCCGGTATGGGCAGTGCGTGCCTTAAAGTTTTTGCGGTCCAGACCGTACGGAAAATTGAACCAAGCAGACGGAGATGTAGACATAGACGGAGTCGGAGACGTCGTGCTGCGCAACTAATGAAGCTGTTTCTGGGATAGACTGTCCTGTTAGAACGGCAGTTGGCTAACACCTGTATCCAGTTCACATTTTACGTGCTGACATTTGGTTTAATTTGATTTGGTCTTTTTTTACCTTAATTAAGACTAAAATAAATATAAATATTTGTGGCCAAATCATTGACTAAATCAAATATAAATAAAAGGAATGTTTAAACATTTTAATGACTTTTTTGTTGAGGTTTGAGTTTATGCAATGAAATATTTATTAATATTCATAACATTTTCAACGAACAGCAACAATCAGAAGTTAGCCTTGCCCGACCCATTACTAAGAGAAGTCAAGCTTTTTGTTAATCGCTTAACAGTGCGTTAACAGTGAACAAAGCTGACCGGTAGAGTGCTCATAAGTCAGATTTAAGCTGCCCTTTTCTGTACTTGAAGCGCTTGCTTATTGTCAGGTAGTTGGTGGTTTCATAAACTTTCCAGTACTCATAAAATCTTAAGGTCCATTTAGTCAAACTGACCTGAGGTTATTTTTGCTTTGTGTCGCAGAGCAATGGTAACTTACTTTTCCCCTGGTGACCTGGATAATAACAAGTAGTGTCGTCAAATTCACCTGGAGAGATACCAGTAGACATGTACATGTGAGCATTGGCATCCTTTGCTGACTGAGTAGTTTTCACCATTCAACTGTACCCCAATACTTTGTAATCGAAGTCATGAGCAGCAGCCCTTTGAGCGATGCCTCTGTGCAGCGGCGCACAGCCAGCTGAATGAGGCGAGCCCACAGCTATGCATTACAACAGCCCACAAAGTATAAAACAGTAACGCTCACCACTTTGTATACCGAGTTGATTTCATAATTTGACGAGTATTTCACAGTGCTCTAGATAACTGCTCGGTTCGCTCCCAACTCTCTGGCGAACTTCGTTCTCGCCTGTGCTTGTTCTTCCGGTTGTTTTTGTTTTTTGAGGCGATGTTGCCATATATGTGAGCTGTGTTTAGTTGATTTCTGACGTGGGCGTGTGCATTTGCCTCTCAGCGCACTCTAGCGGAGAAAACAACTAATTTTAAACAGCTTTTAGCCGATTTGTTAAATTTTCTTGTATACTTGAATGGCTTCATAAATTCACCTGGGTGAAACATAATAAGGTGTTCTATTCCGCATTCCTGCGCTTATTTTTGTCAGTACAGCACTGAAACTTTGAGGTGAGCAGTCATGCTGCGGAAAATTTTTGATTATTATTTTATTTTTTTTTATTTCGCCACAGCGGAATAGAACGCCTTATTATAGTTTCGCCATGCTTTACCCCAGTCACACGCTCAGTTCTAATATTTATATCTAGCTCAGTCCTTCTCGATATTTTATCGATATTTTTATTGATAGACAAACAGTTCATTCCAAAACTTGCTTGGTTTATTTTTTTTTTGTTGCTGAAACAAAATGTTAATGAATAAACGAATTGATATTCAATTGGAAGAGACAGAGCTGCGATTCAGGCTGACAAATTCAGTATGTAAAAATAATTCTTACTTGGAATAGAGATCAAGGGCCTTCCCAAATTAACTGGATCGCCCTTAACTTACGTGTTTATACAGAGAAAAAAATCGGAGAACATTGGACTCAGGATGAGGACAAACATTATCAAAAAGAGTGCTGGAACGGTTTTCTCATTTCTAGTACAATGTTCTCACCTTAAGAACAGTTTTTTGACAACGCAAAACTCAAATTGAGTTCATATTGTTCCATTTTTACGAAATTGATTTGAGTTGATATTGTTTCGTTTTCAAGAACATTTTAAAATCAATTGGGAAATAATATTATTGATTTTGAACCAGATGTCACATTTGGGAGGAATAGGAAACGGGTGGACATATGTAGCTCTTGGCATTGGAAGGAAAGGGAGGCAAGAGGCTCCTAGATATTTTTTGCTGCTTCTCCCATCCATATATTCCGTACTCCGCCTGACTCGTTTGATTTAGGTTGTTCAGAAGAACATTGAGAAATTGTTTCGGGCTTGGCTGGGATTTGAACCCGGTACTTTAGTCATTTTACGTATGTAATGACGGGCCAACACATTCAGCCGTTGCAGACTTTTGCAGATTCGCGACTTATGGGCTACTTACGCTTGGTTGAACTGACAAGAAGTTGAGTTAAAAAAAAAAAAACAAGAGAAAGATCAAAAAAAGAGCCAACTCGCTCTCTCTCTCACTTGTATCTCTCTCTCTAAGTCAAACACCGGATTTGGTGTTGTATAAAGCAAATATTTTCCGATTGAGAACAACTTTCCCCATTCCAGGAACTTTTGTTTCACAGAATTTTTAACAACATCTCGTTCTTATTTTAAGTAGAAGGCAACTTATTTTCTGAACAGGTTTTTCACCTCTGTGTACTATTTATATTTCGCGAATATCAAATAAAAAACATTTGGATATGAAAATGGCTTTACTGATTTTCAAAACATTCTT
Organism: Lordiphosa stackelbergi; assembly: GCA_018904235.1. Taxonomy (NCBI): domain Eukaryota; kingdom Metazoa; phylum Arthropoda; class Insecta; order Diptera; family Drosophilidae; genus Lordiphosa; species Lordiphosa stackelbergi. The sequence continues at coordinate 48,168 of JAEIFU010000143.1, forward strand.
AATGAAATCTTAGGCACTTTTGCATTCTCTTACACCAATTTTTTTAAGCACTTTTTCCACTCCGCTTGAAGTTCTCCTAAAACGTGGGTTTTAAACGCATGAACAGCTTCGATCGTCTTAGGAAAACGTTTATCACGCAGCTTAATTTTGGTGTTTGGAAATAAATAGAAATCATTGGGTGCTAAATCAGGGCTGTACGTCGGAAGACCCATCAATTCAACATATCGTCCGGTCGAAAAGTTGCTTGTGTGAAGTGATGTGTCAGAACTCGCACGGTCGTGATGGGGAATGAATCGTCTTAGGCGGTATGCGAATTTCCCCGAAGACTTCCGTCAACTAGGATTGTCCGTCCTAAGCTACTCAAGCGGAATAGTGGCCACACGACAGATTCGGCCTGAGCAACAGGCGACCATTTGCTTCGCAGTGCTTCCATGATTCGTCACCCGTGACGGTCTTATAAATGTTAAGTATTTCTTTGCACCTCTCCACACGAGCCTATTTTTGTAACAATTGTAAAATATTTGGAATCCAATGTAAAAAAACTTTTTTACGGATTTGCTTCCAATGTTTAAGGAAGCTGCAATTTCACGGTATGTCACATGATCATTATCAACTCACGCACAGCATAGATGTTTCTTGGCACTAATACCGCTTTTGGACGACCTTCACGAAATTCGTCGCTGAGCGAACTACGATCATTATTAAGTTGACTTTACCAGCGACATACGGTGGTTTTTGTAAGTTATTTCAAAGTTGTGGAAAAAATCTTACAAAAACCTCCTCTTGAATTTTCTTGTAAATCCATTCGCTTTCTCCGAAGCTATACCGTTGTGAGCTGTGTATGTTAAAAAGGTCAAACTTTATTTACCATTTTTAACTATTAAACTTTTTAACTATTAAAATTTAGTGTTACCAGTTCTTCTTCTCTATTGCCTCTCGCCGTTTGCGGTCTCGGCTATGCCCCCGCCTCTTCTTGCCTGCCCTTCCAGTTAAATGTCTTTCTGCACCTGGTCATCCCATCTTAGTGGTGGTCGTCCCACCTTGCCTTGTCCCAGTTCTTTCGCATTCCTCTGGTAGACCATTTTGCTGGGCAACATGTCCTAGCCAGCGCTGTTGCTTTATGCGCTTGACTAGACTAGTGACCCCATAGAGCTCATACAGTTCGTCATTCTTTAGGATGCGAAAATCCTCGCCAACTTTTAAAGGTCCATAAATCCTTTGGCCGTCTGTGGCCCAGCGGTTAGTGTGCTGGACTGCTGGTCATCTAATAATAAAAGTTTTTTTCTTTCTTTAGAAAAATAGCTTTTACACATGCGGTCACCTTCACCAGCTATTGGCGCCAGCTAGCCATGAAAAAGCAAATTCTCAAACTTTGCCGCTCGGATTCGGCGTTAAACTGCAGGTCCCTCTCTATTGTGCAAAAATTTAAAGCACACAGGCCAAGAGATTGTGAGAAGCTTAGCTTGGCCCCGTTGTAGAATCTGTATAGCCAAATTTACATTTACATAAATCCATCGAAGAATTTTTCGTTCAAACCGCCGCTTCATCCACTGCTGTCATTGTCCATGCTTCTGCGCCGAATTCCAGGACTGTGATGATAAGCGACTTGTTAAATTACTCTCGGCTCTTGAACTCCCTACTAAGCCCGTAGTAGCATCGGTTTGCGAGCGTGATTCTTCTTCGGATTTCCAGGCTGATGTTGTTGTCGCCGGTTATCATCGTTTCGAGGTAGACAAAGTCCTCTAAAACTTTCAAGTTGTACTCTCTAATTAGTTCCCCAAGTATCACAATATTTTGATATTTTGGCATAATTTGACATCAGGGAAATACGTCAAAACCTTGCGTTCGAGAAGTAGACTTTTCAACATTGCACTTTTGAAATTGTTTCCATAAATGAACTGGAAACTTTATGTGTTCTATGAAGTTAGACGAATCAGCCGGCTATACCAGTTCAAAAGTAGTTCAAGTCCTCATCTTAAAAATTATTTAGCCTGTGATCTGAAAAATTGGTCTGAAGGTTTCCTTTGTGCGTGTTAAGCGTTTTTATAAACTTATATCCTGGCTCAACTTAATTAAAATGTTTTTACCCTGGACATGATAATCGGTTATTTTGAAAATTATTTTTTCTTGTAATATGGCATCAAACCTGAGTACAGGAGACAAAATCTGTTTCATCGGCCACATATAGGAATTTTCAATTTAACTAGTGTTGTAAGGCTTGTCTAATGAAAATATGGAAAAGGCGGTACACGCCCTCAATTTGAAAATATATTAAATATTATATGTTTTGGATTATGGCGTTTCTCTAAAATCCAACCGATTCTTTGAATTCTCTCACCCATTTATAAAATTTCATACAAATCGCTTTTTGCGGTTGATCATGAACTTTAGCTTATGAATGAATAAAGTATTTATTATATTTTATACATTTGGTACGAACTATTTAATGTTAAGATCAAAAATTTGAAATTAGCTATTTAACATATCTCGGCAATTGTTTAGAACAGCCAGGCAAACTTTCATTAATCTTTATTTTCGATTGTCGAACACTTTAAAATTTAGTTTGAACAAGTTATGATCAGTAGTATACCTTCAGGTGTCATATTTTAAAGGTTTACAAAAAATTAAATTACTCAAAAACTACAAGTGATATTAACAAGAGGTTTTTTTCATTCGAAAGGTAATTGTTGTTGTTGTTCTTTTGGTTGTTATTGCAGTCCTGTTCAAAGTTAACCAAAAATGTAAATCATAGGCCTATGTAAAATGTAAAAAATGTAAAATTGGCTATACAGCTCCTCTAACGGGGCCAAACCAAGCTTCTCTCAATCAAATCAAATCATAGACCTATAGTTGCAAAAATGTTTTGAAACGGATTGTCTGAATGTGAAAATAAAAACGAGGTTTCATTCAGAAATTATGTAATTCTGGTGTGAACTTGGATATTTTGGATCGTTCAGTGAAAAGCGGAGGTATGGGGTTTCAAAGTCAAAATTTCGCAAATCGTTTTGTATTTTGGCTGGTGGGTTTTCGGAGTAATTAAAAAAAAAAGTTTTTGAAATCGGTCAACAGGTACTCTTTTAATTTTTGCAACCATTTTGGAAGCTTCGAAAACTGTTTCCGATAATATGAAAATTATTTTTGATATATTTCAAACATGTCTTTGATGCATTAGGGTGTTAGCTTTCACTGAAAAAGTTATCATAATCGGTTAAATAGTTCTCCAGAAATATGGGTCAAAGTAAGTCAAGACATGATACAAAAAAGTCTCCTAAAATTTCTAAATATACTTGCATTAGAACGGCGTATTTTCAACTTGCTAAAACAGCATCTGAAGTTTCTTTTTGTTTCGAATACTTAAGACTTTAATTTTTATTTCTTAAACTCCACAGTCCATAGATTCCTTAATAGAAGGGCAACTTTTCTTTTCCCTTTTCTGTTCTTTATCACAAATTCAATTCTCTATTTCAACCAAATGCAATTGTTGTGCCTTACTATTCAGGAACACATCTGTGAGTTTTAAAAGGGGAAGCAAAATTGTGACCCAAACATCCGGTGCAAAAATATTTATTTGTGCAACAGGAAGAAAGTTGGGCCTCGCAGGAGCACGAGAGCAAGCAGGCAGTTGCTATAGCGGAAATTGATTTCGCTTTGAAGCAGCAGCAGCAGCAGAAGGCAAGTGTATGAGCAGGCGGCACCTACCAGCCCGCTCCAAGGACATAACGCACATTTCCTGCGACAAATTTGCTAGCCGAAAAGGATGCAGAGAGTAGGTCCTGGGCCTTTAAAACGAACTTTGACTTCTTGTTTGGCGCTCAATTTATGGGTCTATAGAGTTTTGCGTTTGGGGCGGGGGGGTGGGGGGAGAAAAGTTAACTAAAAGTGCACATAAACAAGACTTTCAAGTCAATTTTAATAGCAAACAATAACATTTTTTTCTTTCTCTTTTTAGTATGTATCGATCCAAAGCTGTGGAGCTTTAATAACATAATAAATATTTTTGCTGGCAATGAAGCTGACAACAAATAAATAGAAAATTGGCGAGAGCAAAAACTTCACATTTCATTTTGTGTATTGAAATTTATGCGCAGGTCAAGTCCAAACGCACGCACACACACACTCGTGCATATCTGGGACTCATGTCCTGGCACTGGCAGGATTGCTGCTGCTGTTTTTGCTGTCCAAATATTTATATTCATTGTGTCAGAGTGTTAAAGCGATAAAATGCAGTGTAAATACAAAAACCCACCCAACGCCTTTTGGCCTTTCGTATGATTAGTTGAGGGGGACGGCGGAGGTGGCTCCTGGTTTCGGGCTGTTGACCACACAGCAACCATTCGAATTATTCATGCATTTAATTTTTGTGTAATTTGCAGCCAGCACTAGTTGAAATTTGGTTCGTTTTAACAAGCAACAGCAAAAGGAAAGCAAAGCAACCGACCGACCGAGCAACCAACAAACCAAATCGTATTCATCCTTCGCCGGATTCTCCAGTTGAAGTTGTTTTGGGTGTTTTGCTTAATTTCCAAACAAATTCGGGGGCTTGGGTTTGCGTGGCTTTTGGATATTTGTGGGGCAGTGAAAGTGTTTGTGGAAACGGTTAAATTAAGGTAGAGTCGGGAGGAAGAAAAATCTGTTTGTTAAAAGTTAATTTATCATGTGGGTTTCCACTTCATAGATTTGTTTAATTACCAAATAGAGTTGACTCTCCTGAAAATTTCAACTTGCCTTTAATTTAATTTTCAATACATTTTTAAGGACAATGTGAATGCTTAGTGACCATTTTGAATAACCATCAATAAGTCAACTTTTCTGAAAACAAGACATGCAAGTACCACAAATGAGGCAGGTTGACTGTATAGCTATTTCATGAATGACCAGATTCAATCATCAGCAGTCTTTGCCCGTCTTCTGCGGGTTATTCCAATCGCTTGGGAATTCCAAAGGCAGGCTTTTACCAAAGTTCCGACATCAACAGCCAACACTCTCTCACTTTTAGGCTTCGCTATACTCTGCTGTCGTCTTCCTCTATCAAACTAATTTCATCACGTGATCAACACTACAACATCTTGCAGAATTACTTAATTAGTAAACCAGGTTCCAGGGTTAGTTCTGCGTGCATTTAACAAATTAGCCATAACTTGCCACCTCAGCCACATCAAACTGAAATCGTGAGGTTTAAAAACACACAAAATTGCCAACCCCAACGCAACGAAAGCTTCTCACATTAATTATTTTTGCATCTAAAATATTGAGAGCACCGCAGTTATGATAATATTACCTGGCTCCGCCCCATTTAGAAGTCAGTCGGTTTGGCCAGTTCACTTGGTAGTCAGCGGTAAGTACCTGCCGTATGCATTACAAGTAATTTCCTTAATGATGTTGCACCGCTGTGGCATTATCTTGTTTGTGGGTCTCGGCTATGGCTACTGCCACTGCTGCTGCTGGTTCCTCCTGATGATAATTTATGCAAAATATATATATATGGCTGGCAAACGAGGCTTCGCATATGCATGATATGCCAGAAGTCAGAGCGGGGTGAGCCCCTCGTCTCGGGTCTGGGGTTCTCGGTCTCTGGCATGCAAAACTTTCCCAGTTTTGCTGGCTGAGATTTGAGATGCAGTTACTGCTTGTTTTTGGTGTCTGTGTGGTCCAATTTACACGATTTCACTTTGGCAGCGTTTCCTTCCACTCCCTCCCGCTCCAGTTTGTAGTTGATTCTAATGTCGTTGCTATCCCAACTCCAACTCCCCTCATTTATGGTTAGCTGGTTAGTAGTTACTCGTAGTTGTCTGTGCAGTGAATTAACTAATGACCAACTTTGCAGCACCAAAGAGGAGGCAGAGGTAGGTGAGCGACTACGAACTGTGGCCTGAAATTCACTCGAGCGTGTTCTACACGGGCACAAGTATACATAAGTAATTAATTCCCTTAATTTATAGGTTATGTTTAAAAATTATCGCATTAGGTGCAGACCAGAGATGGTAGCGTGTTAATTTGATTTACTTTTAATTGGTTTATGATTCTGTAGTCTATTCAAAGTTTAATGCAACACAAAAATATTCTGAGAGCACTTTATTTGCATTTAGTGTTATCTTGTTAGGAATACTCTCTTATTATTATATTATCTTTGGGAAGATCCAAATATTTAGAAAACTAAGCCAACTTCGTCTCTGCTGAAGTTTTTATAACCTTGCAAATTCTGGTTTAAGAATGCGAACACTAAAATCAAACGTTTTTCTCGCTTTCGACTTATTGTCATCCAAATTCGACCAAATTTTTGAGAATCTGTTTGTGGGCATAACAAATTAACAATCAGCGAGCTTTAGACAGAATTAAAATCTTTTAAATAAAGTTTCTCTCATTTCCATTCCATTTTCTAGTCGATATTGACCATTGAAAACAAAACAGCTTTTCTCACTAAGACTCATTTTTTGACCTATTAGTCCAATGACACCCATAAGATATTGTCATCCGATATTGACTAAATGGTGCAAACCAGTTTGAAAGCATATAATATTAATAATGAACGAGTTTGGGGTCGTCAGGTTAGGTAAGTCTGCGAGGGCTGAGAGCGTCAAGTTGCTCTCCTACATAGGCCACTTTGGGCACTTCGCAATTGTCCTGCGTCTCTTTCTACTCCAGGTGGGGCGATGTCAAACGATTTCTCCTATTCTTCGTATTCGCAACTTCAGCAGAAGTCATTGTAAGCAGAGATTAAAACCTAAACATATAACAGTTAGAGTTACGGTTGCTGTTTTGGCCGATCGCTTTTCGCGGTTGCGGTTATGTAACCGTTGTGGGATATCGGTTACGGTACGGGTTCCGATTATTTGTATAAAATATCACTTTGACAAACCATGCAGACAAAAGTGGCCACATTCATGACCTCATTTATTCAGTAAATATTAAGTTTAAATATCTTTTACAAAAGTATTTTCGCCTATTTTAAAGTTCGCCATTATACAATTAAACTAAAAGATATGAAGCGTATTCAACTAAAACTATTTTTTCTTGAATCAAGAATTTTATTTCTATTTTGAATTTTTGACGGTCAATACGAATTTAAGAACGATTCGTTATCAAACGAAACAGCACGAATTCTAGACCGAAACAGGATAAAATCAAGATCGTTTTTAGATGGCTCTATACTGGCCTGTTGTCGAAATCGATGAAATTAAAAAGGAATAAAAGGTTTAGAGATATAATTATTTAATTTTAATTAATATATATATTTTTATGAATACTTTTTTGGTTTTTCGGGAATAAAGCAAGGTTTCTTCGGGCATTTTTTTTAGGTTAAGTTTTTGTTTTTTCTTGGATATTAGTAGCATCAGTAATAATGAAATAGGGGGAGTAATATCCATGAGAATTGCCTTCTGAAAACCCCCATTTTAGTCGCCGAAACAACCAGAAAATTTGCACACAAAAAAATTTATTCAACAAAAGTATTTGATGTCGATATTTCGACATCCCTTACAGTGTACCGATGGTACATAAAGTATATTAAGTTTTGCAAAAAGTATATAACGAGAAGGAATAATTTCCGACCCTATAAAGTATATATATATTCCGTCCATCCGTCCGTATGAAGAAACAGATCTCAAGATATTGAAATAGGTAAATATTGGTTTATATAACTCGCCATTTTATATGTGAAGGATATTATTTTTATTTTAATTTTTTGACGCGTTCCCTCCCGCCCTTTTTTGAAAAATTCGTTCTCCCTCAGTTTTATAGATAAAATATTTCTTGGAGTGTAAGTTTAACCAGAACGAGAGCCAAGTTAAAGTCGGCTCTAACAGACTTCGGATATACCGGTTACTCATGAATAAACATGGTTTAACAGTGTTCCCCGTTCCTTGACCACCCCACCGAAAAGTATGCAACATTTTATACCCGTTACTCGTAGAGTAAAAGGGTATACTTAATCGTGCAATTTGATAATGTAACGGGCAGAATCGTTTAAGCCGACCATATAGTCCGTCTGCCCGTCCGTCCGTTTGTTAAATTTTGGCCACGACGTTTTTTCAAAATTCGGGGGCGGGAGGGGGCGTGTCTCAAAATTTGAAACAAACTTGATCTGCGTGCAGATAAAAGAAGCATTTGTCCCATACATGTCAAACCTCTATCTTTACCTTCATCTCGGGAGATCTAGGTGTTCATACAGACGGACGGACGGACAGACGGACAACGCTAAATCGACTCGGCTGTTGATGCTGATCAAGAATTCGGAAATGATTACTTCTGCCTGTTGCATACATTTGCACGACTTTAGTATACCCTTTTTACTCTACGAGTAACGGGTATAAAAATATTCATTGATCAACGAATATACTTATACGAATATACTTTTTGTCCTTCACGAGCCTTCATGTAACAAATGTTTATTGTCAGAAATGACACCTTAATCTAGATTGTAGTTAGATCTTAATAGAATAAAAGCATTTGGAGTTGCATAATCCAAGAGACCACTGCGAGGACTCGTTATAAATTCTCCTCCTGAGAACAAACACTCAACACTTATTGGTGGGGGTGGAACTGAATGAACAACTTTTGATAGTTTAGAAAGATCTGGAAATATTGTTTAATTTTTTTCCTGCCGTTCCAATATATTTACCTTGCTTAGCAATCTTTTTATACATTTGTAAAGGGTATATTAAAATTGTCCGGATGTTTGTGACGCAAAGAAGGAACGGAACGGATCGGATGACTATAGCATAGCTACCATAGGAACGATGGGTCGAAAAAGTAGTGTAAGTGAGAATTGCTTTTTTGTTTTCATTGCTATCGCTCCCAAATTTGTTACTAATGAATGTTACATGCTACCACACAATTATGCCAAGCTTGATTCAAATCGAATGACTGAAGCATATAGCTGACATAGGAACGAAAGGCCGAAAAGTTAGTTCTAGTGAGAAAATTTTTTTGTTTTCAATGGTAGCGTCTTTACACTTTTCACTTAGGAATATTATCTGCTTCAACTCAGTTTAGGAGAGCTTGATCGAAATCGGATGAATATATCGTATAGCCGCCATATAACAAACTGGCAGGTATATATCATGCTCCAAGGGTATATAAATTTCGGTCGAGCCGAAGTTTGTTTCCCTCTATTTTTTGTGTTAAAAACATATTTTTAAGGAAGATGTCAGATTATTACCCATTCAGCGATTTCTACTCCAGAAAATATCACCCTTAGAAAGCCAACTCCTTCTCTAACAGTAATCGGATAACCCTACTTGGGACTATTAAGGGGCCTTCCATTTTTTGAAACACGATCCGTCTTCCTTCCTCTTTGACGTCTTAGATGGGAGATAATGTAGTTCTATCTTACGTGTCAGTTGTTTCATTGCACGCCCCTCCGCCGTTTTGGAAATCTCCCTTTTGATGATTCTTATATAATCGTTTGCGAAATGATAAAAATCGATGAACGGTTCGAAGTTATGGAAACGCAAGCCCCCTCCCCCTACCACCCCCACCCACCCTAAATTACACTACTCCTAGGTTTAAGTAACGTTATCGAGTGGCTTTCCTTTTTCTTTATGTTTTTAACTAGAACTGTTGCAGATTTCCGACAAACTTGGTTTTAGACTGTTTTCCCCTGATAATTCAAGCAAATTATTGTTGTCCATTATATGATTGTGCAGATTTCATAACAATTTAATACATTAAATTTTTTGCTCTGCAGATAAAATTCACATTACATCTCGGATCAAGAAATATTGCACACAGGTTAGCATTATTCTTGAACGGACTAGGTTCTGGTCAATGCTGAGTTGTTGTTTTCGATTTCAAATTAATATGGAATCCAGAAAGAATAATGACAACTAAAGAGTAACAGTGGACTTTGCATTCTTGTTCACTCAATTTTTCCTGGTGCTAAGACTGTAACAACTTCGCTAATCTTGTCCCACACCTTAGGTTACAGAAAAAGAATTAGAGCTGCTGCCAAATTTGATCGGCATCGGGCAGCATCTAGTGTAATTTCATATATATGTATAAGGAAAGATTAGGAAGGTAAAGATTTTGGTTAGCTGCACACAATCTTTCCCGTTCGCTCTCATTTCTTTGTGTCTGTCAGCAACAGGGCGGAGGAATGTAAGTATGTAAAATGTTCATTTTGCATACATCAAATATATTTCCGATTATTGGAATTTTTACGGGTAGAGGAAAACCCGCAATTTACTCGTATGTTTGTTTCTGTTTCTGTACTGTTAACCGGCTATGTAAATAAAGATTACGGTTTAAGAAAAAATTTATTCGCTTACGGTTACAAATTTTAAAGTGTTTTAGCGGCTAAGGGAAACGTTTACAGTTAGGGTTTTAATCTGATTAATATAAGAAAAAAAAAATAAGTTCTTAAGGGTGTTGGAGATGATTTCTTTAAAGTGTTTACAAAATCAAACTAATTTGATTCTTAAACTTACAACAAAGAACCAAAATAACTTTATCGGGATGACACAGAAATCTCTAGAGACTTACCCGACAGTTTGTTTGTAAATTTTTTAAAAAATCCGCCCCCACAGAATTTCGAGAGATTTATCCATTGGAAAATTTATTAGATAATCTAGTTAATAGTTTTTTGTCCAAGCGAATGGTGAATTTCCCCAAATAGCTTTGCATCTCTCGCAAAAAAAAATTCCACTTTTTAGTTATGAGTTAATTGGATTTTTTTAATTGACATTTTTTGATTGTGTTGTGCGTTTTATGAAGACTGTTTGTAAATAATATGCAAAATCGAAAAATGTGTCTCGAGGCAGTATTACTTGGAAGCCTTTAGCCAGTTTGTTGTTACACAGATGACGTCGCCGTAGATAGTTGGCGCCAGCTGAGGTTCAATGCAAATTATTTTTGGTTGATAAGACAAACTTCGGTAATTATCCAAACGTAAATAAAGATCAAAAGAATTGGAATTCGGTTGGAAGATGTTGCTGTGGGACCTTCGTATATAATGAAATTTAGCAATAAAAATGAACTTACGCTATTAACGTATAATATACGTCTTACCAGAATTACAATTGGTCAATTACTTTGCCATTTTTTGTGCGGCTTCAGCTTTCAGTGCTCTTCATTTAGTTGTTTTCAATTAACTCGCACAACTTTCGAGCCAGCTGCTAATTGCACGTCATAAAGCTTATGGCAACAATTCTCTAACTTATTCCTTATTGGCAAATTGCATTAGCAATAACTGCACTTGTGAGCCAAATACACCTACTTCGCCACCCACTGCTCTCATCAAACTCGACCCAAACTCTTCATGTTAGTTGCAGACGGCAAGTGTCAAAAACTTAATTAAAAACGCGTTGCTCGAGCTGGTTCGGTATTAAGTGCTAAAAGGAAAGCAAACTTCGAATACTTCTATGCTCAGGCACTTAATTAGATGTTAAACACTTGTAAAATGCTCAGGGATAATGGTTGCGAAAAGGACGTTTTAGTCAGAAAGGAGTAGGAGTAATGCATAGCCAAGGCAAGTGATAAGTGATATGGTGCAATGGGATAAACAAAGGATACTTAGTTAATGTCAACAGATCACAACTAAAGACGGATTGGGAAGAAGTTCATAAAAATAGATAGATCTTGAACAGGCAAAATTTTATGATTGAAACCAAAAAGCTGATGGAGCAGAAACCAGGCGGAACTTTCTGAAAAATGGTGCTTAATGTAAAGAAAATACAGAAAAAATATTTAATTAATATTTCCCACAAAAAGAAAAGAAATGAACAAAAGAACACTAGTTTACAGAATATTCGATCACGACCATTTGACAGTCATTTGTAAATCTGCTAGCTGAATTCAATGCAGTTTTTTGGTTTTTAAAAATAAGCTAGTTTTTTGATAGAGACGAAAAGAAACTAGATATTTTGCTTATGTAATCTAGGTATCTTGAAAAATTAAAGGCCATTAACCCCATAAGAAGGTTTTGCCGCTCACGTTTGCCAGCAGCTTTGCGAATGCATCGCTCTGTCACCCGGGGTAACCAACGCGGAGATGTGAGTAGACTAGAGGCCCAGTAAGCCAGCACTCATTGGGTTCGACACGGATTTGGTCTCGGAAATCTCCAATCTGGAACAGCCCTACGAATGATAAATGGAAAACAGAAAATTAATTGCATTATTTAGTTTCTGTAAAACTAAAGGCTCTATTCTGAATACCTAGAATTGATTCTCCGAATACTCATGTGGACATATTTGTCAGCTCTTAAATGCAAAATCCTTTGACTAAACCCTTGCACCACTAATTACAGCTCTCTTTGACTAAACTTTAGAGCTCCTCCACCCAGAAAGTACATTTCTCTGAAAATTTTACTTCTTTGTGATTTTATTTACCTTTGACATTTTTCGCAACTTGCATAAAATAAATTAAAAACTGCTTACTCCCAGTAAAATAACAAAAACACAAACACTTTGCATTTTGCCTTTTGTCGTGTCACCTTCTGTGGATAAAGTAAATGAGCGGAGAGGTACCAAACACAAAAAGTGCAAACTCCTTTTGGGAATTGCTTTTGATATACAGGAGCTAAGCTGAAGTCCTTTGCCATTTTTCCATAAGCATAAGCACATGACAGGTACTAGGAGTCGCCTGACATTTGAGGCATCAAAGTGAAGCCTGCGTCTCCCGGCTGCCTGCTGCTTCTGCTTGTGTCAGCAAAAGGGTTAAAATATGCGGTTACTTCACTCACGTGGCCCGTCATTGAGTTTAATTTCCGGCAGCCGACATCGACTTCTTCTCAACTAAATTGAAAATTCCTCCGGAAAAGAAAAACTGGGTCACAATTGTCGAAAACTACCAGCAGCGAGAGAGTGAGCGAGAAAGGAATTCGTCTTCGATATTTGGGTATTTTATGTGACATTTTTATAGCAAGCTTTAGGCTCCCCCCTTCCTCCCTGCAATGGCACATTTTTTGGCTTCCTGTCGCGAGGCCCTTCTCCTCTTGACATTTTTATGTTTTATTGTTTTCTTTTTCTCTCCTTCTCTCGAGAGTACGAGGAGTATCCAAAATATTTGAATATTAAAGTGATTTACCGGCAAGTTGAAAAATGGTGAAAAATCATCGTGGAACACACGCTTCCCTGGCCATGTAATCCATAAAACGTTTTAATTAATGACAACAATATGTGGCGTTGTTTTTGATGTGCCAGCGACCCCTGAACAATTTTCGGAGCAGTCTGCGACATTCGTCTGCGATTTGTGTGAAATGGGCTTAGGTGAGAGTATTTCTATATATAAAGAATACATTTTTTTAGGGAAATGAATTCAGTCGATTGGAACATGGAACGGGCGTTCGATGCTTGGCGGTGTCGTCTTCATGTCAATGAGTTATGTTTTTGTGACATTTCGTGGGTGTTGAAATGGGAAACCGAATTGTACAAAGAAACCAAAGGGCGGAGTAAGTCAATTAAGTGGTTGGAGCTGTATGTTTTTTCTTATTAGTAGAGCAAGAGGCACATACTTGCAATACTTTGAAGGTTCAAACGAATATTGTCGAGTATATGAATATTAACAAACAAATTTTTATGTTTTAGTAATTTAAAAACAAATTGTGGCATCCATGAATACCACTCTACCAAACACAGTGCATGAAAGGTTTTAAAACTTAAATTGAGATGATGAGGCCTGAATCTGTTTCCAATTCCGAAAGCGCGTGAAATTGTCCCTTAGCGACCTAATTGTTAAATTTGTTGTAATTGATATTTGAGACTTTGAAATGAATGTAAAGATTTTAAACTAATAATTAAAATAATGCTAAACATTGGCCGTGTTCACCAGCACAAATCGATGACGAAAAAATCGATGGATCTAGTTCAATTGTTGAGGTGAACGAATGTGAAGTTCAACTATGATTGTTAGTTTTTGTCATTTTGGTTGAAATCAACACGATAGCTTTCACGCATACCATTTTTACCTTAAAATTTCATCAAAGCGTTAAACAAAATACAATTAACTTTTTTTGATGGACGATGTTTGATATTTGATGTATGCTGGTGAACAGGGCCTGTTTTGTTTTTTCTGTTTGTAAGAAATTTATTTTAAAAGAATTTTAATTTAAACTTTAATAAAAGATTGCATGAAAACTAAAACCCAGAGTGAATGTTGTGGTTTTTGCAGAATCACCTGCAAAAATGCAAGAAATGGTAAATGCACTCCAAGAATATTGCAAAACGTGGAGTCTTCGAGTGAACACAGAAAAGTCCAAGATTCTAATTTTTAAAAGGCATTGGAGAAGACTAGCACTGGATGAAAAGTGGCACTTAGGAGTGACTGAGCTGGAAGTAGTCAAAACTTACAAGTATCTGGGTATTTGGATATATCATAATGCTCAGTTTAAATTTCATTTGCAAGAGAAGCTTAAAGATGCGAAAATGGCTATCAACTGTACATGGAAGTCCCTATTAAGTAAGAAAGATGTACCAATCAGCACAAAATATCAACTCTTTGAGGCAGCAGTTAGATCCATAATGAGCTATGGCGCTCAAGTATGGGGTATCATGGAATATGACGAGGTCGAGAGTCTGCTGCGGTACTTTGTCAAAAAACTGTTTCGCTTGCCAAGCTTCACGCCTAATAGGATGATCTACCTCGAAACTGGGTTGTCCAAGCTGTATTTGACAACCGCAGACATGCATTTTAAGTATGTTCGAAAAGTCTTTGGTATGCCAGAACATAGGCTTCCAAATATATTGGCCCGATCACTACTACGCGAACGTCAGCAATTTTTCCTTGTTTGAGAAAATCTAGCCAGCACGCACGGAGTGGCGCTTTTCCTAGAAGATCATTCTAGCTGGGGATCCTGGGCGGAGCAAACTCTCGTTAAAATGGATACAGCTTACAGACAGACATGCATTGAGCAATCTCAAAGAAGCTCCGTACGGCTTATTTATAAAGAGTTGCATTATGACCTGGGAGCAAGGAACTATTTCAAAGACACCTTCACAGTAGATCAAATTCGCACCATCTTCAAGGCTAGAGGGAGAGATTCTCGAATTAAACTTTGTTCCTAATATGGTTGGCAACGACAATACATGTTCACTGTGCAATTTGAGAGAAAAAGAGAACATCGTACACTTCATCGGCGTCTGTCCCATTTTGAGGGAGCACCGATTGCTCCATTTCGGCAAGACTGACCTACAACCGCACGAGATAATAAATTATCTTAATGGCGAAAACTGGTCGGCGCTATTTAGTTTTATAAGTCAGGCATTAAGATTCCGGAAACAAATTATTGAAGGACAGTTTTGAAAACGGCAACATTGCTACTTGGATTCCTAACTACGCAGTTGAACGATCTGATTTCTGGGGAAGACCTGGGAAGGCAGGTGTATTAGACTGCGTAGCAAAGGATTTGGGTAGCAGTGATCGACAGACGGTTAGACACCAAGTCGATAAGGATAAACTTCTTTTTAAAATTTTAGCTTATATCCTTAGTTAATAACTATAAATGTAATAAGAAGGTGAAAAAATATTTTAAATAAAGAAGAATACTACTACTACTACTACTACTAAAACCCAGAGACTGTGACAAATCCAGCTGATTTCCACTTTTTTTGGTTTATACCTTTTTTTTTATTTTTTTTGTTTTGCTGTGTGTTCGTAAGGATATTAGTTTCGGACAACACAATTCCTATTTTATTTAGCTATGTTAACCGTTAACAGGTATTTCAGCTCTCTGGAAGAGTCGGCCAAGAGTTTTCCCAAACAACTATTGGTATTTGCCAATGTAATGGTCGCATACAAAATTAAATTCCTTTTTTGAATTCAAAATTTGCGCCTTACGATATTAGCATAGACACAAACCCTTCCGATAATCGCCTTTGCACCCCCACCCCCCCCCCCTGTTTTTACGCCATATTAGCTTTTCTTTTCCTCCCTCCGCTGAATAGTCGGTCAACTCACCTGCCTGGGGTATATACTTTTGACTTTGCCTACCCCCAGTCTTTTCTGTTGGAGTCCGTCAAAGAAGTCAGTTCATCTTAAAGAAATTATAATTCCCTGAATAATACATCCACATGGAATTCTTGACCAAAGTTGGAAAAATTAATCTAAGAAATATTAAGCCATCCTTGACTGAAGTGGTCTAAATCCACCGAAATATCAAAGCCACAAGAGCTAAAAGGTTGGCAAGGTAAATATTTTACATTCTGTAATTTTGAAAAAATTACAAAATAACGAGGCCATTCTAAATTTCCTTTTAGTCAATTTGCTGTCTCCGTTACCTTGGGTAACTCGGATATACCGTCACCTAACTTAATCCAACTGAGAAAGGCATTATTGTGACTCCACAGAAAGAACCTTCGGTTTTGGGTCTGGTCCACGTCAGGTGCAGCATTCACGCCGATCAAGGTAACAGCCAGTCATTTCGCTCGCGTTGGTTACCCACTAACGACCTGTTTTTCACAGCCCTCAAGATTGCAAAGTGCGAAACCCTCCGGAGTCTGATCTCTTAAGAGTCGTCCCAGCAAAATCCCTTAAAGCAGAAGGCAAAGGCATTGAACGAGCATCTCTAACCAGCAGCTTAAAGTGTGAATAGTGAGAGTGCAAGTGTAATTGCGGCAAGATCGGCGAGAGTATTTGGGCTCTAAATTTTTTTTGTGTGTTGTTCAAATTTTATTTGATAAGCGGCTTGACCACCGTTTGTGCTAAGAGAAGAACCCAAAGCATTCTTAGGGTCACCCAATAAGCTCACAAGCCCATCTTTCGCCAGCCCAGGAGAGTCAAACAATCTCAAAATAGTTTATGAGCCAGAAAAAATCCAAGCTTGACCACCAAAACTAAAAAAATTTAACGAAAAATGCGATAATGCAGAAAACTTGTAAAGGCCAAATTCATGAAAATAATGTGTAAATAAGTAAAGAGAAAGATGAAGTGAGAACAGGAGTTATTTTGTCAAAGCCTACACCGCAAATCGATCATAAATGCTCTCTTAAATTATTCTTTTTTGTTTTGTGCTATATTTTGATACCCTACATATAGGGCATATAAAAAGAAAAGAAAATGAACCAACCAAAATTGTGGAGTGAGAAGAAAACAAAGTGCAAACCAAACGCTTATCTAAAATCATGCAAAAGTACAAGTAAATGTGGCATATAAATTTTCTAACAAAAATTTAAAAATTAATTAACCATCAACACAGCTAATCATCGTCGTCATCGAGAAGGCCTTCATCGAGGATGGTATGGGTGAGTGGAAAATATGTGCCAAGTATTAACCAATAAAACAAGAAAGTAATAGAGCATGATCAAGATTCGCTAATGATTGATACCAGTCACCAAGCGAAATGCCGAACCTCATTTCGGTAGCGTGCATGCTGGCCTGTGCAAGGGCCCAATATAAATGCTAGCTTTTATGCGCTTATCAGCGTTTTTGAGGCTTCTTTTGGCTGCTTCTTTTGTGAACCAAATGATTGTTGTTTTTGGATCAGCTGATCTACTGAGAAAATTCTTATTGTACAATGAATCAATCTAAGAGATATCTGTTTAAAAAAAAAAAAAACTTAACTAAAGAAAAAAAAACCTAACGTAAATGATGATTGAATAAATCTATATTTTTATTGCACTATCACAACACAAAAACAAAAATGAAAACAAACAATTAAACATTTTCTTCTTATTATTATTATTATTAAATTCAAATTAAATCTTATCCCCCTATATACTAACATGCACCTTAATCTAAAGTGAACATTGAATAAAACCGAGTATGTTTACGATCGAATTGCTAGTGGACTCATATACTTAAAACTTAGAAATAAATTAGTGAATAGAAGAGAGATATGTACACAGAAAAAAATGAAGTTAAACTTATATACAAATAATTGAGAATTTTGAGTATGAATTCCAATTTAAATCTGATTCGTTAGGATTACGAATTATTAAACATAAAATATGAAGAAAAAATGAACTAACTTTTGAACTTTATTCAAATGACCGGGGAGCGTAAATAAAATAATTCTGTAAATTCTTTTTGGGGTCTTTTGCAACAAAATATTAAAAAGACCATGGTTGGGTGGGTAAAGAATTGGGAGGGACAAATGACACCTAAGTCCACCGCTCCTAATTTCGTAATTCAGAGTGTGCATTAAAAATTGTTTTAGTTTCGTTCGAGTTTTCTGCCGTGATTTAGACCATTCTCAATCAGGCGAGTGTTTGTTCTTTTTTTTTGGGGATCGCCTCAATATGTAGATTCAGTAGGGACTCTTAAGTAAAATCAACTGTAATAGCGATCTGTAGCGGCAGCAACAACCCCCCATCCCGCAAGAGCTAAGGGTATAAAGGGTCCCGCTCGCGGCTTAGCTGCTGGTCCACAAGCCATTTTAGATGCGTCCAGCGCATGAGGCCAAATTGTTTGACGTTGGTCATTTACAAGAAGGCGAAATATTACACCAAAACGTCAAAGATCTTTCAGGATTTCAAAAGGAAATGGTACCCTAAAAAGCACTCGGCCTCACTAAGGCCCGTAAGGTCTATGTGTGGCCTCTCTACATGGGGCCACGCCAGGTTGATGTCGATATACATAAAGACGTCCGCTGGCCATCAAGCCAGCTGTTGATTAAACTGTTTTGAAACCGAGTTCGAAAAGTCAAAACGTAACCAAATCGTTCGGAATTCGAAACAGAAAAATGTAAAACGTTTGTTTTCGTTTCGTTTTTACTCCTTAATAACAGTCGGAATTTGGAACAGTCCTAATTGTTCCGTTTTCAAAAATATTCTAAACTGAACTGGGAAAAATTGTTATTAATTCCGCAAGCTTTGAAGCTTCAGAAGAAGATGGAAAGAGACATCTTCTTCTCTTCTAGATCCGATCCTGTGTGGGACATAGGGCATCAACCACTCCTCTCTTCCAACGAACTCTGTTGTTGGGCGTAGCTTTCAGTTCTCTCCAGGTCTTCCCGATGCTTTTCGCTTCTCTACCAACAGTCCTCCTCCAAGTTTCTTTGGGTCTGCCTGGTGTCCGGCCTAATCCATCCAGTGGGTTCCACTCCATTGCCTTCCTGGCGATATTGCTCTCACTTTTACGCAATGTATGCCCTATCCAGCTCCATTTCATTCTGCGTATTATGGTGTCGACACTCTCCATATTTGCGCGTTTTAGTAGCTCGGAGTTCCGTATTCTGTCAGGCCAGAAAATACAAAATATCCGACGCAGGCATCGGTTTACGTATGTTTGAATTTTGGACACTATGGAAGTTGTAATTTTCCAAGTGGAGGAACCGTAAAGGAGCACTGGCATTACGTTAGACTTGAAAAGCCTTATTTTGAGCCAGTGTGGATATGATGAGCATCGCCAAACGGCCGACAGCATCCCAAAAGCGCCCTTAGCTTTCTGAAGGCGCGACTCCACATCGAGCTCCGTACCTCCATTCACATCGATTACGCTGCCCAGGTAGTTGAATTGCTGGACTTGTTCAATGGGCTGATCATCCAAAACCAGCGATTGGGATTGTCCGGAAGGAAGGCTAAGCGATTTAGTTTTGGAGGTGTTGATTTTTAGACCTGCCCCGCGGAAGCGGAGTGATATAGCCAGGTGGTCAATCTGGTTCTGTGATAATGGTTGATCTACGGAATTCGGCTTCGAGCTGCAAGTATCTGGCATTCTGTTATTGCTGTCCAGTTGGCTTCTATCATCCAGGAGCGGCGTTTACATTCCAGAATCCTAGAGTTGTCCTTGTTCGATATTTGAAGGTCGTCATCGGGGGGAGGGGGTGTTGTATCGGAGGCTGGGTTGATGTTTCGGTAGCAAGTGTTGGTCAGAGAGTTGGGTCGTTGTCCCTACTCCCTATCCTGGTGATGGGGGTGCCATCGAGTCCAGGCCCTCTGTTAATCAAGCTTCAGCGGTGTCTCCACCTACTTACCGAAGACGCACTGTGGCCAGTTCGGCTACTACATCACACACCGGAGTACGTGGCTACCTAGAGGACACTTGACTCGTTTTATAGAGTCGGAAGTTTGTGAGCTGCTTGAGCCGACTGTACAAGTACAGTTGGCCCCGCCCTCCAAAAGAGACATACCTCTTTGGAATGGATAACTACAATAACTTCAACGACCCAATATTATTCTTCACCTAAATTGTTTCATAAAAGTCTTTTAGAAAAACACAGAAACAATTTTTCAGGCTTGATTGGGAATTGAACACGGTACCCTTTTACACTTACCGAACAAAACATATGAAATGGCGTGCTAGCAAATGGAGCAATTGCACAAAGAGGGCTATTAATAACTTTCTGTGTGGTGTTTAAGCTGACGGAAAGTTGAGTTTAAAAAAGAAGTTAGAAATTAAATAGAGAGCCAAATCTGTCTCTGCTGAAAACTGCCTTTGTTCTTGGTACAAAGCATTTACATATAGAACAACTCTACTCTATTCAAGAATATATGGAACATTTGTTGTCATTTGTCGTCGTAAAGCTAAAGGTTTGTATTTCTGATATATTTGCACAATCATGGATAATATTTTAATGGATCGCCAAAGCATTTTCGAAGAGCCCGGAACTTAACTTTTGGGAAAAATAAGAACCACTTTGCGGAGAGTTTCGCCACTTAAAGAAATCTGTGGTCACAAATCTGTGGCTTACAAGCTAAAGTACACTCAGAGAATAAATAGAGAATTTCATACTTGGATCAACAATGTTTGATATCGGAACTACGGTAAGAAGGAAAATTCTTCATCCAAGAACGAATTTCTTATTATTATACCGAATTTCTTAATCCAAGATTTCCAATAATACTTGCTATCTCCGCTCAGCTCCTTTTCCTCCCACCCCGGGCATACAAAATATTCAATTAAGAAAGAATAAAGCTCTCTTTATGAAAATTTTGAGAACGAAAAGATTTTTTTTCAGATCGTTCGTAATTAAATCCTAATATTTCAAGAACGGACTTTGCGTCGATTGACTTGAAAGACTTAAAAAAAACCTTGAGTTGATATTAAAAATACAAAAGGATTTTAAATTGCTATACAGGCAACCTGCTCTTTGTCTTGTGAAAAAAGTACCTCTTGCTGCAAAATTATTGAATAATAAACCGCTTTAATCCGCTTTGACTTGACATCCGATATTGACCTATATAATATTTAAAGTTTTTATAAATTTTTATGTCTTCAACCCATTCCACTGGCTCGGAACTTAACCGGTCACACCACTCCAAACAGTTTATACGCAACACATTTTCATTGTCTTTCAGCGCAATTGTCAATTGTTGTGGCAAAATGTCGATGGTTTATCATTTAATGAACTTCGCACAATAACTATTGTATGATGGTGAGTACATAACATAATCTATACATGTGTGTGGATTCAGGCCTCAGGTTTTTATATTGCATCAAGTTGTGGCTTTATATTTTATTTGGGTCAACTATATTATATGCACATAATTACAAAAGCCAACAAAACTGTCGTCGTGTGTGTATGTGTGTTAGGCCAGAGATAAAGCCGCCAGAACAGGCATGTGGGAATTGCGGGCTGAGAGGACAAACAAAGTCATCTCCTCCCCTGGCACTTCCTTTACTCATTCATTTGGGTTGCCTCTAATAATAAGAAATAATGTCATTTCGTGTCTATTCCTATTTGGCCTATTGTATATGTCCTTGCTCGGGGGCTGGCTGCTGTCCTTCGTTTTTAAAGACTGAGACTAAAATATTTATGCGACAAAACGACAATTTTGGATTTATGCCACAGCAGCACCAGCAGCAGCAGGCAGGACTTGGACTAGGCAGTAAAAGTAGCTGAGTTTCACTTTTTTTCCTGTGCTGTGTTCTGTTTTTCTTTCTTTCTTTTTTTTTTGAACAGGAACTGCTCCATAAATAGCACCGCCATGTCAGGCTCTGTTCGTGTGCGAATTTATGTGTGGCTATGGGCAGGAAATTGTGTGGGCTGAAAGGAAAGGGAAACGATGGGATAGGTTGGATGGGAGGATGGAGGGCTTGGTTATATGCGCCTTCCGTTGCGGTCTGAAAGTGGGACAGCAAATTAAAGCGCTCCAGATTAATTGGAACTACGTTTTTGATGGATATATGGGAGTAGAAGTTTAAGTTATTGGATTTTCGTATTGTTGATTTTTCAATTTTGTAACTTTTTAATTGAAGGGCAGGGCAAAAGTATCAACTGGTCCGTTTTTGCTAGACGTTCTCTGCCTGATCGATATGGAATTACATTTGGCAATGTGCTTGTGGGTTACAGATCCCAGTCTGTATTATAAAGAGTGCTTGTGTGCATAACTTTACGGTATGGCCTGCATTTCTGTATCATTGAGTCTTACACTAATAATGGAAAAGATTTTATATCAAAATATTACCTTGTCTACATATTGTTAACAATTATTCACAGTCACAATTGAAATGGATACAAAAAGGGGGATGAATTAGGAAACATTAAGAAAATTAAAAGAATCGCCTTCCGATTGAGATCCAAGATTGTGAAGAATAAAACACCTTAAGCCCTCGTCGCAAATATTATCATCAAAATTACCAGCCCACACAGCAGTCCCATTACCCGTTTACAATAACACCGATATTTTCCGATATTTTGTTAATTGAGATGGGCGCTGGAAATGGAAACCAATTATCGAAAAGTACTTTATCAAAATAACTGAATGGTCACACACTCACGAAACGGTAAGATGAAATATTCTTGGATCCTAAATCAGAAATAAATCTTCCTGAAAGTAATCATAAAAAGTCTCGAATTTAAGAGAGATATTCTTGGATTTAAGTGAAATATCCTGTATCTCTAGGGGGAAAAACACGGTCGGTCGAACTCCACATCAACATCACCACCTACTTCTGTCTAAGCTGTCGTTGACTTTGCAATACCATTAAAAAAATTTCTTACTTACCTCACTGGGACTTCATCTCGGGACCTAGAAGACTGAACAACGGCCGACGGCGCCTTAGCTCACTCGACTATCAAGCATAAGCAACATCTAGCGTCAAAATAATACTTAAGAACGAAAGCAGTTGGCATTTTGCCGCTCAGCGAGCAACAAGAGGCATGGTCAAGTGGACAAAACATTGGCTTAGAAAATGTCGAGGTCGTGGATACAATCCCCGTAGGAGCTTTCATTTTTATTAAAGGTTTTTTTATATGAGGTGTTTTCAACATTTTCTATATTTTATATAATCCTTAAATCGATTTTTTCGTCAATTCGCTCCCCCACAAGTTTAAAGTCAAGATCAATAGTCCTCTGGACGTCTCAAGAAATTAGGAAGAAGAAAAATCTAAGTCTAAGCCGATTTTAAATCTTATGAAAAAATTTAATTTTGTAAACGTTTTTTTACATTTACGTAACAATTCATTAGCACATGAAGGAGATAAAACAATGCCATCAATCGACCATAACGATTTAGATATATATGCAAAATTTGTGCTGGTTTGACGTTACAAAAGGGGAAGTGGCTTTATACTTGTTCCAGCATTTTTTGATATTTCTAATAAATGAGTGCAAAGAAAAGAAAAAGTCTTGATTTGAGGGACTATTTTTCAAAAGAATAGAAGAAAACCGAGAAATAAGCTACAAAGTGTCATCGAAGGCAAATGTAGCAGGTGAAGTGGCAAGAATAAGCCATTTCACGAAGATACTGAAAGTAAACAAGACATAGTGCGCTTTGTCACTCAAATTTAAATTTCCGGAAAGTGGTAAGCGAAACTTGCGTTTTAAACACAATTGGCTGACTCGTTGGTCATGGCTAGCTTACTCAATGTCTACGGATGGTGCCTTTTTTGTTTGCGTCTTTTTGGGAGATTAACAACTAATAAGAAGCTGGTCAAAGAGCCATTTAAAACTTGAAGGATGCGATAGAGATTTTTGATAAGCACCAAATGGCACCCATTCACCAAGCAGCAGTATTGCAGCCATTGTCCCGAAACGAAGTTGAAAATCGACGTGTTGACTCAATCAAAGCGCAAGTTATAACTACATTTGCGGAGCAAGTACCGCAGAATAGAGCGAGCCTACGATCTATTATTGAAACTGTGATTTTTCTAGGTCGCCAAGGACTTGCTTTACGTGGCCATTCTGAGAAAAATGATATTCTGGAGCAGTCGGTAGAAAATGATGGAAATTTTCGATCGCTGCTACGATATCGAGTTGACGCTGGTGATACCAGACACTCAAAAGTTGGTTGGCCAAGGATATGACGGGATGCATGGGATCACTAAGCAGTACTATATGCTCATTTTTTAATAGTCCAAAGCGGCAATCAGTCTTAACAAAAAATATTGATGTTTTGGAAACGACTTCTACAGCTACAAAATTGAAGTTCTGTGTCCCACACGCTGGGTTCAGCGTCACGAGTCTGTACTGGTGTTTCTGGAGCTTCAGAGAGCAGTCATTCTTTCTCTAGACGAAATTGCAGAATGGGATGACAACACGAGTGCTTCGTTGGCGCTTCAATTGAGTACATTGATTAAAACCTTACAGTTTCAGTGTTCAATTAGAAGCATAGCAGCCATATTAGCGGACTTGGAAACAGCGATGAAATTTACAGAGACCGTTTACATCCGAATTGAAGGATGTTTTGGGGAGATACTGATTTGCATCCCCTTTCGGATTGAACAATTAGTTTTGTGGCGAGCGTTTAATCAAAAGTAAAAGGCGGGGTGGTTTTAGTTTAATTTCAATAAGTTTGGTTTTAATGTGTTTGATTTTGGCGAGAGTGTTTTTGTTGTTTAATGTGTTGTTTGTTCATATAATATATTGTGCACAAAGTATATGTTTATTTAACAATGGTTTTACTGGCATTACTGGTAATTTTTTCCCCCTCCTTTTCCTTTTTTTTCTTTTCTTCCCCTTTCCTTTTTTCTTTTTCCCTCTCCCCTTTCCTTATTTATTGACCCCTAAACATCGTTCTCTTTTCCCTTTTTTTTTTTTTTATTAATTTTTCATATAATCACATAAATTTTATATTTTATACCTTTTTTTCCTTTCGTCTTACCCTCTCCCCCCCCCCTCCCCTTTTACCCTTTTTTTTTCCCTCCCTTTTTCTTCCCCCTCTCTCCCCCCCCTTTCCGATGTTTTTTTTCCCTCTCTCCCCCTTTTTTTCCCCCCTCTCCTCCTCTTCCTTTCCAAACCTCCCGTTTTTTTTGTCCTCTCCGTTCTTTTTTTTCCCTTCCTTTTTTTTTCCCTTTCTTCCAAATTCTCCTTCTCCTCTCTTCTTTTGTTTTTCTCTTTCCCCTTTCGCACGACCACTTAAATCCTTTTTTGTTTCTAATCTATTTATTTATCTTTCACTTCTTTTTTTTGTCTCGTTTTCTTCACTACTTACAAATCTTTTTCGTTCCTTCCGCTCCTGGTCTTCCCCTTCCCTCTCTTTTTTATCTTTCCTTCTAATTGTACTGTTCTCAAAATACGACCGGTAAACGACATAACCATTGACCTTCTCTCGCCATTAAAACTTCCTTCTTTTTTAATTTTCAAATCAAAACTTTTTGCCCAAACTTAATTTGGCAAGCGACTGACTAAAAAAAAAGAAGATAAAGGAAAGCTATTTTTTTGGATTTTTTTATATTTTTCTAGGCGTTTCGAAATGAAATTTCTTGCATTTTTGAGTATAAACCAAAAAAAAATTGAATTTTTTGAAATGTTTTGGTTTATTGTATCCAAACTACTAAGCCGGTTTAAAAACAATGTTCTACGCAATTACTGGCAGTTTAATTGCCTTTCGATTCATATCTTTCTTAACTCTATCTGACAATTAGGAAGTCAGATATGGCTTAAAAGGTAAGAGCACCTACCGAAAAACTGAAAATAATTTATATTTCAAAAACGGAGCCATGAAAATATTTTTGAAATCGATATTTGAGATCACCATTCCTAACTACACTACAAAAATATTTCAGTTGAAATGGGTCATTTATTTTTTTTATTTTTGTAAACTAGTGTTATTTGTTGTCGCTTTCTGCTCCCGACAAAGGATATGCGAAAAAATGCTGAAACTGTGCTTTGAAAACATATTTTCTGAGGTTTTGCACGAAAATTTAAATTCTATTGTGATTCCTAGACGCTTGAAAGGACTGCCAAATGGTAGCTCCGACCAGTCAAAGTCAAATGCATCCGCAGAGATGCATTTTAGGGTTGCTATATTTCTGCCATTTTTGGATTCTGCATTGTTACAGATTGAAGACAGGCTATCTAACCATAATTCAGTGTTCCTTGGCCTTAGGTGCATTCAAAAATATACAGGTCTGTTCCCATTTCCGAGTGGATTTAAAAAGTATATCGATTGTATTTCCGAATCGTTTTCATTTGATGATCCCGTTTCCGAGTGAAATAGAAATCTATTTACTTTTCAAATGAAAGTTCGAATCGTTTTCGAACTATAATTCAGCAATGGTAACATAAACCATTTTGATCAGCACTGCGCATGCGCTGATGCGGAATTGCGAACAACTCGGTTTCATTTCGATCGTTTTGGCTTTCGTCTACATGCAATTTCTGGGGTACAACTTTAAAATAATTAATTTTAAACCAAATTGAATGCCCAAAATTTTTATGGTTACTTTAAAATCTTCTCAAAATATGACTTATTAATATAAAAATATTGGATAAATAAAAAAATATAACCGTTGACATGAAAGTTGTCAACTACTTTTCATTTCACTCACTAAAGGCACAACTTTTAAAACCGAATAATTTGATCGTTTTTCGAAAAGGGAAACAGCTATCAATTACGATTCCACATGATTTGATCGAAATCGAAAACCGGAACAGGCCTGATAATCAAAATTGGAGCTCGGACGACAATGACAGCAATGCAAAATCAATTTTGGAACGCTATGCTTCATTTGTTACCTGCTCAACTGCAGAGGGAATCCTCGAAATAAAACTTTGGAGACGACACATGGCCAACGCCTTGCATCCAAAAAAACCTTGCAAAAAGCAATGCCGAAAACTGACGCGGTAGTTTTCCCCAAATGTTTACATTCTGTTGTAAATATTTATGTCGTTTTGACCTTACCAACGGAGTTTCAAGTCAATCGGATGAAAAATAACATTTTTCCCATACAAACTTTTCCCACGCTTTTCGGACTTTTCCGGGTGGAATTTTCCAAAACCCCGTCTTACTACGCACTTTCAGCACTCACAGAAACTCCTGCCCAAATTACAGCCCTCTATCTCTTACCGTTTCGGCTGTGCGATGATTGTCAATCAGTCAGGACACTCTCTTTTATATTTATAGAATTTGACGGATCGCGTGAGTACCCTCCCCCTTTGAAAAAATCCTGCGTACGCCACTGATTTGCATGAGTCATTTTCGTGTCTTCCTTGATTCGCCCATGAAATGAATCTCTTTTCAATCATCAAAACGACTCGAAAGGAACATTTCAAGGTGATTCTTGTTAAAATGATCTTCCTAATGCTACACTGAGAAAATTTTTTTCCTAGATTTTAGGAAACGGTAAGCCTAAAAGTCCTGATTCTAGATGACATAAAAATTTATTTCGGTACTATCGTAAGAATGTAGGCAAAACATTTTAGGCTCTGGTAAAATCTGGGGTTCATGACATTGCGACGGAGCATTTGAACATGCGACGCTTCCGCAGCCGTTCTACAGCCGAGTGGGGCTTCCTCTTGGATTTTTTTTTTTCTCGCCTGAAAAGGCCGATGAAAGGCAAGCATTTTGAGACGACAGAGAGGATCCAATCAGCATGCACCACGGCTCTCAAGGCTATTCCGGAGAATGACTTCCGGCTTTAATGCTTGGGAGAAGGAGCCTATTTTGAAAGTTTTCAAAGAATTGTAAAAATTGGCTCAATAAATTTTTTTAAATCGACTCAGTCCTATTACTTTCCGGACAAACCCTGTACATATAAAGTTGTTGTGGCACTAGGGTTAGCGATTTTCCCTACGCGGAAAACAACAACGAATGCGCAGTGTGCGCATAGGGCCTTGGCACCCCTTGTTTAAACAGGTCGATCTATAAAAAGTAAAAGCAATTTTCTTTCTGATAAAACTATTTCACAAACGAAAAATATTTCGCTAAACGTATTGTACTAAGTCTAGCTAAAGTCTAACGATAGTTTTTGAAGCTGATACTAGATAACAGAATTTACTTTTTCCAACTTGGAAATACAGTCACTAGATTTTATGGGATAGGCTTTACAGTTATGCGACATTTTCTACTTTTAGTTGTATATTTGTTCAAATTTAAAAATACCAGAGCAAAAATAGCAGCATATATCCTCTATAATTTGGGGTCTAATCTTGAACTACGTTCTGCTCCTGTTACTGCACACATTACGCCACTCAGCAAACAAAACTCTTAAGCGGTTAAACACACACAAACAGCCAAAGCCAATAACTAAATGGCCGATAGAAGCACTTCATTTTCCATATCAAGTTTCCAAAAAATTTTCATCAGCAGCCGCAAACACTTGAAAATTTTCCCAGCGCTCAATTAAAGGCCATTAGTCGAACTGAGCTGATATCGGCGAAGCCCTAACCTCCTCTATTCATCCATCCACCCACTGGGAGTGAGTGAGTTGTGTATGGCCAAAGGATATACGTGGTACACGCATTGTATTACGCAGACAAAAGCCTTTGAGAATTTCCATTTCCATATGCTGGCATTCACAAGCAAAGAACTCGCCCCTCGGGCCAGGCTAGGCGAAAAATGTTTTGGAGTAATTAAAGTTTTGTACAAGTGTCGATAAATTATGCGGAAGATGTTTGCTATGCAAAATGGCTGGAGTAAAGGACAGTTGGACATTCTTTTAGCTTTCCGAATGACAGGCACTTCATCATCATGTCCTTCGGCGAGTATGTAATTCATCACGCGAACAACCGCAGCGGCGGCAGCAGCAGCAGCAGCCCGAAGCTTGGGCAAGCAGAAGTGACATGACATGTTGAGCCTGCATTTGAGTGGAGCGGGGTATGGTGTGGCTGTGCGGGAGTGGAAGGGGGCAGGAAATTACTGCCGCCTGTCTTGTAGATAGCGAAGGCTTTAAGTTTTCGGGATGCTGCTTATGGTGATGAGGCAAAAGGAATGCTATTAAGCAAGTTGACATTAATCGCTTTGACTTACTGAGGCAGGAGAGCCTGGTCAGGTGGAGGCATATTTACACGTGTGGGTCTTTTGTTGTGTGTGCTAA
Source organism: Lordiphosa stackelbergi (assembly GCA_018904235.1). Lineage (NCBI taxonomy): Eukaryota > Metazoa > Arthropoda > Insecta > Diptera > Drosophilidae > Lordiphosa > Lordiphosa stackelbergi. The sequence goes on from JAEIFU010000143.1 coordinate 77,239, forward strand.
TGAAGCTCTTGTTTAATGTGAAAACAATTAAGTATGTAAAATGTAAATGAGTTTCGAGGCACTAAAAAGCTTGTCAAAATTGTTTAACATGGCATATTGATAAGTCCCAAACGAGGGAAGCTGATGATGGCAATTAGTAGTTCGTATTTGACAAGCGCCAATGTATGCCAAATTCGCTGATTGAAACGTTTTTGGGGTTCATTATAATTTCGCTTGAACAGGTCCCGAAACTGCTACGAGAGTGATAGCCGTGTAGCCATGTTTTTATCATTTGGTGTCGTTGACGCCTGCAAACTTTCCACACATTCCGGATTCCCCAACTATTCTTTTGTTCCCGTGTTATCCGCCCACATCCGAATAAGGTTGAGCAACCTTGCCTTTGCTTATACCCCCCACCATTTCCCACATACTCCGCCAGAATCAATTTTCCTTCATGCCTTAGTCCCGACACAAGCAACTCATAAATTCCAGAATCCCAAGCATTTCATAGATATATTCAAATTGCTCCAATAACTCGCACATAAATATGCATAACATTTGGCTGCCTGTCCGTTTTATGAAATGGATTTCCATGCTTAGCTATACTGACCACTGCCAAAGTGCCCCAAACTCCACTGACCCCTCCAGTACTTATATATTTAAGGCCGAGTTAATTTATGTTTGTGAATTGGAAAATAGTTAACACTGGCAGCAGCGGCAGCGGCAGCATTGCAATTGCAAATTGTTGATCCAATAAACAAGATTACGCATACGCCACGTTACCATAGAAACTCTATGCACTTATCCCTCCCCCAGCCACCCTTGCTGTGATTAGTCAACAAGGAATATTCATTTAGTTTAACTACTAAACATTTATGAACAACTAATGCGACTCCCACCCGACTAATTTCCTGGGTCCACCTAAAACCCATGCAAATTGTACAATGTTAGTTAAGAAGATGCATAGATTCATAATCAGCCATTGTTATTTGGCATTTGGTGCATTAATGCTGATACAAATTATGGAAATACAAATCTTGTTTATTTGTGAGGTTAGTTGGGTTTGGGGCGAAGGAAAATCTAAACAAGAAGATTTGCATAATGTGTAAATTTTAAGTATGCATTTGATTTAGTAGTTCTGCATTTTGCATAATTTGGACAAAACAAATGATATTTTAGTTTAAATTAAGTTTATAATTGTTGCATTGGTATTGACAATCATTGAGGAAATTTTGTGAAGAGGAAGTTGGGGTAGACTTCCCCACAGAAAATTAAGTCACAGATTACAATGTTGTGAGAAGAACAGCAACAGGAAATCGGGAAATGGGAAGAGAATGAATCGAATGAAAATACATTTACAGACAATTTTAATTTGGTTGTGTTCACCAGCACAAATAGATGGCAAAAAAAAAAAATCCAAATATCTAGATCGTTTTTTGTGGTGAACGAATGTGATGTGCCATTATGATATCAAAACGATAGCTTTCTCGCATACCATTTTTACCTAAAAACTCCATGAAAGCGTTCAGCATAAGCCAGTGATGTTTGATGTACGTTTCTTGATGTATCTTGGTGTAAAATGCAAATTAGCAAACTGTTTACAGTCATAATTTCCAGAACAAACTTAGATATTTTGGTATAAAAGATTCGTGAAAAAACTTGAATATTCAGCACTTAAGCAAATAAGTCTTGATTCATTTGGAAAGTGATTCAAAACTAGAGAGAAAAAAGCATCACAAAAACATGGCTAAAAGATGAAATAAAGGTTCTATACACATATTGCAAATCACATCTTCAACATAGAGCTCTGTGTCACATAAACTAAAGAAGAAGAAACTAAAAAAAAATCACGACGTTTGCCCTTCAAAGTTTGCTAAGTTGTTGACTATAAGATAGATAAAACACTCTCTATATAATTAGGCGCTGAACTCAAACCATTTGTACCACACACGTCTGGTTCAAGAGATAGTTTCAATACAACAAAACAATAATAAATGATATGATCTGGGCCTCAATATTTAATATTTTCATATCAATAAAAAGCTGATATGACCAACTTGAAATTGTCCCATTCCAAAATATCAAAGTAAAAATTTCGACCATTTCAAAATGATAATTCGAAGATCAAATTAATATTTTATTATTTCATTATTACTCAAAGAATAAAAATGTAATCCAATACTACTATCATTTTTGAGGGGGGATACTACATGTCGAGGCTGTTTTCGGATCTTGTTAAAATCAATCTTATTTGAAAACGTAAAGAGTTCTCCAATTCGGCCAAGGCGGTCACTATTTCTCGCATCCAGGTTGTGTGAAATGAAAACGGATTATAATCAATATAGATGTCATTCTGGTCTGAACCTCGAAAAAGATTTTGTAATTTTTTTTTAAATCAATAGTAAACATTTTTTAAGATACTGTATACATTTTAGGTGTCATTTTTTAAAGGTTTACAAAAATTAAATTACACAAAAACTTTAAGTGATATTAACAAGCAGGTTAATTTTAGATAATGAAATATAAAATTTAGGATTTTTGTTGTTGTTGCTTTTGCTGTTGTTGTGGTGTTTCTTCGAAGTTTGAAATAATTTGAAAATGACATTGTTCGACAAAAAAAGGCCATTATCTTCTGAAGTATTTCGCATTTCAAAATCTTTTGGGTTTTTTAAATCTTTTTGGAAGCTTTTAAAAAAAAAAATGCAAAAAAAATTTAGCACATGGAGCCCTCCTAAAGCTAAGTACTATTATTTCTTGTTTTATAAAAACAGATAAAGAACTAATTTTTAATTTCTTCAGAGCGCCATGACTGCGGATCATACTAGCGACCACATGCACATCACAAGTTTGAGGGGCATGCGTGTGGGCACATGGCTAAAAGCCTACTTATAGAGTTCTTTGTGAATGTTAAAATGTAATGTAAAATTACTAGACAGCCCCTTAAAGGGCCCAACCCAAGCTTCTCCCAATCTCTTGGCGTTTTGCTTTAAATTTTTCGCACATGATAAAGGGACCTACAGTTTCAAGGCAGAATCCGAACGGCTAAGTTTGAGAATTTATGTTTTCATGAGTTAGTTATTTTCACCGCTGGCGCCAAGCTTACGGTGACCGGGTGTAAAAGCTATTTTCTAAAAAAGAAAAAATATTTTAGATGTTCCAAGGTGCGATTGAACCCACGACCTCCCGCCCAGCAGTCCAGCACTCTAACCGTAGGCCACACGGCCACATAAGGTTGTCAAAAAGTAGCTTGCGGTTTTTTATTGAATTTTCAATTGTTCATAAAATTGGTTATTATAATGCGATTTAAGTTCAATATGCGCCGTTTTGTTCGATGACGAGTTCCCAACGGATGCCAACTTCATAATACCCCCTCTTATAGAAGCTCGCTTCCCTATTTGGTAAAAAACCTCGGAGAGCCAATTTTCTCAGGACTCTCTTGTGGCCAACTTCCGAACTACCCAAGCTCGTTCGCCATAGAACAAATACGTGGTAATCATGGTGCAGATCCGGACTATACGGTGGATGCAAAAAAAACCTCCCATCCGAGCTGCCGGAGCTTTAGGCGCGTCACCAAAGATGTGTGGCCTGGCGTTGTCCTGATGGAAGACAATTCGGCCTCTGTTGATCAAAGATGGCCTCTTCTGCATGAGTGCTGCATTCAAGCTGGTCAGTTGTTGGCAGTACAGTGTCCGTACTTAAATTTTCGCACAAGAGAAAGGGACAGTTAACGCGGACCGAACGGAAAGGTGGAGAAATTGCTTTTTTGGCTAGTTACTCAGAGCTCATAGTGGAAGCTGAAAATTTTTTTTGTTCCTCACCAATCCCACCAAACGAACAGAAGAACCTTCCTGGCCGTCAATCCAGGCTTGGCCACGTCTGGGCAGCTTCACCGCTTTTCGACCACGACCGTTTGCGCTTCACGTTGTCGTGGTGACCCACTTTTCATCGCCAGTCACCATCCGCTTCAAAAACGGGTCGATTTTGTTGCGATGCAGAAGCGATTCGCATGCATCCAAACGGGCAAAAATGTTTTTTGCGTCAAGTCGTGTGGCACCCATACATCGAGCACTTTTTGAATCCAAGCTTCTTCAAATGGTTTATAACGGTTTGATGACTCATGCCCAGCTCTTGGCCGATGCTACGGCTACTACTATGCTGGTCTCTTTCGATCAATTCAGCATTTTATCGCAATTTTCGACGACAGGCCTTCCGGACCGTGGCGCATCTGCGATCACCTCTGCACCAGAACGAAAACGTTGAAACCATCGTTGTGCGGTGGAAATGGAAACTGTATCGGGTCCATAAACTGCACAAATTTTATTGGCAGCATGAGATGCATTTTTCCTTTATCGTAGTAGTACTGTAAAAAAAAAAAAAATAGCGCGTGAAAAGAGCTTCCAAAAGCTCTAGCGTGAACCGATGCGACGAATACAACTAGAACTACGCGCTTGCAAAAAGACAAGCTTGCGGTACCGCACGACTTTTTGACAACCTTATATAACAAGCAAGCCATTCAATATCAAAGGGTAAATTCAATATTATGAATTATGTCAAGTCGCATGCAAATATATTAACCGTGGCCCGAAGTAAATAATATAGTCCTAAAATTAGTGAACAACGAGCGCCGGATGGGGATTCTATTTGGTGCAGTTCATTTGTCTCTCTCCCCCCGTTTTGTGTACGAACTTGCTAAATTTTATATTGTTGTTCTACCCCCTGCAACTGCCAGAAATTAGGAAGGCTATTTTGTTTCCAATTTTTAAAAAAGGGTGACCCACAGCTCGTGTCAAACTACAGGGGAATCTCCTTCCAAAATGCAATAGCAAAGGTTTTCGCGGCGATCCTGCTGGAAAGACTAAACTCTTGGATAAGCGAAGGTGATCTTCTATCAGAGTTTCAGGCCGGGTTCCGGAAGGGCTATTCTACCATTGACAACGTCTATTGTTTATCGAGCATCGCTGAGAGATACATTTCAAGTGGCAGAAAGCTGTATGCGTTCTTTGTAGACTTCAGAGCTGCATTCGACTCCATAGACAGAAGATCCCTCTTATTGAAGTTGTACAACCTCGGCATGTCTTCAAAAATCATCAAACTCTTGGAGAGCCTCTATAAAAACAGCCAACAAGCAGTATGGGATGGCACTAGTTTGTCACATTGGTTTACCACCGAAACGGGAGTAAAACAGGGTTGTTTGCTTAGTCCGCTTCTCTTCGCCTTATACCTAAACGATCTCACAGATTGTCTTCCAGAAGGAATTTCGTTAGACGGGTATGCTATGAAGGCCTTATTGTATGCTGACGATATAGTTTTGTTATCAGATTCACCCAGAAGTATGCAAAAAACAATTGATGCGCTGCATAATTACTGTATGCTCTGGAACCTCACAATAAATATGGAGAAGTCGCAGATTCTCGTGTTTAAAAAACACTGGAGAGGGCTTGCAAGAGATGAAAAGTGGCAATTAAATGGCGTTGAGCTAAAAGTTGTTAAAAGCTACAAATATCTAGGAGTTTACTTCAACCACAACGCGAGATTCAACCTGCATCTAACAAAAAAACTAGCAGACTCCAAAGTAGGCATCAATTGTACCTGGAAAACGTTGCTTGGCAAGAAGGACGTGCCTACTAGCACAAAATACAAACTCTTTACAGCAGCGGTGAGGTCCATTATGACCTATGGCGCTCAAGTGTGGGGGTTGTACCACTTCGACGAAGTAGAATGTCTTTTAAGGTATTTTATTAAAAGATTGTTCCGCCTGCCTCAGTATACGCCAAACAGAATGATATATCTGGACACTGGACTTTCGCCTCTTCATGTATACACAGCAGACATCCACTTCAAGTACATGCAAAAGGTAATGCGTATGCCCGATCACCGACTTCCAAAGATTGTATCTTCGTATTTACTGCGAGAACAATTACAACATTTTCAAGAGTGGAAAAACCTGGCGGAAAAGCTATCCGTACCTTTACGTTTGGACGACACTATGGAATGGGCACGGTGGTCAGACCGAATTGTACTTAGGATGGGTGAGAGCTACAGGGACGAATTTATAAGGGAGGCGCAGTGCAGCTCCGTTCGCCTGCTAGGAAAGGAACTAAATTACGAGCTTGGAGCAATCAACTACTTCTCGGATGAATACACAATCGATCAAATCAGAATAATTTTTATGGCGCGTGGTGAGATCCTGACACTAAATTTCATACCTCATATAAGGAATGGAAATTGCTCGCTTTGTAATATGAGGGTGCGTGAGGATATTATACACTTTCTTGTAGACTGTCCCATTTTAGCAGAGACGAGGCAATTGTACTTTGGGGGAACAGCTTTTGGAAGAGATATGATCTTGGAACTCCTAAATGGAGCAAATTGGACGTTGCTCTCCTCTTACGTTGCTGCAGCATTAAGGTACCGGCACAGAATTGTAGCGGAGGATTTTTAAAAATTATAGGTTTCAAAATATAAAAATAAAAAAAAAACGATAGTAATAATAATAATAATTTATAATAAAATCTAATGCCTATGGAGTTAATAATGTATAATCTAAATAGTATTAATTAGAGTAAAAACAATTGGAGCGGGATCTTTAATCCATCTTTATGCTGGGAACGATGCGGTATCTTGCGACGAGCTTGGCAGCCGTGTGTAGTACTAGCATGAGGATGGTATGAGGATCAGGCTGACGGTTTATACACCAAGCCTTTAGTATAACTCTAAACATGTCTTTTAATGTCGGCACAAATTTATGTTACAATGAAAATCTGAAAATTTCATAATAATAAAGACTACTACTACTACTACTATTCGCGTCGCTTAAACCATTTAAACGTACAAAATTTAGGTAAAACAATTGATTACCTTCCTAAACCAAACTCCTGTCCCTTCACTTTTTAATGTTTCCTCTCATTCCCCAGTTAATGCCACCGAAATCCTCGAAAATTTGCCTTAGCACCCATATCACATGCCCTTGCTTAAAAAACATAATCGAAAATCGTTTACAACTAATTCGATTTTATTGAAATGTACTTTTGCGTAAACTTATGTATTTTAGGGTCTATCGTTTTCGCTGTTAAGCGTCGCTAATCATAAGAATCGCCAAAAAAAAAACACTTGGCCTTGCCACTTTATATGTTCCTTTACGAGCATTTACGAGATGTCGATTAGCATTAAACTTACCCAAGAGCCTGGGGGCTCCACACATTCATACACACACACACACACACATAAAACCGTTTTATGGGCAGGTGCCAGAGAAGGAGCAGCCAATGATGCTGTACTGAATCCTTGGGCTTTTTATTGGCTTGGTTCCGCCGCTGACTCTTGAAAATGGCCGTACATAAAAAAAATTGTATTAAGCCATAAAACCAAGACGGTTTTTGGTTGGTGAGGGAGCAGAATAAGCATAAAATATTTTATTTTGCGGCCAAGAGACAAAATTCAATTGGCTTCATAATACACTTGACGTGGAAAGGAAACTTGAAAATGTTCACAAAGAAGAAGGAAGGAAGGCTGCAAAAAAAATGTCCTTCTGTTTTTGGGAAATCAAAAATAACTGAATCAAATAAAAATTGAATAAAAGTTTAAACTTTACAAAATAACCAAATCAGTTAAAGTCTTAAAATTACAATGATTAGACGAAGATTTATAGTGCTAAATTTTAATTTTTATTTTTTATTACGACTCAAGAATTTAACAGGTTCATTTATACTTTAGGTGCACTGGTTGACTTCCTCTTGGCCCATGTACCCTAATGTAAATATTTCCTGGAAAGCGTATTAAAACCTTTATTTAATTCAAATTCATATCTTCTTTTCTTCTTGTTTGTTGATTGTGACTCGAAAGCCGGGAATCTTCCGTCTGGAGTCAAGTGTTCTCAGAGTGTTCCCCGAGTGTTCTGTTTGCTGCTGCACTTGTCCCAAATATGATTTCAATATATATTTTTTTTTGCTTCTCAACTTTTTCTTTTCCTTTTTGCTGTAGTTCTTTTTTTATTTGCCCCGTATTTTTTGTGAAGAACATTTCAATTTATGTAGGTTCTCTCTTTTCCTGTGTAGTTTTGGTCTGTTCAATATGCGAGTTACATGCAGATGCCACGCCCACGCCCCAGTCCCAGCTTATGCCAGACATAAATCGCAGAGCATATTACACAATGCAAGATGCGTGCCTGGCTCAAATGGAGCCCACTAAAAAAGTAGGAAAAACCAACGTTTTTAGTGGGATCCCGTCTTTTGCCTGGCAGTGTTTGCATTTCAAATGGGAACTAACGTGGGCACGGATGCGGTTGGGATGGTGGGGGACAGTCCAAAGAGCAAACTTTTTATACGCTACGATTGCCCTGTTGCTGTGCTAAGAGAGAGAGAAGAGAGGGAGAGGGATGGGAAAAGGAAAATGGTGCGTTGGAGATGACATAGGGCCTATATTTGCTTCAATTTCAATTTAAACACATTCAACGTGCATTCTTTTTTAATTTAAAGTCCTCCCCCATCAAAAATTTTCAAAAATTCTTTTTGTTAAATTATGACTTTAATATGACTTTTAAAATTAATTATTATTTTTTTGTTTTTTTTTTTTTTTTTTCTTTTTTATTAATTTTTAATTTTTTATTTTTTTTTTTTTGTATTTTCCTTAATTTTTTATTTTTTATTTTTTTTTTTTTTGAAATTTTTTAATAAAATATATTTTTTTAGTCTCTCCTAAACCTTATTTATTTGTCAGTATTACAGAGGCACAGAATCTAGAAATTTTTGATTTTACTAAAATTGGAGAACTTCTAGAGATTTCATTTTCTAATTAGAAAATCTAGTTGGAACTCCAGATGTTCCAATTGATGTTCCATCTCTAAAAACAGGGCTGAATCTCTCGCCAAAAAATTTCCCTTATTTTAAATGTGGGTTATATGTTTTATGATGCATTTTTAAATAATAATTCAATTTTAAGTCGCATTCTCCACCAATATAATGCAAAATTTAAAAATTTGTTGGCGCCAAACATGAGGTATTAGTTTCCATCCCTTAATCCGCTAGCTGTCATGTAGAGGGCGCCACTTCGACAAAAGGCGCTAGTGAGAAAAGAGCTTTGCAAAATCTCCTAACAAAACATTAGAGATTTGAAACCAACCAAAAGAAATTTCTGTGGCACCTAAGCATTGGAATTCGGTTGGAATTTGGTTGGAAGAGGTTTATACCCATCTACCTTCCGCCCCGCCTAACGAACTATGCTCATCGACACCCCTTCCGTTGCCTGTGCCTTGCTTACAATGAGTACTAGAGACCTGCAGGAGTAAGTAAAATAGTAATCGAGTAGTACTCGCCGATTATGATTACAAACGAGTACGATTACCTAGCTGCCAAATTGGCACCGTAGCACTGTAGAATCGTAGAAACCGCACTCATTTTACTCGTTTTTACTAATATCAAATTTAGTTTTTGATTAATTTCTACATCGTGCCTCTTTGTAATTTCTTTAGAAGCATCGTATGGTCAAATAAGCTTGGAAGAACTGGCCGAATGTGAAAAACCAATGATAATCTAGTGGACGATGAGATGATGCTAGAGATGTACAAAAATGCTTTTTATCCGGAAAAAAATATATTGAAATGGTGGAAAATACACGGAAAGGAATTTCCCCTAATTGAGAAATTGGCAAGGCAAATATTATGTATACCTGCATCTAGCGCTCCTAGTGAAAGGTTCTTCAGTTCGGCTAATCGAGTCTTGGAAGACCGGCGCACCGAAAACTTGGATGCTGTTTTATATTAACATTCACAACGCAAAGCTCAAAGCCAATTGTAACAAATTTTTGGTGCAGCCGGTTAATGGAACTTCAAACTTTAAACGAGTTTATCTCGAAACCATGTTTTTCGAACTGGCGGCCATGATATCTCCAGTTACACTGAACCGATTTTGAAGATTAAAACTGAAATCGACGCAGAATTGTCACCATTCTGGTCTGAACCTCAATCATAATTAAAAAAAAATATATATTTTTTTTACACTAAACTACAAAAAAGCCCAAAAATGGATTTTTCATTTTTAATGGCCATTTGTCAAAAAAATAAAATTTTTTTGAGGTTCAGACCAAAATTAAATCTATTCTGATTATAACCCCGTTCTAACTTTTCACTATAACTTTTTTTTGGGCAAATTTACACAGCTATTAATAAAGAGTATACCAAAACATCGTTTTCCGCGATTCGATGATTTGTCAGTCACGGAAAGTGGTTTGAAACATTCCTTACGATCTTAACTATATTCTTTACCATTGATCATCCATTGTATTCACTTAGGTTCGGCATTGTCATAATCATGGTAATACAGTTATGTGTGGTCAGTTTGGCCTTAAAATTAAGTTTCTTAAGTATTTAGCGGTTTTATTACAAGGGGAAAACCCTTAGCTGAGAACTGCTCTTATGGATTAATCCTTGCGTGGTTTTTTTACTGGGTTGGGAACAAAGTTCGTTTGTTATTATTACTGTTTTTGATCCGTATAGGTAATTTTCCGCGTTTTAATAAGTCGGCTCCCAAACTTTGCTTCCCAGCGGAGAGCCGGTTAATGGAAGTTATTCGCGTATTTCCTAAGCACACATCGACAATTTAGTATTTCAAAATTAGTATTTTTACTCATGATTCTGGCATCGTGATCACTCGTGCAGGTCTCTAATGAGTACTATCACATATTTTCTATGGACAGCCCTATCTCAGAAAAAAAAGAACTCCTTAATGTCACTCCTTAACTAAAACCTTCATACCATGGCTAGTGTGAGCTCTGACCACTTCTGCTGTGGGTTGGACCATAGCTGGCATGGGCCAATAAATTAGTTCCACCAGGTCAGAGTTCTCAATTAGCTTAATTTAAATTAAATTACACTTAATTTTCGTTCCTCTTAATAATTAAATGAATAAGTTTTTCAATAATCTTAGATAATTTTTTTTAGAACTTTCACAATTATCGTAACATTTTCATTGACAAAAAGATTTAGTCGAGTGCCCCGACAGCAAAATTATGTTCAAATAATGTGGTTCCTATAAGCTTTGACCTCCTTTTATTTTAAAATTTATTTGAGATAAATGGGAGTCGCGCACTAACCTCAATCGGATCTTATAGTGGTATACAGAATAGACAAACATATTGGGAACCTTACTGATATGTATTAAGTCAAACTAAGTTCAAGCTTAAAAATTGTAGCTCTGACAGTTTTTCGCGGTTTGAACGGAGAAGGAGGAGGAATTTGCCCAAATCTGGAGCAAACTTGATCTGGGTACAGTATACATCTACAACACGGCAAAAATTTGTGGCTCTACCTCTTATAGTCTCTGAGATCAAGCGTTTATACAGAAGAGACAGTTTTTCGCTGCTAAAAGATGAGGAGGAGTTTTCCAAAATCTGAAACAAACTCACCTACATACATGCCAAAAATTATGGCTCTATTACAGTCTCTGAGATCGAGGCGTTCATACAGACAGACGGACATGTCTAAATCGACTCGGCTGTTGATGCAGATCAAGAATATATATACTTATGGGGTCGGAGGTGCTTCCTTCTGCTGTTACATACATTCGCACAACTTCATGATCCCCTTTATCCCATTTTAATAACAGTAAAAAAAGAAAAAAAAAATTAGAAATATTTTCTTGTTACAATTTGTAGCAGGTTTTTTGCATGGTTTTTGGGGCTTATTGAACCGCGGTTATGGTTCGGTTCGGTTCACTTTTTACTTATTTAATTAACTAAGGAAAAATATTTTTGATACAAGTGTTCAGATTATTCATTAACAAAGACTTAGATTTTCGGTTAATCGGGTATGTTCCAAAGGTCGACGGCCATTTCCGTATAAACGTTCTCATTTCGTTTTGAAATCCTACTACTTTACATATCAAGTGACGTTGTTGTGAGATGTTTAGAAACTTTCACGGTTTGAAATCGACTACTGAAAGCCAAGCGGATCAAAATCGTCAAATAATTACAATTTTCTTTTGACCTGATCAAGTAATGTCTGACAAATTTGGCACTTCACATCACAGCACTTTTGGAATTTTGTTGTATATTAACAATAAATGAGACTAAGCTACATTTTTTCCTTCTTCAAATAGCAGGCTTAATTCCTAGAATCTAAGAAATCAAATTCAAAAATAGTCGGAGCTCTTTTTTCAAAGAGTTGACAATTACTGAGCTATGTCGTTCTCCCTTTTTTTCAACCTTAATTTTGCATGCCTACCACCCATAGAATTACTCATAGTCATTTTCTGTTTCATCCCATTCTGAATTAAAGATAAAAAGTTAGCGCTTGAGTATTATGTGAGTTGACCCCCCAACGGATAATACAATCACGTCTATGCTTATTACAATTTTGGGTGGATTGGTTGTATTAAGGTTGATGTTCTTAGTTTTTTTACAACAACTCTGCATTTCCAAGTATTTTCGTAATATTTTAAAGCTAATTGGTGATTTTGCTCACTATTCGCCAGGAACTCAATACTTAGCTAAAGTGAACCGAACCGAACCATTTTATTTTTCGGTTTTTGGTTCGGTTCAACATTTTTGAAAACACAGCGGTTCGGTTCACGAGCACAAAAAGCGGTTCGGTTCGGTTTAAAACCGGTCCGGTTCAAAACCGGTTTGCATCCCTGCTGTTTTTCATCTTTGAAGTAAACCATTCCAAACAATTATACGATTTTTTTAAGCGAAGATATACAACTTTGAAATTTTGTGTTCAAAATGTCAATTCTTTGCCCCTGCCAATAAGTATGCAATGGATGTTGTAGAAAAGGGTTAAAATAGACATTTGAAGCCATAACTCAAACTACAAAAATTTCAGACGTGAAGAACCATTTCCCAAAACAGATTCGTGTATAGCACACGAAATTCTTCTAGAATGACCACTACACCTTCTTTAAACTGGACCCGGTTGCCCAGTGTAGTTATGGAAAAATATTTACAAAGCCACACTTAAAAAAAAAGAAGAAAAAGTTAAAATGAAAAGTAATAAAAATATCATCCGATATAATGCTTAAGCCAATGACACGCTTTAAAAGTTAATCTGCTATTCAAACCTTGAAATTTATGACAATCCTTCTTATTTATCGAAATGGAAAATATACGATGGCTTCATTAATTTGGTTTCCCCAGGATGTCTCTTCCAACCCGTTTAATAACAATGATTAAAAAACTTTTTTAATTTATTTGTATTTTTTTATTTATTAATCCCGCCGCGCCCATCTTAATATTAATCTCTTTCCGAATGGGACCAATAATGTTTGAAAATTATTATAATAGAATTTTCCCACCTTTAAGAAGTCCATAAGTGTGATACACACCAAGGTCTTTCCTAAAAGTAACCCTTGCCATTACCATGTTCCCTGACAGACTCGTTTAAGACTTAATTTCAGTACTCAGATCGACAAAAAATTTATTTCCTCACTGAATTTCAAATGAATATAATCACTTTGTCTTTGCTTTGATGCTTATCAGTTGTTGAAAAAAATGCCTATGCACACTAAGAAAAACAAGAACGAACAATTTGAGTACGAACGCTCTTAAAAAATACTGAGAGGAGAGCGCATCGGATATTGTGTGATCTCAGCGGTACAGCTGCTTACATTATTAACTATGGTTTCGACGCCACGTGTTGCTTGCACTCACAGTAAAAATAAAGAATTTCACTCTTAGATCAAGAATGTTTACGGTAAGAGTGAAAATTCTTGATCCAAGAGCGAATAAAAAAAAGTCAAAATTAGAGAATTAAAACAAGTGAGAAAGTCGGTCAAGCCCGACTATAACATACTCTGTACCCTGTGTATATGCTGATTGCGTCGCTGCCACTGTGCTCATCTCTAAGTTTTTCTCTCACTCTCTCTTCTCTTTGATGCACGCAATGCGGTGCTGTTTGCGTGTGCGTGGGAGGGGGTCTTTTACACTTTTTTCTCATAACTTGAGAACCGCTCATCCGATCTTTATTATTTCTTCGGCAAATTTATACATATTGCCAATTACTACCTATTTTTAGAAGGTACGAATCATCTATCTATAAAACTGTCGGAGATGTTGACGTTTTTTCATAATTGCGGGGGCGGGAGAGGGCGTGGCAAAAATTGAAAATAAATTTGATCTGCCTGCAAGTATAAGAAGCATTTGTCCCATACATGTCAAACCTCTATCTCTTACCATCTCTGAGTCTGTTTGATACGGACGGACAGACAGACGGACAGGGACATGGCTATATCGACGCGGCTGTTGATGCTGATCACGAATATATATACTTAATAGGGTCGGAAATGATTCCTTCTTCCTGTTACATACTTTTGCACAAACTTAATATACTCTATGTACCTTCGGTACAGTGTATAAAAAGTTTGGAAGTGTGGGGAGTGGTTAAGAGGGAGAAATACGACCGACAGACGTGGTGTTTACCTGCTGATTCAGCCATATCATATGAGAATTCCGACAAGTGTAAATGCAGCTGAGTTCACAGTGATTCTGAATTCATGATATGGGGTATTTCATTAAGAACTCTTGACGGAAAACTCTTGAAATAAACAGTGTTCCCGTCTTAGAGAAGTTAATGTACATATTCGTACAACAGATCTCGTGTCACGACAGCCCCATATGAAAGCACCCATCTCAACTAAATAGATAGAGGAACAGAGACATCCTGGTAGTCAGCCTCCTCTGATGCTGTTTGCCCCTTCACCTTTTCATGCTCATGCCGGCTCCTTCGTCTACGTGTCCTGCCTGCAAAAGCATTCAAATTGTTTACCGTATGAGCGGAGCGCGCGCGCACTTGAAAGCCAAAAGAAAATTGTAGTAAATTTTAAATGGCACAGCAGCAAAAATGTGCAGCGTACACCTCGTAGTCCTCGCTCTCCTCATGCTCCTCAGCCCGGCAGCCGTTTGCCTTGACGCAGTGTAATTTATTGGCAGCACGTTTATCATGCCGTAGACTCCGACTCAGCAAGTGCCCCGTCTACCTCTCTGGGTAAACCCAAAAAATGCAACCACGAGCCGCATGCAAAAATGCCTATGCCTAGACAAGGCTGCAGTTGCCAGTCCCAGTCTCATCCTGGACCTGCCACAATATTTGCACAAATTGCATCCACTGAGCGAAGCTGGTGGGAAGCAGCATCCTTTTTACTTACTTTTATCGTCGGGGCCAATGTTTGTCGAGCATTTTGTTAGAGCTGGAGAACTGGTGGGGGCCATTTCATTGTTTGTCTTGCCGAGCTCACTGCGGCTCCGGCTGTTGCAGCATTCATTAAAATGTTGCCAATGTGTTTTTGTGGCAAATTGAAGCTGTCCTGGGATAGGGTAGTGTGGCTCTTCCCCTTCCCTCTTCTAAAGAAGTTTTGGATATGCATTTGGCCAAGTTGTTGCATATGCAAAGGATTAGGAATTGATGTGTGAGTGCCAGGAGATATGCCAGAGATACACTGAGGGAGTGAAAAGGAAAGGGAATAATGATTGGCAAATTACCAGGGCAATGGTTATGTCAGGTGTGCCAGACGATGGCAGGATACATAAATGCATGTACATTTACCAGGAACTGAAACCTCTGGTTTTGACTAGATAATTTTGATACAGGTTATGGTCTGGGATGCTCAAAACAATGATTTTATGGGAATTTTGGAATTTTAATATCAAAAGAGAATTTCGAGGAACTAAAATTTTAAAGTTGTCAAAGGTGAAGTAGGTAAGCGGAGGCGGTAATTAGTTTAACTGAGAAACTCAAAGAACTTTTGAGCCCAAATCTAAGAAATCTAATCGATCGATGTCTCACAAATCATTGTTATATTTGCTCAATGATTCCATCAACTCCCTTTCTATGCTTGCACGAATATAAAATGTGTTCTTAGCAAACTGCAAAACTACGATTTATCAGGAAATTACTGTGATTAAGGAAAATTAAGGAAACATCATCTAAACCCATTTTAATCTCAGCTAGTTTTCTTTCACAATGAATGCATAAATACACCTTATCGCTATCAGAACCTTGCATAACAATAACGTTAATTAAAGATCGTTGCTTCTTAGTCAAATTGCATAATAACTGAAATCTAACGAAAATACTGCCGAAAATGTTTAAACGATCGAATTGAAAGATCCGCCATTTTAAAGATTAAATACCAAAGTTCGAGACAGAACGATACCTATTTTAGAACCTTATTTTTAATTTTTTTTTTAAACTAATTCTGCACATTTTTAAAATCTGAATCTAAATAAAATAAGGAGATAAATTGGTTGGTTGGTTGAAAAATAAATTTAAAAACAAAAATGAATCCGGAGCCATTTTGGATTAATAACGATGTCTTTCAAATTGACTAGATAAGCGTGTATAAAAATACTTGGCGTTACAACGTGCAGGGCGATCTTATTGATGAACAAATGTATAGTCTAATAATGAACATGTTAACAGAGAAGAGAATTAGCAGTGAGTTTGTGGTTGAGAAAATGAAAAGAAAATGTAAAGACAAAATAAACTACAGATGGGCATGTCACAATCACGATTTGAAATTTTAATTGGGTGCGTCACAGATCAAATTTATTACCGTATTTATTGGTTAAAATAAATTTTCCAAAAATATCAATTTTAATATCCATTTGTAAATAATTTACTTTTTAATGTTTTATATATCCAAGTTATGCACACTTCTATATTAGGTATAACTGCTATAGAAATTTAAGAAAATCATTCAAAGTAAAAGTCAGGTCCAGTTCTGTTAGAAGAAGAAATAGTCACGAGAATACAGCAAGCCACGCTTTTGGGTACCTGATTCATCAGTGTAAAGTTTACCACAGTCACACTGCAAAAAAATGTAAAATAAAATCAAAAATAAGAAATATATATGTGGCCAAGCGAATTAACACTTACAATTGGAGAAAATAAATCTGTTAAAATAAACAACTAGCATTCCAAAGAAAGAGCAAGCCAAATGGATGTCATCAGTGTACAGTATTCTGCAAATAAAAGAACAAAGTAAGAAAAAACTAGACATTTGGTTAGTTTACTCAACACACATGTGGAGAGGAAAATTGCACTATAAATTTTGATGTTGCCTTGTCGAGGCTTGAAAAACGAATGAAAATTCATATGGATTAACTTAAAGTTATGACAAGACCACAAAATCAACGCCATCTAGGTTTTAACAAATTTATATCTACAATTTGATTTTTGTTTTCTAATCCAAAAGGGGACTTTGATCATCTATTTAAACGGCTGCCTCATATTCCTGCACTAGGTAAGTAACTGAATCGGTTAAATCCTCTTTTAACTTGGATTAACAACGAAGCTTATCATTAAGAGTGAACTGCGTAAGTTCGATTGGCCATCATTAAGTCAGATGTTGCAGAAAATCTTACCCCTTACCGGAAGCAGCACCGCCAGCAATGTAATGGCAGGGGGTAGGGATGCCCACAGAAGAGTTGTGACAGGGCACACACGGACACAAATGATGTAAATCTTTTGTCAAGCAACAACAACTACAAATAAATAAATGTAGTAAGCCCGATTATTGTCGAATGCTGTTAGTTATGAGTATTTTGTTCTTTAGATGAATTTTGGCAACCCTAAGAGCTAAGCCCGCTTGTTGTTGTCCAACTTCAAAAAGAAGTTGGTTTTGGTTGATTTGTCGGCCTTCGGGTTGGACTTAAGAATAATAAATGAAGCTCAAATTTCATTAATAAAACAATTGAAATATTTGAGAAGTGTTTGCTTCACATCAAAAATTACTTTTGCTTTTTATACCCTTGGAGAGAGTATATTGAAATTGTCCGGATGTTTGTAACGCACAGAAGGATGACGATGATCAGCATGACGAGCTGAGTTGATGTAGAAATGTCCGTCTGTCCGTCTATTTCTATGCTATCTCCTTCGTCAGTTTTAAACCAAACGTTGCACGAAGTCTTTTGGTACAAATACGCTGCACATTTGTCGGAACCGGCCGGATCGGATGACTATAGCATATAGCTGCCATAGGAACGATCGGTCAAAAAAGTAGTTCTAGTGAGAAAAACTTTTTTGTTTTCAATGGTAGCGTCTTTATACT
This sequence comes from Lordiphosa stackelbergi, assembly GCA_018904235.1. NCBI lineage: Eukaryota > Metazoa > Arthropoda > Insecta > Diptera > Drosophilidae > Lordiphosa > Lordiphosa stackelbergi. The sequence goes on from JAEIFU010000143.1 coordinate 95,253, forward strand.
TTCCAAATAGTAATGTTATCTATTTCAACACAATTTTGGAGAATGTAATGTACAACCTGGTGATTCACTTTCAAACCAGTGTTGCACACATGGGCAGGTTTATCTACCAGAGAACTTCGGTTGGATTTCCTAGAAACGACCAGCAAAAACAGCCTGTTTCGCGGGTTCGTTGAAGCCACTGTGCAGTACCCATGGTTACATAAAAAAAATAATGGGAATTCCGGGCCATTAAATACAGGAAAGTAATTGAATAGATTAGAAAACACGACAAGAATCGGACAACCTTAAGCAATCGAGAAAAACTATGCAGAGGCTACTAAGATGATAGAAGTAGCCCATCGCGTCACAACCCACCCTACCTATGAGCCTTCTTGCGCGAGTAAAATTATAGAAAGCTCCCAAATTTGTGTTTACCCTGTCATCTTCTTTAAGGAACGAGAAAAGTTATTACTCCATATTAATAAATAGCATCATGTTCAGTATGGAATCGTTATAAACTTCATTTTTATTGGTTAGGTAAGAAAATGTCCTAGTCGACTGTTTTCGACAACCACATGGCAGGGTATGTTATAAAGTACAAATAAGTTTCAGTTGAACAAAAGTAGTTAATTTCAATAAGTTTAAGGTGAGTTTATATTATGGATTAAATTTAAATTCGTAGCCAAGCAAAAGTTTTAAGTCTAATTTACGTGATCATTTTTCATTTCATTTCCTTTATATCCAGTAAAAACATTTATAAATCTAAATTCTCTAAATCCTAAATTTCTAATTTAATTCAATTTCAATATTCATTTTTCTTTGTCTCTTTAACCTAGTTCATAATTTATATATATAGTTTTATTTTAACCTAGTACGTTTAAATTTTAAACCCAATTCATTTCCAAAATTTAGCTTGATAAAGATTTAACCCTAATCATTTACAGCGAGCAAGGCTGTAATTTAACTTCATAGTAGTACACGAGATTGTTTTTCTTAAAGTTCACGTAGCTACTGTTCAACCAATAGCAATTTAAACCATTTTACCATTATTGTGCATAGCCACTAGTACCACCAGAAATACACAGAACGTCGTGATGTGATTAACAAAGAAATACAGCTTTGCGCCTAACAGGGTCTGATCCAACACAATTAGTTATATTAAAATTATCATTTCACTTGCACCGTTCTGTACTTTTCTGTTGTTACCAGGACAACTTTATGAAAACAAGTGATCACATTCATACGTAACACTCACCCATGCTGTAGCGATGATGAAGGCCTTCCCATGCAGTAGCAGTGTAGCTTGAAATGGATTGAATTTTCGGATGTTGAAATGGATAAATATGTTTTCAGTTGTACACTCAAAAAAATATATTTTCTAGATTTTAGAAATTCGCCATAAAATAATTTTTTTTTCTTAATTGTAGAAAAATTACTTGTTTATAGACATTTTTTTCTTAAATTTAGAAAGCATAACCCGAAAATAAGATTTTCTAGAAATTAATTTCTTAAATTTAGAAACTTATTTTATTTTTCTTAAATTTAGGATAATTTTTCTAGATATTTTCCTAAAATCTTTCTTAAATTTAGGGCAGATTTGCCCTTGAATTAAGAAAACAAATGCATAGCACGATTTCTTAAAATAGGGCGAAAGCCATTAAAGTGAGTAAAACGCCCTTATTTTAAGAAAAACGGGTTTCTTAAATTTAGAAAAATTGGTTTAGAAATTCACCCTAAAATTTAGAAAGATTAATCTAGAAATTCGCCCTGAAATTTAGAAAAATATAAAAAAGAGAGAAGTGAGAACAAGAGAGGAGACAAAAAAAAAACGAACGCTTCTTCCTCATTGTTTTTGTAGTTTGACGAAGCCGTCTATGTGATGGCATTTGCTTACACACACTAATGTCCATTCGCAATGCCTGAAGATAGTAGATATATTTCACTGATGTAGTATTGAGCAAGTTTTTGTTTTGTCTTGACATGCGTTACACCATGTAGAAATCAATTAAAGGATTTTATAAAATAAAAATAGAGGGAAGCTAACTTCGGCTGTACCGAAGTTTATATACCCTTTGAAAAGCATGATATACTGCCAGTTTTTTAAGAACGCTATATTAACAAAAAATTTTTCTCACTAGAACCACTTTTCGACCGATAGTTCCTATGGCAGCTATATGCTATAGTCATCCGATTTAAATCAAAACTTGCCAAAATTCTTTTGTTGCAGTATATATCCCGATTAAAACTTGCGAAAGGAAAGCATAAAACTATAAATACGTTGGGAGCGATAACATTAAAAACAAAAAAGTTTTTCTCACTAAAACTTTTTTCCGACCGATAATTCCTATGGCAGCTATATGCTATAGTCATCCGATTTTGATCAAAACTTCGAAATTATGTGAAAGCATAGAATTAATAATACGCTGAGGTTGGGAGCGATAGCATTGAAAACAAAAAAGTTTTTCTCACTAAGACTTTTTTTCAGACCTATCTTTTGTATGGCAGCTATACGATATAGTTGTCCGATTTGCATAAAACTTGCTGAAATTATGTGAAAGCATAGAAAACTTATAAATACGGGGGTTGGGAGCGATAGCATTGAAAACAAAAAAGTTTTTCTCACAAAAACTACTTTTTCAACCGATCGTTCCTATGGCAGCTATATGCTATAGTCATCCGATCCGGCCGGTTCCGACAAATGTGCAGCGTATTTAGTAAAAAAAGACTTCGTGCAAAGTTTCGGTTGCGATAGCTTTAAAACTGACGGAGGAGATAGCGTAGAAAAACACGACAGACGGACGGACGGACAGACGGACGGACGGACAGACGGACGGACATGGCTAAATCAACTCAGCTCGTCATGCTGATCAAGAATATATATACTTTATGTGGTCGGAGATGTTTCCTTCTGTGCGTTACAAACATCCGGACAATTTTAATATACCCTCTCCAAGGGTATAAAAAGAATGTTCCTACGGGGATTAGATCCCAGTCCATGACATTTTCTAATGTCTTATCCACTCGACCACGACTTTTGCTTCTTATTGAGTGGCAAATGTGAGTATTTAAGCTCCAAATACGCCACACAAATTCTTAGGTATGATTTTTACTCAAGGTTTTGCTAAAAAAAATTTATTAAAAAACAAACATTAAAAAAAAAATATATAAAATAAGAAGAAAAAAGTATGCTGCTACTGGGACTTGATTCCAGGCCTCCACGTTTGCTAAGCGAATGTCATGTCAACTTGACCAACTGTGTACATTATTAACTATGGTTATGTCGCTACGTTTTGCTCAAGGCTAATAGTCGAGTGGGCTAAGGCGTCGTCCGAGTGTTCAGTATTTGAGAGAGGTCCCGAGTTCAAGTCCCAGTAAAGTAAGTAGAAAAAATTGTTAATGCGCTTATTTCTAAATTAATTATATATATATATAGCTTAGAAAAAAGTGGGTTGGTGTGAGGAGGGGTGGTGGTGGTGGTGGTGATGGGGGGAGGATGGTACAAAGCCAAAAAACCGAAGGGTTTGGGGCGGGGTGGATTTAAAAACACAACCACACACGGGTTGGTTGTGGTCGGTTCTACCCAACCTCCCCCTAAAACTTTTTTTAAGTCTTTACTGTCAGCTGCTTCCACCTCATGCCAACGCTGCCATAACCGCTTGGGAATTTTAAATCGACCTAACAGCAAAAATTGTCTAAGTTTTTTAGAAAAATTGCCCTGAAATCTAGAACACAATTTTCTATTTTTTAGAAAAGCATTTTCTTAAAAATAAGGCGAGTCGCCTTTGACCCCTTTTTTAGGGCGAATTTCTAAATTTTAGGGCGATTTGGACTGTTTTTTTTGCGCAGATTCAATCTGGACAGCTTGAAACTTTGACGGACAAAGGCTGAGCCAAGACCAAAAATGCTTTTATATAGGCAACGCCACCGGAAATAATGTGCAATTGCAATGCTGCCAGACGTCAAAGTACGGACATTCAGAGTTGCAAAAAAGTGTTGGTCAATGAATATACCAAATATTTTCGAAAGATACCAGATTTGGCAAAATCAAATACTAGAATAACAAGTAAGACCGTTGCAGTCGAGTAGTCCGATTTCAATATACCCTGTACAATTGACAACAGGCGTAAGTTAAAGTCGGCTCTAACCGACTTCGATTAACTCGTTACTCATGAAAAAACATGTTTAACAGTGCTCCTGCGTTCCTTAGGGTGACCATCAGAAAAGTATCAACATTTTTTTAGGGTGGGTGGGGTGGGCGGGGGGGCTTTGTTCGCTTTTTTGCCATAACTTCTGAACCGTTCATCCGATTTTTATCATTTCTTCGGAAAATCGATTCATTTTGCTAATTACTAACTATCTCTGAAAAGTACAAATCGTCTATCTTCAAAACTACGTTTTTCGTTTTTTCCAAATTGCGGGGGCGGGAAGAGGCGTGGCCAAAATTTGAAACAAACTTGATCTGCGTACAGATAAAAGAAGCATTTGTTCCATACATGTCAAACCTCTATCTTTTACCATCTCTGAGATCGACGCGTTCATAAGACAACGGGACGGACATGGCTAAATAAACTGGGCTGTTGATGCTGATCAAAAATATATACTTTATAGGGTCGGAGGTGCTTCCTTCTGGCTGTTACATACATTTGCACAACTTCATGATCCTCTTTTACCCATTTTTAATGGGTACAGGGTATAAAAAATGTACTGTACCGAATAAATTTGAAATTAAATTTGAACGACTTTTTCATAGAAATCCTTCGTGTTCTGCAAATGCTGATTCATCACAAGAATTTGATCAAATCGGATGAATATATCGTATAGCCATATAACAAACTGACAGCATATATCATGCTCCAGGGGTATATAAACTTAGGTCGAGCCGAAGTTAGCTTCCCTTTAGTTTTAAAATTGTTTGCTTGGTAAACTTAGCTAAGTCTCATCTCGAAACAAAAGGCCTTTAAAAACTAACCGAATTGGTTTTCATTTGGAATTTGGTTGAAAGAGTTTAACGTTACATCTATGTAGCGAAATATTATGAAATTTTTGAAAATTAATATTTTTAAAGGTTTAAGAATTTTCGAATCATTTTAACCAATCACTAATAATAATTAAAGTTTCATTTGCAACTCTACAATCCATGTTTTTTGTGTAAAAAAAAACTGGGCGTTAGTCAAGGTGAACCTGTTTATGAGAAGATTTTTGAATAACTCGATTTTAGTATAAAACGTTGACATTGGCAATGCTAACAAACAAACTCACAGCATTCGACAATAATCGTGCTTACTACATCTAGTTATTTGTAGTTGTTGTTGTTTGACAAAAGATTTACATCATTCGTGTAGGTGTGTGCCCTGTCACAGCTATTCTGTGGGCATCCCTACCCCCTGCCATTATATTGCTGGCGGTGCTGCTTCCGGTAAGGGGTAAGATTTTCTGCAGCATCTGACTTAATGATGGCCAATCGAACTTGTGCAGTTCGCTCTTAATAATAAGCTTCGTTGTTAATCCAAGTTAAAAGAGGATTTAACCGATTCAGTTACTTACCTAGTGCAGGAATATGAGGCAGCCGTTTAAATAGATGATCAAAGTCCCCTTTTGGATAAGAAAAATAAATCAAATTGTAGATATAAATTTGTTAAAACCTAGATGGCGTTGATTTTGTAGTCTTGTCATAACTTTTAGTTAATTCATATGAATTTTCATTCGTTTTTCAAGCCTCGACAAGGCAACATCAAAATTTATAGTGCAATTTTAATCTCCACATGTGTGTTGAGTAAACTAACCAAATGTCTAGTTTTTTCTTACTTTGTTCTTTTATTTGCAGAATACTGTACACTGATGACATCCATTTGGCTTGCTCATTCTTTGGAATGCTAGTTGTTTATTTTAACAGATTTATTTTCTCCAATTGTAAGTGTTAATTCGCTTGGCCACATATATATTTCTTATTTTTGATGTTATTTTACATTTTTTGCAGTGTGACTGTGATAAACTTTACACTGATGAATCACAGGTACCCGAATACGTGGCTTGCTGTATTCTCGCGACTATTTCTTCTTCTAACAGAACTGGACCTGACTTTTAATTTGAATGATTTTCTTAAATTTCTATAGCAGTTATACCTATTATAGAAGTGTGCATAACTTGGATATATAAAACATTAAAAAGTAAATTATTTACAAATGGATATTAAAATTGATATTAATCAATAAATACGGTAATAAATTTGATCTGTGACGCACCCAATTAAAATTTCAAATCGTGATTGTGACATGCCCATCTGTAGTTTATTTTGTCCTTGCATTTTCTTTTTATTTTCTCAACCACAAACTCACTGCTAATTCTCTTCTCTGTTAACATGTTCATTATTAGACTATTCATTTGTTCATCAATAAGATCGCCCTGCACGTTGTAACGCCAAGTATTTTCACACACGTTATCTTCTCAATTTGAAAGACATCGTGATTTCGTGATTAATTCAAAATGGCTCTGGATTCATTTTTGTTTTTAAATTTATTCTTCAACCAACCAACCAATTTATCTCTTTATTTTATTTATATACACAAATTCAGATTTTAAAAATGTGCAGAATTTGTTTAAAAAAAAATTAAAAATAAGGTTCTAAAATTATAAAGGTATCGTTCTGTCTCGAACCTTGGTATTTAGTCTTTAAAATAGCGGATCTTTCAATTCGATCTTTAAAGCATTTTCGGCAGTATTTTCGTTAGATTTCAGTCATTATGCAGTTTGAATATGAAGCAACGATCTTTAATTAACGTTATTGTTATGCAAGGTTCTGATAGCGATAAAGTGTATTTATGCATTCATTGTGAAAGAAAACTAGCTGAGATTAAAATGGGTTTAGATGATGTTTCCTTAATTTTCCTTAATCACAGTAATTTCCTGATAAATCGTAGTTTTGCAGTTTGAAAAAAGTTTTTTTTTGCCACAATATTAAAGATTGCTAAGAAATCTTTTTATATTCGTGCAAGCATAGAAAGGGAGTTGATAGAATCACTCTCAGCTCTGTTTAAAACACTTCAGTGTGCAGCTGACAGTTGATGAGAAAGGCTGTGTGAGCTCACCAATTTCATTAGTTTTTTTTTTGTTTATGCCGACGGGATTTCAAAGTCGTTTGTGTCTGTTGCACTGATCGCATTATTGTTTTTGTAGTTTCTGCATGGCTTTTTTGTACTACACACATAAGCACACTCTCCCAATATATTCTTCACGTAGGTTGAAATTTCATATTAATATACAACTTTTTACTCTGCAAATAACTTTAAATTTTGCGAAGTCCTAATTTGGTCCTAAACTCAGTTTGAAAGTAAGAACATGGCTTTTCTGTAAAATTTGCGTATAAAAATATGGAATAATAATAATTTTTATATTTTTTCGATAATGCTTGAAGAAATCGGCGAAACTATTCAAACCAAATCAAAGCACGATTTGCGGAAAATCGGACTTTTTGATCTTGAGAAGATGGTCTTAAGGGGGGACATCTAAGTAGCTCAAAAAAAAGTGGATTTTAAGAATTTTTTTGGCCAAATGGAAGGGCCAATCGAAAATTTGTGAATGAGGTATTATAGTGTGATACATATACTCGAAATGGTTTTTCCTACTTTTGTATCAAAAACAAAATGGCGGTCGTGTATCATTTCTCCGTAGACCCAATTTTTCCGTGGCCGCACACATAACTCAAGCAAATCTTAACCGATCGATCTGAAATTTTGTCAGTAAATCGGAAATACTTATGGGAGGGATATTTTTAAATGCAAAATACTACTATACTTAAATTTTGTTTTTAAAAACCACCACCTACCCCCGTTTGAATGCGTACGAATTTCGCGTTCGCGACTGTGGAAATGCCCATATTTCTTTTTTCCATGGAGGTTATAACTTCCGATATCCTCATAAAATGATGTTTAATAAAAATTAAATTTGTTCGTAGTTTTGGATTCTTGCGGATTTCTTGGGCATTTTTTATAGATGGCGCATCGTCCGGATTAAATGATTCAATGACCTTTAATAAGAAGAACTGCCCTCGATTTTGTCCCGAAAAATTCAGTTTTTCACTTACAACTTAAGTTTTCCGAGATTATTTTGAAGATTGTTTCTCATTTCATATCAAATGCTCTTGAAAATATATTTAAGGAAATATTTAAGAAAAGTTGAGGCACAGCTGCCCCCACCTTTTCGGAAAGCTGGCTACGCCCTTGAATCGGATGACTCTAAGATGTAGCTGCCATAGGAACGATTGGTCGAAAAAGTAGTTCAAATGGGATAAACTTGTTTGTTTTAAATGGCAGCGTCTTGTTTCAACACAATTTTGGGGAGTTTGCTTAAAACTGGATGAATAAATCGTATTGGTGCCATATATTAAACTGGCAGGCATATGTCAAGCTCCAAGGGTATACAAACTTCGGTCGAGCCGAAGTTAGATTCCCTTTATTTTTTTAATCAACCAAACCCGCTGTTCGGCAGAGAGTGAGAGAGCTGACTCTATTTTTGATCTCAAGTACCGCCACTCAGAAAAGTACAAGTTGCCTCCTAGATGTGAAGATAACAAAGTGTGAAATAGCTCAACGTGCTAGGGCGCCATTCCACACGTTTTGTTCGTTAAGTGAAAAAGGATTCCGGAATCAATTCAGAACGTCTTTTAAATGAAACAAGTCGTGTGGCGAGAGTGAGGAGTGAGCTTTGAAAGTTATTGTACAGCAATATCTCTGATCCTATGAAATATGGAAAAAGGAGAAGCAAACCCTTATCTTTTTGCTGAAGTGAGAACATTGTAATAGAAATGAGAAAAGCCGTATTTACACTGTTTTGGTATCGTTTGTCTTTATCTTGAGTCCTTTGTCCTCTATTTTCCCTCTTTATCTGTTACAGATACGTTTGCTACAGTCGCATGCTTTTCCGGTAACGGTTTCGGCTGCTTCATAATGATTTTGCTCTGCTGCTTTAATGAATGAGTGCTAAACATGGTACAATAATACCAGATGAAGATAGTAAAAAAATCTATAATGCTGCATTCTTTGGTACTTGCGAAATAAACTACCTCTTAAAAACGGTAACTTTAAAATGTTTGGCCAAAATAAGCTTCGACTCCAAGCTGTATTCCATCCAATCAAATATAATCTGGCGACCCAATCTGAGGCCAGAAATCCAATCTGAGCTGATACATTTGGCAAACAAAATTAAAGTGTGTTTGACATTAAGCCTAAGCCTTAATTGATTTCCAGCTCTCATTTGCAGCACCAAATGGTGTATATATACACATATCGAAATCGATCCTCTATATGTATGTGTGGGTAAGAATGTGAGGTGCCAAACCAAATCCCAAAGTAAACCTAATTAGCGACAGATTAAATCGGATTAATTTTCATTTAACGCATGAATCAAAAACAGAGGCTGACAGCAACTGCCAGATGCACGAATTGCTCCTCTCTCTCTCCAGGACACAGCTTTTGCTTTGGCTTCTCCGCCCACCATATGGTTGGGTGGGGCTTTTTTTCCGCGTTTTTCCTCTCCTGCTTACTCTGTGTGTTGTTGACCCCCCCACAAACAAAGCAAGGGACCAAACCTGTTGGCTGTTGTTTTCCATATTCGAGGGACATTCGAGTGCTTTAAAAACATACACATGAAATATGCATGGCAAATTGAATTTTACGTGGCTTTTGTATGGTACCATGACTGTATTGTATTGTTGTTGTGTGGCGACTATTGAACGGTGTGAACACAAATTTGATTTATGCACATTTGGCCGCAATTTGTTGTGTAAATAGAAGAACAAGAAGAAAGAGGAGGAAGAAGTTGAGCAATTTAATTAATTCTGTGGCGAAGACTGGGCGACTTCTTCCTTTGTCCCTCTCTTTGGCTATCGCACCCCCCAATTAAATGGCAAAAAATTGCAGCAATTTTCTATATTTGAGACGATGCCTGGTCCAGGCACTTTCCGCTCTCCGCTCCATATTGACCAAACTAATTGCTAACAAAGTGTCAACAGCTGTGGGCAGAAGAGAAAAAGGAGGCGAGGCAACTCCTCTTGCCTAATTGCCAACATTTATGATTAAGTTAAATAACAATTAGATGCAGTTTCTCTGTGGACTGGTTGGACACTTGACAATTTGATTGAAAGCTTTAGATAAGTAGACAGGGAAGGGAAGTGTCTCTGACAGAGTTTTAGACAAGCGGAAGCTTGAAAGGTGAGGGACAAAACTGCTCCTGTGTCATACGTCTAGTTGCAGGTATTTCCTTTGAGTTCAGGGTGGCTAAAGAGCTAAAATATAACTTTTTTTTAAATTGTTTCTAGAATTTTCCTATCTAGCCAACTGCTAACACTCAGTATCCATACAATATGGCCAGCTTTAACCAACTTTGACAGAGCCCATCTATATACATATGCGTATCTAACCTAACCCAAATCAAGGCTGCTGATGACACTCATACGCACTGTTGCCCCTTCATTTGAAGCCACTGAATTTGGCCTGCTGTTGACAACATTGTTTCACAGACATATGCCTGGTTCTAGTTCGGGTCCTGGTCTAGCTGGCTGCCTCATTTCCATACACAAGCACACACACACACACAGCCAGACACAAAACAAAGCCCAAATTCTGAAGTTTCATTACGAAAGGATGCGCTCCTGCAACCTCAGTTTGGTTTTTCTGGCCATGTCAAAATGCTGGCAAAGCCCAAAACTCGTTTCAACTCATCGTCAACGTAGTCGACGCCGTTGTCGTTGTCTGGCAGGCGTCTGCTCCTGCCTAGATAATATGCTTAATACGTTTTTATGTGCCTGCCGCTGCTCCTGCTGCTGGTTCGTTCTGGTTTTCGGGTGTTTCATTGTTATTGCCAAACTCCTATTGACTGGCTTGCGTTGCGTGAAATCAAATTTCCACTGAAATGACTTTCGGGTGGCAAAAAGCAAAGCAATACAAAAAGTTTTTGTTTTCGCTATGAATTATGCAAAGGACTCGACTGGATTGCCTGCCTGCCTGCCTGCCTGTTGGTTATCTGAAACTATTGACCCATTAACGGGTGTTGTGTGTATGGCACTTGAGGGCCATGCCAAACTAATTAACATAACGCATTAAAGCGGCAAACACTTTGGAATTATGTCAAGTGTCTCAACCAGCAGAGGCAGTTTGGAGGCATCAAAGGATTATGGCTATGGCTGGCTGATAAGTTTTTGCTTTTTCTAGCAACTGCATTTGCATCGTCAGGCGCTTTGTTTGCGCTTTGACACGCGCTCCCCACACTCAAAAGGGCGACTCAAAGTAACTGCCATGATGATGATGATAATGATGATCCGACGTCTTCTGACAGCAAACAACGCGCAACTCCTTTGACAGGGCAACACTTGGTGCGCTACTCTGGAGCCCGAGCTGGTGCCAGAGCCCGGGAGCAGCCGCGTTGCATATTAAGCACTCAAGTGGCGCCACATTTGAAGTGAGTCAAAGGCAGCGACTGCTTTGGGTTGCGTGTGAAGCATGTGGTGGGTCTACAAGAAATCGTATTAGTATTATTAGTTTGGTTAGATGATATGAAGATGATGTTGAGCGCAGAAAACATGATCTTTATTAATTTCAGTGTTAGTGTCAAAGAGATTTCCGTTTGTAGAAATGGAAGGCGATGCCAGCAAAGCACACAAAGGCTGTCAGTGATTAAGCAGATATTTTAGTTTTAGTTGGTAATTGGTATTAACATTTTCAAATATGCTGTTTATAAACAGTTTTATTAATATTTACTCGAATGCATTATGAAGCTATAAGAACATGCTATCTTATTATTAATAGAGTAATTAAAAGTGTAATTAATAGTGTAATTACTAGCTGACCCGGCAAACGTTGTTCTGACATATCAATTTTGTTTCTAGTCTGTATAAAAATAAAAAGGCATTGCCTACTGTTACATTTTATTATAATCGGTCAAGCCGTTTCGGAAAAGTTTGCTAACTAACATGTGACACAAGATTTTTATACACTTTACCGAAGGTACATAGAGTATCGATTTCGCCATGACCGTCTGTCTGTCCGTCCGTCTGTCCGTCCGACTGTCCGTCCGTATGAACAAACAGATCTCAGAGATGGTAAGAGATGGAGGTTTGACATGTATGGGACAAATGCTTCTTATACTTGCAGGCAGATCAAGTTTATTTTCAATTTTTGCCACGCCCCCTCCCGCCCCCGCAATTTGGAAAAAACGTAATATCTCCCACAGTTTTGTAGATAGATTATTCGTACCTTCTAGAGATAGTTAGTCATTAGTAATATGTATCTATTTGCCATGATAAAGATCGGATGAACGGTTCTCAAGTTATGATCAAATAAGTGAATTACCCCCCGCCACCCCCTCCCACCCTCACATAACCCAGCGGCGCAAATGCACATTACGTAATCGAGCACCTCTTAAACACTTCGAAGGGCTGTTGTAATGCATGCTGTGGGCTCGCCTCATTTAGCTGTGCGCCGCTGAGAACCAACGCACAATCTTAGAGAGAGAGAGAAAGAGAGAAAAAGAGAGAGAGAGAGGGGAAGAGATAGAAACTTAGAGATGAGCGCAGCAGCAGCAATGCATTTAGCTACTACTCTAGGTATAGCTGTACTCTAGAGTATACTCTAGAGTATAAATATAGTCGGGATTGACCGACTTTCTCACTTGTTATATATATAGATATGACATTATCTAGCATTTTCGACTCCATAAAGTATCTATATTTCTAATCAGCATAACATAACATTATATAAAATTGTTAACATTTATGTTTATCCTTTGTTAATAAGCATATTCAAATGTAAAATAGGCCTTACAGCCCCAAAGAGCCAAGCCAGTCTTTTCTCAATCCCTTTGGAGAATATCCCTTGTGTTCTTATAATTTTTCGCACAATAGAAAAGGACCTACAGTTTTGCGCCGAGTCCGAACGGCAAAGTTTTAGAATCTTTTTCATGGCTAGTTACTGCACATCTGGCGCCATTAGCTGGTGAAGGTGACCTATTTAACGTCGAGACGTTAACTTCCGCCGTTTTATGTTGAAATAATAAAGCGTCAGTTACTGTACAATGAAAAGCTGACAAAGCAGCAGATGAGGCGATGGTAAGAAAGTCCGTTTAGCAAATTGAGTTAGAATTCACACAAAATAAAAAAGAAGACATGAAGTGCGCGAAGTGCTGCCCATCGCCATTGTGGCCAGTGCTACCCACAAGATGTGATACCACAAAAGTGCGCGACTTTGTAAACTCTGCGGCTGAGTCTGATGCTTGGCAAAGAGAGTCTTGAGGCTGCCAAAAAAGAATGTAAACGAGAAGGCCAAGCTAACTTCGTCTTTGCCGAAGTTTTTATACCCTTGCAAATGTTTTAATACATAAGAGTTTAAGAACGCCAGCATTAAAACAAACAATTTTTCTAAATCAAACCCACTTGACCAATAAATCACGCTGATATTAAAAGATATAGCTCATCCGATTTTATCGTAAAAACTCTTTAAACTTGGTAAAGCGCATAATATTAATAATTGCTGAAAGTGAGACACGCGTTAACATTAAAAATAGAGGGAAGCTAACTTCGGCTGTACCTCGAAGTTTATATACCTTGAGCATGATATATTTCTGCCCAGTTTTTATATGGCAGTTATACGGGATATATTCATCCGATTTTGATCAAACTGTCTAAAATTGTGTTGAGACTGATAATATTCATAACTGAAACGTATAAAGACGCTACCATTGAAAACAAAAAGTTTTTCTCACTAAAACTATTTTCACGATCATTCCTTTGCGTGGCAGCTATATGCTATAGTCATCCGATTTGGATCAGAATTCGACAGAATTATGTGTTAACATATTCATATTGATCAAACAGTTCGAGCGCCGGTTGAAAACAAAAAAAGTTTCTTCACTAAAACTTAATTTCAGACCTATCTTTGTATGGCAGCTATTCTATATAGTTGTCTTGGATTGGCATAAAACTCTCGCTGAAATTATGCGAAAAGCATAAAAACTTATAAATACGAGGTTTGGTAGCGATAGTATTGAAAACGAAAGTTAACTTCGTCTGTAACGAAAGTTTTGAGCATATTTCTGAAATAGCTTGTCTCAACGGTTAGCGACTTCGACCAAAACTTCGCCGATCAGCTTAAAACATTACATATTACCCATGACCGTGTTTGTGAGCAGTAATATTGAGAACAAACAGTTTTTCAGCCTGTTAAAACTCATTTTCCGAACGAACATTTGTATATGTGGCAGCTACAAGAAATAGTCATCCGATCCGGTTTCCATTCCCGACATTTTAGCAGTGTGCAAAAAAGAAGACTCTGTGCAAAGTTTCAGCTCGATAGCTCCAAAACGAGGGACTAGTTTGCGTAGAAACAGACAGACGGACAGTTTTTTTTTGACAGACGACGGACAGACGGACGGACAAAGCTTAATCGACCAGACAGCGACAGCTTATTATTCAAATTTCATAATTTTTAAAATGTCAAGTCATTTCACCTTGGGCCCAGTTTAAGTCTTGAATGTTATTCGCACTCACATTTCCTGGCTTTTTTACCAACTACAATTCTTAATAATTTGTCCACATTAAATATCATTATCTGCTCGTTTTTAAACGCTCCAAAATAATAACCATAATAAGCAATTACATAAAAGTTGATGTAATTATTAATTATTTAATGTAAATATAAATAAAAGTCACCAACGTTATCCTTTTCCACTCCTTGTGCCAGCAATAAATGTATTTAAATTTATTGCATAATAAAGATTAAATATTTATTTACACAACGTTTCAATTAACTTTCGGCTTTGGCTGGGTCAGTTTTTGTTTTATTTATTTTTTTCGCGCCAATTTAATTATAAAATTTATTGTTTGGAATTCGCATCAGTTGTGGAGCAGTAAAATGGCGTCGAACTGCACACCAAACCGGAAGTAGGTTGCCGCCGGCAGCCAAAACAAGTTGAATGAACTCCCGCTTCGTCCTTTGGGTCCGGGGAATGTGCCACATTTTATGTGGTGTAGAGCGGCGAATTGTATGTAGGCCGTAAACTTGCCATAAATTTTAGTTTCACACGCACAGAGCCGTACAGAGAATTTGCAGAATTTTTGTCTTTTGCCTTATATGGGTAAATTTCACTCAATTGACATTGGAGCCGAGTTCCCCAGGCCCTCCGCAGTGGAGTTGCGCTTTGGGTCCCAACCTTTTTTGCACTTCAAAGTCAATGCAGCTGTTGCCCGGCAAAAAAAAACGGAAACTGCACGGAAACGGAAGTCGCAGTGGCAATGGTGGAGAGGGGCAGCAATGGCAGCAGCTGTGCTGACCATTCGCATGCTTCTCTTGCTCCCGGGGATGCTGGCCCAAAATGTCCATCGGGACGAAAGTCGCGCTGCTGCTGTCGCTTTCAAAAATTCATATTCGTAATTGTTGACTGTATTGTCGCCCGGCATTGTTGCCTGGGGATAGCAGCCAGCCAAAGGAGGGCCACGGTTAGGTGTCGCTATAATGAAGAAATTTCGGCAAAATGGCTTAACGAAAAGAAACATAAAACAATTTTAAGAGAAATCATCCTGATTGGCTTAGCCAAGAGACAACGCATAAAAGAAAAGTTTAAGAGCGGTTGGACGGCCTGCATTGTCCTTACAACAAAAAATTAAGAACGCAAAGAAAAGAAGCGCAGATCTTGTATCAATCCAAGGCGGGAAATGTTAAATTTTAATTGAGCGCGAGGCGCACGAAGGGGTAAAACAAGTTGACCTTGCTTATGTGCTAAACTTATTGGTTTGTGTCCAGAAAAGCTAAATCTATAAGAAGTTTTATAAGCCAATCCAGTTGCAAAGCCAACTAAAGTGTCTGCTAACGAGGCTGTTGCCTCTCCCTTATTGGACCAAGGCTTGACAAAAAGCAATACTGTGCAAGGAACAAACAAAAAGAATTTATATCAAAATCCATACTGAGGTAGTTAACGGAAAAAAAGATTGCCGGCGCAAAATGATTTGCTTATATCCGAGACAAAGGCAGAGGTACCTCTACAAAATCTACTCGATCACACAGCGGCTCGAATTGCAAGTTTACAGGAAGAGGTGGTTTTGAGCTGATGAAAGATCAAGGAACGGTTTTAACTGCAGATCTGATCTTAAGTTACGGATCTGGATGGCAGCCCTGGACAGTCTAACTATGTAAGCAAGGATACTTCAGAGCAACCGCTTAATGGAGGATTCGAGTCTTTTGCAACAACAGTAACTCCACTGAGACTCGTTGATGCATCCAGCAACATAATATGGAATAATAGGACACCACAGTCAATTCCGGTTTTGTCGTCCTTTTGAAATTAGTTTTATGAACGGTAGCAATACGCCTTGAACATCAATCATTGGAAAACCAGATAATGAACTTGAAGTCTTGCAAAATTGTTATGGGAGCCACGGAGAAAATTCTTTACGTTAAGTTTAGATTATATCTAACAGCCATTGATGGAAAGTGCTAAACGTATTGACGGGAACTAACCCTTCCCAGAGCTTGTCCGATTTGTGGAGCTAACCCAAAGGACTTCCTAAACAAAAAAAACTTTAAAAGAAAAAAGTTCCCGGGCCAGTCATAAGTAATTTAAAATAGGATTGTCTCTGCACTGTTGATTCGGCTTTTAGTTTGTTTTGCACGCTGGCTATAAATGCCACATCAAGAAAGGGAAAATATTTCACATAAATGATAAAAGGAAGTCGCTAAAAAGAAAAGCTTACATACCAGACTTGTATGGGAAGCAGATCGTCTGAGGGTTGATCAAGCAAAGTAGGCCGGATTTGGCAGCACGAATGATGGACATGGCTCGTCGTGTTTCGGTGAACCTAAAAATTCTCAGAAATCACTGGAATAAAACCACATAGGCTGATTACAAATCTTCGGACTATTTTAATTTGCCTCCTCGGTCAGTTGCCAATTAATGTACCTAAATTTCAAAGCTTCTGCAACGAAACGGCGGAAATTATCGACGAGTATCCTTGGCTGCCGATGACTGCGACTGTACACAAAATTCTTGTTCACTCGTCTGATAATATGAAAACAGATCCTTCCAATAGATGCACTTTGGAGAAGAGGTTGAGAGTCCAGAAACAAATTGTACAAGTCTGACCGCCTGCACCATGCTCGAAAAACTAGCAGGAAGGAATACTGCTTTTGCCGATGTATTCGAAAGAGCTAGGATAATGAGACCGATCATATCCTCTGTAAACTCTAAACAGGCGAATCCAAAAAGACAAGGGCTCCGAGATGAAGCTAACGAGCTTACTGTCTTGAGAGTTTAATGTCATAGACGAAGTGGACGATGATGAGCCTATTGAAAATTTATTTGGATATTCAAGTGGAATATGGAGCTGGATAACAAGACGATGACGATGAACAATAGGTTAGAGAAATAAACATAATGGTTACATAATATTGTAGTTTTGGTTACAGATTTTTTCGGAGGATTTAGCGAGTATTTGCCTTAAAAATTGGAGAAGAAAAAAAGAAATTTTAATTTATTTTTAAAAAATGTAAGAGATTTTTTTTTTTAAAATTTATTTTTCTTTTCTAATTTATAATTTAAAAAAATAAAATTATATATTTTTTGAATATTGTATTTTAAAAATTTTTTTTTTTTTTTTTGGTGGAAATATGACTTTTGTGTTACATATCTTTTATTGAAACATAACCTTTAAAATAGTACGTTTTATGTTGTTTTGTTTTGTTAATAATTTTGGTGTTTAAGCGGTCGTGTAATGGTTGTGAGGGGCCGATAGGCTGGGAAAAGTTCACACTGGGAAGTGACAGTTTATGAAGTTTGTGGAGTTTTTAAACGAAAGTTGAGTGTTTCGACGAGTAAATATACTTTGGCTTTTAATTTTTAACTCGAAGCTTTGAAATCTCAAATATTGGGTTGAGAGGCTAAAACCAAATCAGTCAGTCAATCAAAATTGGATATTCTGTGAATTTTGATGGTTTTTCCCACCTCATTCCACCAATTGCAATCTTCACTGTACTCGTTGAGAATTTAAAATCGGCCCTCTGCATTTTGCACTCAGCTCGGTACTTGGAAGCAGCCGCCTAAAATACAATAATATTTTACTGGCTAATCTTTTGCGGCCGGAACTTTCCAATTCCGGCTTAACTTTTGCCAACGTTTTCCGGATCCAAATTCCATGCATATGTCTTGTATATCCTGTTTGTGGCATAACAAAAAATATTAAGGGTTCTTGGAAAGATCTCATAAAAGAGCATATCATAAACTGTCCCACAAGTCTCGCTCTAATGAATCTCAATGGCTAGGCTACCCCCCAAAGCGAGGAAGAATATTTTTAGCTTTTTCACAGATAAGCAGTTTGAAAATAGATGGAAACTTTCTTCGCGGCGCATTCAAGTGCACTTAGCAAAGTGCCGCCTGCATCATCAGCCACAAATCATATTTATGTTTCCACACCCGCACACTTGGCGACCACAGTGGCTCCGAACTCCGAGTCAAGTGCAGGCCGCCGCTTGGTTAATTGCAGCGGAGGCCGTCGCTGATGAGTTTAATTGAAATAATGCGATGCACTCTCTTGACAGGCGGAAGGGGGGCGGGAAATGCATTAATATTGTTTTTTTTTGTTGGTCTCTCTAATGAAGTTTATGCGAAAGCAGAGAAAAGAAATGGAAGCCAGCGCCAGTTGTCAAAATGTTTAATTGTCTGAAATGATGCTTGAAGGAGGGGCGAGGGAACTAAATGGAGCTTATGATTTGTCACAAGTTGCTGAAGCAGCATTTTGCTTTTCAGAAGATTTGGTAGATTCAGAAAAGTCTTCCATTCGAATTTTGTGGAACTGGACGTCTGCGAGGTCCTGTTAAAAAAAGGCTTGACACGAATAAGCCTGCATATTATGTCCAAACTTTCATTGAATAATTGTTTAGTAAACTCAAAAAAAAAAAAAAAAAATTAATTTATACGGGATCAAATTAATCCCAAGCGGTAGTGAGTTGATCCGACTTTTTGAATCCTAAGAAAGATTACATTTATCCCGGGGTAATTTTATAAAAGATTGAATTTAGCAAAAAATAACTGGCGGAATGTCAAACGTAATTGTGCACAAATATCGTACACAGAGGGCTGCTCACAATACTAGTCAGGCAAGCCTGCCCAAGTGCCTATGTGCTCAACAAAGTGCATACCATAATTGAAAATATCTCGATTTCTTTTTCTGTGTAGTTTTTATTCAGCTTTAAAATATATTAACCCAAACAATTTTTTTAAGCAAAGATTTACCATTATGTGCACTTTTGCTCGAAAAATAAAAAAAAGGTATGCAATGCATAAAGTGAACAGTAGGCTAGTCTAATGAAAATTACTTATGTGAATGATGTCCCAAACTGAGCATGGATGGTGCCACCGGCTCTATGAAATAAGACCGCCTGAATTAAGGCCGCGATGCATTTTGTAGGGCGGCCTAAATTCAATATGCAAAATGAATTTTGATTAAATATTTTAATTTTGAGTGAATTTTTGATGATCGTTCCTATGGCAGCTATATGATATAGTCATCCGATCTGGCCGGTTCCGAGAAATATGCACGCTATTTCTTGAAAAGTTTGCTAAAAATTGCTTTAAAACAGCGATTGTCACCGAATGTTTCCCAGCCATAGCCCCTGGGGCTCAAATCAATTCACACCGAATGCTTACCGAAGTCATGCTTCACTGTGTGTTAGAGAGAGACACAGTCAAATTTTCGCGCTATCTTTTTGGGGAACCCTGCCGCAGAGGCCGAAGACAGTTCGCTATTTACACATAAATTAGCCGAACGCATGTGGAAGCTGAGACCAAGAGAGTAAACATACATTCATTCGCTGGGTACGTGGGTCAGATGCAAAAATGGTTCTCCCCTTTTTACAAATAATATTTTTTTCTCGTTGGAAATCGCCGCTTTAAACCTAACGGATGAGATAGCATAGCGGAGAGGCCAAGCAAACTTTGAGAGAAGAGAGTTGAACACGCTCTCACAGTTAAATATTACCGATATGGGTCATTCTTTTATAAACCGAACAGCTGAAAAATATTTTAGTTTTCATTTTAATAAAAAAATCCGAAATTAGATCTCGACATGCCCACCAAAACGTAATTTGCAGTTTTGCACAAAAATTTTTTGTTAATTTTAAAAACAATTTCAAAAATCGTCAAAAACGGAAAAATGGAAAAAAGGGTTTTTTTAAAAATGGGATTTTTTTCTGTTCGGTTTATAAAAGAATGACCCATATATCGAAATATCCTTATTTTTTGCAAAAAAATTGAAGAATATCATTATCGCATATTTTTCGGCGTATCGACATAAGTTTTCGGTGACAGCGTTCGGTCACACTGTTGCGAATAACTGTTTCTTGTGCTTTGGACATGTGAAGCAAAATGATTAAAAGTTATTTTATTAAAGTTGTTGTACAGAAATCGAAGTGCAAACTGTGCACAATTAGCATACCAAATGGGGCAGTGTACCGGACATGTTAACATCCAGAGAGATAAATATTTTTCCTGATTTTATAAATCTTCTTGAACCCTTCAGCGGTATTGCAGTATTGCTACAAATACAACTGTGCGGTATGCTAATAAAACCAAATAAAGGGAGCTTAGCAAAAGAAGTTTTTTATGAAGTTTGCTACTGCAGAGAGGGCAGTATTTGGAGATGGATTTGTCCATAAAGTGTTGATTTGTTATTTTGGTGTGGCCGAGTCTAAGTCTTATTAACTTGATTTTGTCAAGTATGGACATTACTTTTTGCTTTATAATTTTAATGAAAAATAAAAAGTTCTTTTGTTTAATAAACATACATTAAATATTATATATATTTCTTAAGCTCAGTCAGAATGTAGTTCTTATTGCGCGTCAAATGAAGTATTAAACGAGAAAGGCAAAGCTAACTTCGTCTGTACCGAAGTTTTGATACACTTGAAATAGCTTGTCACAACGGTTAGCGACTTCGACCAAACTTCGCCAAATCAGCTTAAAAACATTCAATGTTACCCATGACCGCGTTTAGAGCGTAATATTGAGAACAAAACAGTTTTCTCACTAAAACCCATTTTTCGAACGAACATTTGTATGGCAGCTCCAAGTAGTGTATCCGATCCGGTCGGTTCCGACATATTAGCAGCGTGCAGTAAGAAGACTCTGTGCAAAGTTTCTCGATAGCTCCAACTGAGGGACTAGTTCCGTGAAACAGACAGACGGACAACGACGGAAACTTAATCGACTCGCTCGTCATCTTTTATACTTTTTGGTCGGAGATGATTTCTTCTATGTGCACTTTTCATTATATACTTTTCTGTTAAATTTATTTTTTTTGACGACAAAATAATAATTAGTGAGTTTAGCTGGCTCTAGATCACAAATGACGCAAATAAAAAAGTTGCGTTTGTTCACAAATAATGCAGTAGTTGCTTACGGTTGTGAACAATCGCAACTATTCGGACCTAAACCCAGTTAAACTCACTAATTATATTTAGAAAGGTCGCCAGATAAATTACAAATATTTATATCGAAATAATACTGTTTCAATATCCTCAAAATTATCGATATTAATATTTTAGAAATAATCGACAACACTACTTATAAGGTACATATAGCCAGAAACCTAACATTGTAAGCTAAGAGCTTTTTCTAAAAGCTCGTGCATATAACGTTGGCAAATGAAATCAGTCTGACTGCTTCTTTAAAGTAGATTTCTCAGCCTTAAGTTATTAAAATAGGAGATGCTTGGCAGCTGGCTAAAAACTCAACCATTATTTATATAAAATTCCTGAAAGCAGATCTGCAAAATTTGGTCAAAACCGGATGACTATATCTTATGGCTGCTCTAGGATCTATCGATCCTTGTCATTTTTATTTGATATGTTTTCAAACTGAATCGCAAAATATGTTCAAAATCGGATGACTATCTGTCGGAATTTTAGGATTTTAGTAAAAACAAATTTGTGAATTTAATGCTGGCGTTCTTAAACATCGATATTTCAAAATCAGCTTTTGCGTGTCAAAGCTTCGGCACAAACGAAGTTAGCTTGGCCTTCTGTTTTTAATCCTTTCAATGAAGACTAAAATTTGTTAACTTCAAAAGAAATATTTTTTCTGTGCATTGGAAACTGCTTAAAAATTATGAAAGTTCTGCCAGAATATATCAATCTTTTCTAGAACGATTTGGAAGGCCTTAATTTCCAAGGAAAGTGCAATAGTTTATTTCCGACATCCCACGGAAATTTCTTACATTGTAAATAGGTTGCAGCTCACAAATGACAAATAATTTTATGCACTTTTGCAAAAAGGCAATTGTGTTGAACATTTACCCGCACCCCCACCCAAGTTGTCAGAACTTTACTGCCATACCAAAATATGATCTATTGTGGCGGCATTCCAGAGGTGCATGCATATCTGGGTAGGGGCGTTTATATAAATGGGAACAGCGAGCACGACTTGGTAGAGTGAAAACTTGCGACGACCGTTCCCCGAAAAGTTAAGTGAATTGTGAAAAAGTTTTTCGCCTGGTGCAAATTTGTGCAATGCAAAAAGTTGAGACTGTGTGTGAGTGTGCCCAGCGACCAAGCTAAAAGGTAAATATGCCAGCAACAATGGCCATACAATGAATGCTACAACTACCCATAAAATGTGCTACCAAATGCAAAATGGCTTCTGCGGCTTCAATGGCAATTCGCAAGGCGACGACTCCTCTGACTCCTCCGACATAGGGTAAACCGCTGACGCTTCGAAATTTAACGTTGTGAACTTTTATGGTGTGGTGTTGTGTGTGCCGCCAGGTGGCGCCGCTTGATAGTGTTCACCTTCCAGCACCACCAGTTGCATTGGACAAACACAACATAAAAATGGAAACTTTTTAGCTGTGTACTTCTTTCTTTTTTTGTGTTTGTGCCCATAGCCAGGTGTAATTTGCAATGGCTCTTCGCTAGATGAAGTAATAAATGTTGCATTTAATGTATTAGCAGAGTTGTAGGGTGAGAAAGTGAAGTGAATCGGAGGCCATTACAGTGATTTACATGCTTGATGGCTTTTGGTTTTGTTGCGGAAAGTGTTTTTAAATCTGGATGAAGCCAAAATGTGGATTGGATGAAACTTATTAAGGCATTTGCGCATAAGTTGTTCAGTGAAACGACAAAAGTTTCTTAATAACACTATGCAACAGCCAAAAAGTGTTTGTGGTGAGATTTTGCTTTTAGTTTTTCCAGAGTGTAGCTTATATATTGTCTCATAGCTTAAGAACAGTGAGAACGACTTTAAAAAAAAGATATATTAAAGGAAAGGAATTAAACACTTAATCAAATAAGTTCTGAAAATTTCAAATCGATCCGATATAAACACACATTTGTAAAAACGAATCAGGAAAACCTAAATTCTTTTTCCCAAAACTGCGTTTTCAAAAACACAGAACACGATTTCTCGAGAACGGCTGAGCCCATCGCTTTAAAATTTTAACACAACTTTCTTAGATATAAATTTGTCAGACATCAATCGAAGAAGTAAGGCTTAGGATAAAACTAGTATATAAAACAATAAAAATTTGGCGAACTCGAGCATTTGGTAGCAATTTCTAATGTAAGTCCCTCCGCTGAGTCCAAAAATCCTTTATAAAATTTTTTAGTTGGGCCGTTTTCAAGAAATCAGTATAAGTCAATTTGCTGGAACTTGAAACCTTCCATTTTTATACCCGTTAAATAAAAATACTTTTCGAGTAACGGGTATTGTAATGGAAGGATATACTAAAGTCGTGCAAATGTATGTAACAGGCAGAAGGAATCATTTCCAACCATCTAAAGTATATATATTCTTGATCATCATCAACAGCCGAGTCGATATAGCCATGTCCGTCTGTCCGTCCGTCCGTATGAACAAACAGATTTTAGAGATGGTAAGAGATAGAGGTTTGACATGTATGGGACAAATGCTTCTTATACTTGCAGGCAGATCAAGATTATTTTCAATTTTTGCCACGCCCCCTCCCGCCCCCGCAATTTTGGAAAACGCCATATCTCCCACAGTTTTGTAGATAGATCATTCGTACCTTTTATAGATAGTTAGTCATTAGCAACATGTATCGATTTGCCGAAGAAATGATAAAGATCGAATGAGCGGTTCTCAAGTTATGATTAAATATGTGAATTACAGCTCCACCCCTTCCCATCCTCTCACTACCAACGCCGCACTAGGAGAGAGAAGGACAGACAGAAATTTAGATATGAGCGCAGCAGCAGCACTGCATTCAGCTCCTACTCTAGGTACAGAGTATAAATATAGTCGGACTTGACCGACTTTCTCACTTGTTAATAGATGAATCTTTGGTGACCAGCAAAAAAAGGAGTTTTAAATAATTATTTTCGTGGTAAAAATCACACTCAAAGGCTGTTTTCTCATATTCCTGTTTTTGCTCAAAACGAAATCCACCTAGATTTTGCAACTATTTGGGCGTTCGTGCCAGGGCTTCAAATTCACTAATAGTAGGTTGGCTGCGCCTCTACGCTCTGGTGCTTATTGTTATATAAAGCAAGCAATTCACAGAGGTGGAGAAGGTATTTCTTTCGGAAAGACTTGTTATTATTATGGGAGATTAAGCAATAGGTCTAATGCTAACTTCACACAGGAATAATTCTCAATCTCAATTTGAACTAATCTGAAGCAATAAACCAGGGGAATTATAACTCGCATCTGTTTCTGTATACAAAAGGCACCTCCAATATTTTCCATTTATGGTTTACTTATTAACAACTCAGACTTAAATGTTTTTAGCCTCAGTTGTTTTTGTTTTCAAATATTTTTCAGTGTAACAATCAAGGCTGCAAACCTCTAAAATTTTTCAGAAGGTTCGGTCCGGGGTTTCGAACCCGTTATAAAGTCTAAGGTTCGGTTCGCGGACCGGTTCTCGGAACCCCTGAACCCAAGGTTTTGGTTCGAACCTCGGTTCGCTTGAATATAAAAGATAAGTTTCAATTTAAAAATACTTATTTTTTAAGTAATATTTCATACTTTAATAATGTAATTTTAGTTGTCAATTTTTATTCGCTGACATTAACAACATTTGAGAACTGCTTAGTTAAGTTATTCAGCAGATAATTCCGATTTACGATTGGTGATTTATGATTGCAGATTTTACCTGTTGAATACAGTGATTGCCGATTGGGATCGGAAAATTTGACAATCATGTTTGTTGAATAGAAATAGAACAAAACGTATGATTGGTTAACGATTGCTACGTCAGCCTGCCTTTGTTCAGACATTCATATGAATCTATGCTAGCTCTTAGATTAGAAATATTATATTAAACTTAAAGGCCCGTTCAACTGATACCTGAGTTGCTGGAACAGCAAGTATAGTCAGGGCAAAATTTAAAAACAATTGTCGATGTATGTTCTCTTGGACATACATGGAAAACAATTCTCTATAACATCATTTACACCTTTTATATAATTTTTATTTGTTTTCTATTGCTTTTATAAACTTCTCTTCTTCGCAATCCGACGTTGTAATTTAAGGTTGAATTCAAATTTCACAAAACTCTCATTAAGAATTTGTTTTTTGGAGCTTCGGCATATCTGTAATATGAAATATATTTTAAAAATTTTTTATTTTTTTTTTTTTTTTTTTTTTTTTTTGTGCGTAAGGACTCTGTGAAAAACCTACTACTGTCAAACTAAATTTCCTTAAAAAAATCATTAACAACTAAAATTAGAGTGTGTGCAGTACATCAAACAGTAGTTATAGAATCCTCCATGTATTCTATTGAGTTAATTTGGAGCACACTTCGTTGTAGGATTGGAGAACTTCTTGAATTTTACAAGTCAGATTCCTTATTTTCTATATTTCCCTGTATGCGTTGGAAAAACTACATAATTTGGTGAACCGAACCTAATTTTTTGAAAAAGTGGACCGGTTCGGGTTTAGGTTCGAGGAGTTCAAAATATTTGGGGTTCGGTTCATGGTCATCGGACCCGAAAACCCGAACCGAACCGGTTCTGGGGTTCGGTTCAGGACCGGTTTGCAGCCTTGGTAACAATATGCGCGCATATCGTGAAGATGGTTTTGAAATCAATGAGGATGAGGTAGATGGCAATCAAAACCATCTAGATTGCTAACCTTGAACATAAGCAAAGCAAATTCAGTAAATCCAACTAGATTTGCAAAAGCAGCAACATGAGAAAACGGCCCAAAATTTAGCTTTTTTTGAAGGTAATCAGTTTAATGCAAAGTTACCGTTAAATGCCTTTAAAACACCGAGATCGAGCACGAGATTAAGAAGTGGTGTATGAATAAATGATAGTGCATTGAATTATCTTTAAAGGTAACATTTAATATTCAATTTGAATGAATCGATACTGCAGATATACGCATTTATCTAAAGGCATTGTTTTCCCCAATCAATAATCCAGCTTTTCGAGATTTCAAATGGTCGGTGTTTAAATAGTATTAAAATAGTAAAAATACATTTTTACTTCGAAACTCGAAAGCAGATTCCAAAGAAGCAGCAAGCAATTCAGAACAGGACTTTTAAAGCCAGGTTCGGTTTTTTTTTTTTTTTTAATTAAGTTTAAGTATATTTAAGTTTCTACTCAGCGCTACAAGTATTGATATACTTATATTTATAACGCTAATCACAACGGCAAATGGTTCAGTTAAAATTTAGTTACAAAATTATTAGTTATTAAGATACAGAAATATTTTAAAACAAGTTACATATTACAATTTGTTGAATTCTGTGTATATATTACTTAAGCTAAAATAATACGTAAGGTAAAACTTAAATTATACGGTGTTTGTTTAATTTCGCTTCAATTTATATATTTGGGTTTTGTTGTAGGTATGCTGTTAATTTTTCCCTAAATGTCTGTGCGTTTCTAATTGTCTTCAATTCATGTGGCAGTTGATTCCAAAGACGAATAGCATGAAGAAAGAATTGACGATCAGATGTTGATAGATTATTTATAGGGCTTATTAAATTTTTCGTTTTTTGAGACGCGGCAAATTTTAACATTGTAATGAGATAAAAGGGTTCCTCGGTGTTTATAATTTTGTGCAGATAGATTAGGACTCTCAAGCAAATCCATGAATTTAGGTTGATGTTGTATATTTGTTCAGAAAATGCTGAAATGTGATCTCGTCGTGATTTATTAAATATGTACCTAGCGATGTCGTTAAATCCTACATTTATATACACTCCTGCCCAAAATTATACGACACCCCGAAAATTTTAGTTTCGACTCTCGTAGGAAAATGGGAAAGCATAATACAATGAAATCAAGTATGCAGAATGAAAGCTTAATGAATTCTGCTTAAAATCTGATATTCTTATCTCTGCTTGCATCTCGCGTTTTCAAGTAGCGGTTAAAAAAGCAAAAAGTTCGATTTTTGTCATGTCTGCAAGTGTATCAAAATTATACGACATATGTCAATTTGTTGGATTTAGTTAATATTTTATTCTTAGAATGGTATATAAACAACATTTAATAATTAATAGAGCCACATTGAGCCTTTGCTACCTCGAAAAGTCTCTTAGGCATTGAATTGACTAAATTTGTAAGTACATTTTGGTCTAAAAGAGACTATTGAGCCAAAATTTCGCTTTTGAGGCTTTCGACATTCTCAAATTTGTTGTTATTGACGTAAACACGCCTGGATAGATACCCCAAATGTTCTCAATTGGGTTTAGGTCAGGGGAGCACGCTGGCCAATCCAAAACATTTATATGGTGATCACTTATGAAGCGCTGGGTCTCTCTGCTCTTGTGCATAGATGCATTATCCTGCATAAAAACAGGATATCTTTCCATATTTTTTTCCAAAAATGGCAGAAGACGATCCTCCAATACTTTTTGTATTCTCCACTGTTCATCCTGCAGCTTGTGAAGCACAGATCAAGCGTTCCAGACGCATGAAAGGCTCCCCAAAACCATTGCGGATCCGCCTCCGAAATTGCGTTTGGAAAACATAAGTGGATCCTTACGCAAATCTCTCCAATAGTGCCGAAACCCATCTGGGCCGTCAGGATTACATTTTTTGTCATCAGAAAAAATTATCTAAATAAAAAATATTGAACAAAGCTGTAAAAACAAAATAAAGTTAAAATTTCATGCCGAGGCCCAGTTTCTCTCCAAGTTTTTTTCCACAAATTGAAGTCGTGCTGTTTTGTGGTGCGGCTTTAAGGACGGAGTCTTTTTTAAGACTCCTCTGACAATGCACTCCGATGATTACTGCGTCCGCCAAACAGTCATCCGTGACACAGGCTTACTGCAACATGCGGCAAGTGTGGAACACGGAGCAAACGAATTGCAAGCTTTAAGTATTATGCGACGTTTTTCGCGGTCAGACAACTTGGCTTTTCTTCCAGAGCTATGCTTCACACCATATTCATCCGGATTGTTCAAAAATTTGGTGATAACACAACGTGTTCGACCGATTTTCCGCGATATTTCGCTTACATTAAAGCCAACATCGTTGTAGGCTCTTATCCTTCCCTTTTCCTTGTCGGATAACAAACGCCCACGCGGCATTTTACTACAAATTCATTAAATTGTTAGCAGATATATAAAAAAAATTAATTGAAACCAAATCTTTCTCTCCAGCCGCAATATTTGAAATATGTCGTATAATTTTGATACACTTGCAGACATGACAAAAATCGAACTATTTTGCTTTTTTTAACCGCTACTTGAAAACGCGAGATGCAATCAGAGATAAGAATATCAGATTTTAAGCAGAATTCATTAAGCTTTCATTCTGCATACTTGATTTCGTTGTATTATGCTTTCCCATTTTCCTACGAGAGTCGAAACTAAAATTTTCGTGGTGTCGTATAATTTTGGGCAGGAGTTGCTACAATTTCAAGTGCTTCCTGTCCCTCAAAAACATGTGTAGGGCTTCCCGAAACACACGACACGGTATTCCAAGTATGTGTAACTCAATATCAATAAATCAAGTTGGACACCCCAAGCTAAGCTCGTTTCGGACAATGCAGTCGATTAATTGATTGTCTAAATGCACTTGTAAGCAACTCAACAAATCAATGAAGTGTAGAAAACACGCTAAAGCTGCCACGCCCACTCCTCGCCCCGGACTCTCCTGTCTCTCGATTCATGCTGATGGACTCCCAGACGACGACGACGACGACGACTACGACACATGAAAGAAGGCGCACAAAAAGTAAAAAAAAAATGGGGAAATAAAAAACGCTCTCTTGTCTGGGAATTGGATTTTGCGGTTTCACGTTTCAAATTACCATCGACAGCAGCTGACAGATACTCGGATACCCCGCGACAAGAGTTAGCCACGGTTAATTGTCACTATCGTTGTCTGTGGACTGGTCTGGACTGATGTGGTCTGCTGGCTTTCACCTCCTCTTGGTTCTGGGATCTTGCAATTATGTCGTATAACATTTCAGTGGGCGGTAATCGCTTTGGTATGCGCCCAGGAATCTCTGTCTGCTTCGTTGAGTCGCCGTGGAAGCCCCTGGCAAGTTCATCAAATTGTTGAATATTTCAGATTTTTCTTACGTTTTCCCATCTTCCGAATGGTGCACGTTTTTAATCATGTTAAACATTTTATGGAGTCTCCTCTGACTTTTTGTTGGTGCACCAGAAAACCTTTTTGCGGTTGTCATAATTGTAATTTTTGGTCACTGCGCAGGCTGAAGCTGTTGCAGCAGTGGAGTACATGAATTTATGATGACCGACTCTCCCTCTCTTCCCCTGGCACGCTTTTCCTGACACAAATTCGGAAATAAATGTCACAGAATGGCTTATATACTAAATGAAAAGAGTGCGAAAGAGGGGGAGAGTGGGGGAGGGAGAGCATAAACTTATAGAAGCCAAATTTTGAATTTATGTAAATTTCCATTTCGACTGGTCAAAGAGTCGATGCAGCAGGCAAGGGGCGTCCAGAGGATGTGGTAAAGTGCATTTGAAGCAAAGTTTTTGATGGAAAGCAAAAGTTTTGTGCTGTGGCACAAGTTAAGTGCTTGACCATATCCGAAAATGTGTAGGGAAATTAAGTCAAAGTGTGTAGGTGTGATTTGTGAAGTAAAATTGTTTCAACTGAGAATGATGAATTGTACACTTAACCCTTTAGTTCCCAACAGTTTCTAAATATCCTAAATATCGCTTAAATCGGAAGTAATAATTACAAAGTAAACGAGGGTTTTGTGTTTTTTTTATATTTACACACTATTTACACGGTTTTCTATTTACAATGCCTCTATACAACTTGTCTCTACAGGGTTTGTTTTTATCTGTCCTGTCCGATCATTTCATGTCTTAAAAATACCTTAACACTAAAATATCTATGTGTAATTTACAAATGGAGTCCAAAGTTTAACAAATTAATTCGTAAAATAAATTAAAATAAATTTTCGCCAGCTTAATTTTTTATATTTAATATTTTTTTAATCATTCAGTGAAGACTAACAAAAAAAGTAGAGGGTTAAGAGCAGAGTCACAGACTGATTCACTGAACTAATGACAAACAGACTCTTAAAAAAAAAACCCTACCAACTTCATCACTTTAATTTGTTGCATGTCCCTCTCAAAGGACCCACCTAGAAACTGGCTTTCAAACTTGTTGGCCTGTTCACTGATGCATCTATTTTTTAGCCACACATTGTTAAATTGATCCCCATACCCCATACTCACTCACTCCTCAGCCGATTTTATTGTTGGCTGAACATTTACACAATTTATACGTCAACATTTATTCTATTTAAAACTCAAAACAATTTCCCAAAGCTTAGATGCCATAAATTAAAAACTAAAAAAAAAACACTAACTACTTGTACATACCATACATACGTATATACGTTTACATCAGATATGGCCAAAATTGCATCAACTCGTTCGGTTGGCTGGTTAGTTGGTTGGGCTGCTATCAATATCTAAACATGGCTGAATTGCTCTTAAATAACCAAACAATAACTAAAATACAAGTGCCGGACTGAAGTGGTGCGCAGCTACAAACAACAAAAAAGTACACAATATAACAAAAAATACACAAAATTGTCCTGGTCCGTTGTGTTTTTATGTCGATACGCTACGCTGCAATGGAGCACCAGAGGAGAGATAGGAGCAAAAATAAGAAATACAATATTTTGTGTGCATTTTAAGTTGCAGTTTCTGCTTAGGGAGATTTGCTAAGAAATTCTTAAGTTTGCTTCAGTTTGTCAATAAAAAGCAAAACTAAAGTTTAAGAGTGGCCAGATGGGAGAATGCACAAGGTAGCTTAAGTTTAATCATCTAGGAGGATAATCATAAGGAAAATAATACTTTATTTCGTAACTATTTTTGCTAAGCTCATTGTTATACCCTTGCAAAGGGTATTAAAATTTTGCACAGAAGTTTACAACGCATAGAAATATTCATTTCCGACCCTATAAACTATATATATTCTTGATCAGGGCGACGAATTGAGTTAATAAAGCTTTATCTGTTGACATATCTATCGGTCCAAAGATGGGTTAATAAGAAACACATTTTGTTTTTAATGCTACCGTCTCCAAACTTAGCGATTGATAATATTATATGCTTTCGCACAGATTAGAAAATTTTAGTCAACATCGGATGACTATATCTTATAGCTGCCATAGAAATTATCGGCTGGAAAATGGGCTTCAGCTAGAAAATTTTTTTATTTTAATGCTTGCGTTCTTAAACTCTGATATTTACTACACATACACACAATCTCCATTTCTTGACACTGCATTGCCATTAGCTAAAATCGAATTAATTTCTATTTGACATATACTGAAGGGCGTATTCGTAGGGATTTTCGTACAATTTTGTATCTATATACAACTTCAACTGACCATCCCACCCACCTGTGTTAGTTAATCTAGTATAATTTAGTTATACTTTCCTGTTATGAATATTATCGGTTTTTACACATTTTTGGCGAGTTTGATTAAAATCGGAAATCGTATAACTGCCATATAAAAAACTGACCAGCAATTGGTCAAAGAAGTGGAGCCATCTATTGCTGAGTCTTAGAAATAATTCAGCTAATATTGTTTATGGCTAAAATTAAATTGTTGAATGAAAATCATTTAAAACCTTTATTTATAAAAACTGTGCAAGGGTATTTAAACTTCGGTCGATCCAAAGTTAGCTTTCCTCTATTTTGCATACACAGCCAAAAAAATGGATTGGAACCCGTTGGACGGAGTCGGTCAGACAACTGGTAAACTCGGACTGGGAAGGACTCAAAGTGACGAGTAAAAAGAGTTGTTGGATAAAAGTAAGTGAAGGCCAAACTCACGGAATTGGAACTCGCAGAAGAAGAAGACCCTGATTACAAGAAATTCACCCGCTTTTTTAGATTTTTATACCCTTGCAAAGGGTATTATAATTTTGCCCAGAAGTTTGCAACGCATAGAAATATTCATTTCCGACCCTATAAACTATATACATTCTTGAGCAGGGTGACGAGCTGAGTCGATTGTGCTTTGTCTGTCCGTCTGTCTGTCTGTTTCTACGCAAACTAGTCTCTCAGTATTAAAGCTATCGAGCTAAAACTTTGCACAGAGTCTTCTTTTTACTGCACACTGCTAATATGTCGGAACCGACCGGATCGGATGACTATATCTTATAGCTGCCATAGGAACTATCGGTCGAAAAGTGGGTCTTTGTGAGAAAAACTTTTTTGTTTTTAATGTTAACGAGTCTCACTCCAGCAATTATTAATATTATGCGCTTTTACAAAGATTTGGAAGTTTTGGTCAAAATCGGATGACTATATTCTATAGCTGTCATAGGAACTATCGGTCGAAAAGTGGGTTTTATTTAGAAAAATAGTTCGTTTTAATGCTGGCGTTCTTAAACTCTGATGTATTAAAACATTTGCAAGGGTATAAAAACTTCGGCAATGACGAAGTTAGCTTGGCCTTCGTTTAACCCACCGTAGAGAAAAAGACTAGTCGGAATGTTAAAGGAGGACCGAATAGTAAAACTGAAGAAAAGCGGCGTTTAGCTCCGTCTGTCCGCCGTCCGTCCGTCCGTCTGTCGGAACGGTGAATGGTATGGAAAGCTTACGCAGTCGTTTTTTCAAATTTTCGCCACGCCCCTCCCCCCCCCCCGGAAAAAGTACCCTACGTTTTAATGATAGAGGATCGATTTTAAAAGAAAATACGCAAAAGAAAACGTTCCTTTTTTTTTCTCTTTTTATCCTTTACGTAAACGTTTTTTGTTCCTCCTTTCCTTTCCTTTTTTGGTACAGTATAAAAAGTGAACCTGCTCTCCTCGCTACCACCCTAAAAATGTTGATACTTTTTGGATGGCACACTAAGCACTTTACTTTTTTCAGACCGTATAGTCGTACCTTCGTTAACCCTTGAGGGTATAATTCCGTGTTGTAACGCGGACACCGACCTAGTAAATGAGGACGGCTGATAGCGTCCGTCCGTCTGTTTCTTGTATCTCCTGTCAGTTTTACAGCTATCTCAACCACTTGACGAAGCCTTTGGAACAACGGACTGTCGGACGGGAAATGCTGTAGACGTCGGTTGAAAGTGTTTTAGTAGAAAACTTTTTGTTTTAAGCTATCGCCAGTTTTAAGTTCTATGATACCATTCCGTTATAAATAACAGTCTTTACTTTTTTCCCCATAGTAAATAACGGTTCTTGGAAAACGTGATATCGTAAGCCTAATAAACTAGCGATATACGCCAACGGTTAGCCTTCTCATTTTTTGATGTGAAACATTTTGAAAATTTAATTTCAGCGTCACGTGACACTGACGTCATTTATATTATGTGTTGTTTTTTTGTGGAGTTTCCGGCACACACACACAGCCATAAGAGGATTGACAGATGGGGAAAGTGAAGAGGTAGGATAGATGCTGAAAAGGGGCAACAGGGTGGCTGGGATCTGGGTGGGATCTGGATGGGATCAGGGTGGGACCTGCATGGGATCTGGGTGGGATGGGATCTGGATCTGGATGGGATCTAGGTAGGATCTGGGTAGGATCTGGGTGGGATCTGGGTGGTATCTGGAAGGGATCTGGGTAGGATCTCGGCGGTATCTACGTGGGATCAGCGTAGAATCTGAGTGGGATCTAGTCGGGATCAAAATGGGATCCAGCTTGGTTGATCTGGGTGGGATCTGGATTTCTGAATAAGCTCTTAAAATAAGCATCATGTTTCACATCAAAGACTCGTGAGTGCTAGCGACACTCACACATATTTTTTATTATTTTTTTATATTGATAGTTGAGAATATGCCAAAGGATTTTAAAATTCTTAATACTTTAAACAATATAGAGCCTTTTTTGTCCACCAATGTCTTCGATAAAGCAAGCAATTTTCAAATTACTTCAAACTTTAAACGCATTTATCTCGAAACCACGTTTTTCGAACTGGCGGCCATGATATCTCCAGTTACACTAAACTGATTTTGATGATTCAAAGTGAAATCGACGTAGAATTGTCACTATTCTGGTCTGACCTTCAATCATAATTTGAAAAAATTTTTACAATTTTTTTGGTTAGCATAGACCGAACACTAAACTCTGCGAGCCAAAAAATTTTATTGAAAACGAAAAGAGTGGGGCTTTACTAAACACCAAAAAAGGGCCCAAAATCGAATTTTAATTTTTCAATGTCCGCCATTTGTCAAAAAAAATCACTTAATTTTTTTCAAGGGTCAAACCAGAATGACGTCTATACTAATTATAACTCCGTTGTTAGTATTCATTTCACACATCCTGGAGACGTGGAATCATGGCCGCCAGCACTATACCTTTTTTTGGACACCGACTTTGACGGCCGAGAACTTTTTGAACAGCCCTCGTATCGAAGCAGTAAAATTTTTTTGGTTTACTCTAATCCGTTTGTAATATAATACAAAAAACAGAGTTGGTAAAGCTCTTTGAGTTTTCAGATAAGATTTTTTTTTAAAAACATCCTCGACATGGCTTAAATAGTTATAATCGGGGGTGCCACAGAAATCTTTTCCAACCAAATTCCAACCGAATTTCAATTCTTAGGTGCCACAGAAATTTCATTTTGTTTGATTTTAAAACTCCCATGTGTTGTTATCAATGGTCAGCGCCATCTACTTGACAAACATTAAGGGCTGCAATTTATACCTGATGTTTAGCGCCAATAAGTTCTTAAATTTTGCTTTATATTAATAAAGAATATGAACTAAATCTGAAGTTCTGTGGCACCCACGAATTTTTTGAGAGATTTACAAACCAACCGTCGGCAAAATCTCTAGAGATTTGTGTGGCACCCCCGGAATGAGGACTATTTAATTCTAAAATCAGAAGTTTTTAGGACAGTGATTTTTGAAAAATTCTACCTATATATCAGAATAATCTCTTCTATTCTTGTTTTAATAAAAGGTTTTTCTAATAGCATATTTTTTGACATTCAGGAAATCTTGTTCTGTTTAATACAACTTTTTCTAAATAGAAAGAAAATTTTCAAAATAAAGCGAATTTGTAAAATTCTCATCTATCAAATGCTGCCAAGACCATCGTAACAACAGTTTGCTGGAAATGGAAACAATTAGGCATCACTTCACTCAAATTGTGTTTGGAACAATCACAAACTGAGAGGTCGAACTTTGAAACTGCAAACTGGAAATTGTGTGTGTTTTTTTTTTCTGCTAATCGATTCCAAGTAAATCTCCAGTTACTCTTTGATCATATCCATCTGTGCATACATTCATATACCCACATATTGGCGCTATAGCGCATCGTTCCATAAGCATAACAATCGAGACGACCCGACCCCATAAGGGCACGGCTGGGTAGGGGTAGAACCTCAATTTGTTTTAGCGCTAAAAATACAAATAAAATATCAAACCAACCCCCCACCACCACCGCTGCGACCCTTAAAAAACCACACCAATTTGCAGCTGCAGCCAACATTTTACGCTGGGATATTGTAAATTTTTGTAGGACCCACCAAAAAACAACTGAAAAATCATAAAAAAAAGGAAAGAGCAAACGAGGGTCTGGTCGGCGAAAAAATATGTCTATTTAAATTTGTTTTGTGGTCTCGTTGTGTTCGTCTGCGGTTCTTTTAGGTAATTTGCACATTTTACACGCCAGACGACAGGACATTGAGATAGATATTGGCAGCCAAGCGCGGAGTGGATGGAGGAGCAGTGCCTAGCTATAACGTAAATATTGAAATGTATTTGGCAGCTGCGCTCAAATTTCGGCCAAAAGTAAATAAGCAACGTCAGCCGCCACTGCTGCTCCGACTGGGTGGCGAGGCGTGGCGGGGCGTGGCATGCCATATGTTAGACTAAAAACGTGATTTACATTTTAAAGCACTTGCGCGCGCCCCCACGCTGCCTTTATAATGTGTAATATGTAATCATAATGCAGCGGGAATTAAAAGACGCCAAAAAATATTAATCATACGCCGCGTGGCGCTCATTATGCACCACTTGAGAGGAAAATTGTAAGAAAACCCAAACCAGAGTGAAAGCTGCAAAAGAGGCGGCTGCGGCAATAATGAAAAGTGAAAGGCACCACAAGGAGAGAGGCGGCGTCCAAGGAGTTTGTTATACTTACTACACAGAGCGAAACGGAAGCTGAAAAAATTTAATTAAAGCTGACTGCGCTGAACGCTTCTAAAATAAAAAACAAAAAGAACAGGAAAAAGCAAATGAAAGCAAAGCATAGAGAGAAGAAGATGTAAGCCAAAGATGATTTCAGCTTAAGTAAGGCGTTTTAGTAGGTGCAGCAATGAAGTTAACGAATAGCTGGAAGGGAAGAATAGAGTAAGCTGGATAAAGCTTTAAGTAATCAGAAACGACTCTTTTCCAATGAAAACTATGGTAACGTGACTTAATGGCTCACTTACAATATACGAATGCTATATACACTAAAGCCTCGATTTGCGCCGTTAATATGGACCAGAGATGTAATGCAAAATATTTGTAATTCGTTCCAGAATTAGGAAATATGTAATTACTAATTAGCCACAACATTTACATTTAATCAAATAAAATCAAATAAGAAAGTCGCTCAGTGAACTTTCTTATGGTCATTACTTGAGTATCGTTCATCCGATCTCCATAATTCCGAAGTTTATGTACTTTTTTTATTGCTTTGAACAATGCTTGTTGAGGAATTTTCAAAACTGACCAGTAGATGGCACCACTACTGTGATCGTGTCCCAGATCATCCTGCTCCAATCACAGTCCTAGTTCATACAGCTCCAATCACAGATCCAATTCCTCTAACTGGTTTACACATCACTAACATCTATCGATGCATGATATAACACTAGCTCAATTATGGTACATCTCTTACTCACACACACACACACCATTTTATCGCTCCGCCTTTGTGTTACACTCATTCTCACCGGCAGCACGCCGCCTCCAATTAAAAATAATATGTGTTTTAGTTAACGTAGTTAACGTGTCTTTAATAGCTACAACCATTTGGCAACCCAGCAAGCCAGCGGGGCTTAGCGAACTTGTTTTTTCGGTCATAGAACTTACTCGACCTTCATCATTCCTTTGGCAAATCGATAAATATTCTTAATTACAACATAGCTTTTAAAGGTACATGCCATTTATCCACAAAACTGTGGAAGACTTAACTTTTTTTAAATTGCGGGGCGGCAGGGGGAGTGTCCGAAACTTAAAATAAACTTGATCTACCTGCAAGTATTGGAAGTTTATGCCCCATTCATGTCAAACCCTTATCTTTTACCATCTATGATATCTGTGTGTTTATACAAACACATAGACGGTCAGACCGACAGATTGACATGGCTTTATCGGCTCAGCTGTTGATGCCGATCAAAAAATACCCATATACATACTTTTGCACCTTCGGTACAGAGTATAAATACAGCAGCTAACCAGAACAAACCCTGAAAAGGTTTTCGTTTTATTATCATTCCCTTTCAGATTCCCTTGGTCTCAACGCAATCAACTTTTTTGAGTTCAAAAATGTCTCACAGTGATATCAGTAGGATCAGTTCCATCTTCCAAAAGTTATGTTCTTTAACTGTTTGTCGATATCGTCTGAACACTGTCTTGAGACACGCAGTCTAGCCATATCACTTTAACTCCTTACATTGCAAGCCAATATTTTCGAAAGTCATTCGAAAATTCCTAAACATTGGTGTGGATAATTTATCGTCTTTATTAGTTGCGTTGGATTTTCTATACAAACCGAGAAAAGGGACTTCCATTTCAACAAACGGTGAACTTATGTTTTTCAGTATTTGTTGTGATTGTAGCAAGGAAGCAGCTTTTGAAAACTTTGTTATCTGATAAAGAGCACACAAGTTAAGCATAAAACAAGAGCTTGGCTTGGTCATTTGTGAGCAATAAGACGATACTCTCAGTAATTTTTGTTTCATTTTAAATGTTGTTATCTGAATATTACATTTCCCCTTTAAGAACTACACAGAGAAAAAACAAAATCAAACTCATTTTCATATTCACCCGATTAAAATGAACTTTTAAAAATACCAATATTTTGAAAATATTATTTTCATTTCGGATTAAAATTTATCGGGGGTGCCACAGAAATCTCTAGAGATTTTGCCAACGGTTGGTTTGTAAATCTCTCGAAAAATTCGTTGGTGCCACAGAACTTCTAGAGATTTCATTTTCTAATTAGAAAATCTAGTTTGAGCACCAGATGTTCAAATTGATGTTCCATCTCTAAAAACAGGGCTGAAACTCTCGCCAAAAAATTTCCCTTATTTTGGATGTGGGTTATTTTAATGATTAACTGAAATTTTTTGATTGTGTTATATGTTTTATGATGCATTTTTAAATAATAATTCAATTTTAAGTCGCATTCTCCACCAATATAATGCAAAATTCAAAAATTTGTTGGAGCCAAATATGAGGAATTATTTTCCAGCCCTCAATCCGCTATCTTTACTCCGCTAGCTGTAGAGGGCGCCACTTCGACATAAGGCGCTAGTGAGAAAAGAGCTTTGCAAAATCTCTTAACAAAACATTAGAGGTTTGAAACCAACCAATAGAAATTTCTGTGGCACCTAAGAATTGGAATTCGGTTGGAATTTGGTTGGAAGAGGTTTCTGTGGCACCCCCGTATATAAAAAGTTTTTTTTTCTCGGTGTTTATAAGCCAACTCTATTGAGGTGAAGAATTTTCAGTAATCTCGGTCAAAAAACTAAACCAGGATGAGCAGGATCGAGACCAGAGAAACTAAATTGCGCACAGCTACTGTGTTTGTTCATAGATTTTGCTAATCGTTATCTGGTTTTCTTCGTAGAAGTGGATTCTTAGTAAAAAACTGAAGACCATATTTATTTTCGATCTTTTATATTTTGGTCGTTAAATGAAAGCTCGCATTCGAGCAAATTGAATTTTAGAAATTTTGGTTTTGTTCAAACACAAAGCCGTTTAAAAACAATCGCAGTTTAAGCTTCGTTAATCTTGCTACTCTCGACAATTAAGAAGTGAGATATCCCAAACTAACCAAAAAACAATCCTTAAGACTATTGCGGTGGAAAGGGGCAAGTGGCAGAAAGCGTAATACACATAAGTACCAATGCCGAATTGTCAAATGAGCCATGCACATCAAGTTCGATTTTATAAAAATGCAACGTTTTGTCCATACCATTCGGGTAGTTGTCAGGGCGGGAAAGCGGGCCCAATTGACAACATTTTTTTCGAAATTCTAGTTTAATATAAGAAACATTTACACAAAATTCCAAGGGCCTAGCTTTATTTTAAGGAGTTTTTGCCCCAATTTTACTTTTCGCTGGCTAAAAAACGTGTCTTTCTCACAGAGGAACAAAACGTGTTCAGAAAATAAGTTGCCGTCAACTTAAATAAAATTTCTCAATTTTGAGAACGAATTTTAAATGTTCTTAAATGAGGATTTCCTCCATCAATATATCGAACAACAAAAAACCTTTCAAACCTTTTTTACCCACCCTAACCGCCTTTTGTCTGTGTCTTCTGGAATAATTATTCAATTAACTCTGTTAAATACAAAGAATACAAGAAGCAATAATAAAAAACACCCTGTACAGCAAACACAAAATTCTCCTGCTATTCAAATATATCTTCTGCACTATTCTAGCTCTGTCTGTTCTGTTCCCCGTCCCGAGTGTGTGTGTGTGTGTGTACATGTGGGTTAATAACGTCATTTATTATGCACTTCTTTCCGGCATTTCCGGTATTTACCGCGCACGCGACACGACACATAAATGTTGCCATAAATTTTGCACTGCGAAACGCCACAGGAACGGAACTTCAGTGTCGAATGCAGTCCACGTAGCATTCTTGGTTACGACTCGCTGCCGTGCGACTGCAGATGCAATGTCTTCACTGCGGTCGCAGTAGGTGCGCCACCAGCTCAACTCAACGTACAACCTACAACCTGAGCCTTTTGCTCAAATAACTTGCAATTTATTTTGTGTCTTGCGAAAAGCAACTTCCGTTGACGCCTTCGCCATTTTGTTGGCATGCCGCAAACGCCATTTTGTAAAGGCAACACAACAACATGGCGCCGAAAGAAAATGCAAATGCAAATGCATACCACCTGCCATTTCTGTTTTCTGAATTTTGTTTTTTGTTTTTTATAAATTTTGTTTCAGCGGATTTTACGGCTTACGCGGTGAAAGTGGCTTGGATGCCTTTTTTCGGCTTATACCTGAAGCACATAAATTTCCATTTCGTTTCAGCCATTGGTTTTACACCGAAATTGAGTATGGCTGCTCATAAATCTAAGGGAGTTCAATAAGCTCAAAACGAAAACCAAAGAAATTGAACATGCAAAAACGGTAACGGAAGTGCATTAAATATTGGAGCCGGCAGTCCATGAACTTTTATGTTGCTTGGTATAGAAAAAGTTGGTTAAATAATTTTGTAAATAAATATAACTATTTTATGAGTGTCTGAGTGCTTTTTTCTTTTCTTTTCAGGCGCGACCACCAGCACACACATCTCAACTAATTAATATCAACAGTGACCACCAACTGCGTTGCTCAATTAGAGTACATCAATATCTACATAGCTACATACGCTCGAATGTATATGCAGACTCCCCATAACCCACCCATTGAGAAGAAATTGACATAAATTACTATTAACCACAGAGGCTGGTCGAAAAATGTTGTTCATGGAGGGGGCTTAAGTTGCATTAGAGACTGAAATGGACAAGCTTAAAAAAATACTTATGTACCGAAAATTAATTTTATTTGTTTAAAGTATTCTCCCTAAATAGAATAAGTAAAGCAAGTCGAAGTCGATCTGCAACAAAGGAAATGAAATGAAATAACACAACATTTTTCCACATTTATTTTCCCTTACCTTCATGTTGAACCATCTTAAAGCATTAAGCTCAATCGTTAATATAGAAACAAACAAAGAAATACAATCAAACCATTCAAACCTTGTTGGCGCTATGACTATAATCATTTAATTCGGATGTTTGCTCATTCGGCTTAGTAACGATTGAGTCTTTGCATAGGCTGAGACATGTTACAACGAACAAGGTATGGCGCTCAGACAACCTTGTGGACTAAACGCTTTTGCTTTCGCATCAAGTGACAGTAGCACAATGATGTTTTGTGAATTATGGTGACAGCGCACTGAGAGCAGCCGAAGTTAGTAGTGTTTTTATGCAAACGCGAACCGAACTTATGGTTGTGTGAATCGGTGAACTCTAAATTGCAAGTAAAACGGCTGTAGTCTGGAGAGCGCTTTTTCTTTCAAAACAAATTTAGGCCCTTTGTTATTTTTCAAACAGCCGACTCTTGCTCAATCGACTCTGTTATTCAACGATGAGTTTTGTTCGCTTATAACATTTTTACAAACATGTTCGAACTGCCGACTTAACTCAGTAAAATTGAAATATGGGACATTCCATATAAACTCGGCCACCCCATTTTTTTATTTTCAAAAAATTATTAATGGCTATTATTTTGAAGTACTATACATATATGAAAATACTTCAAAGTTTTCGCCTACCGTCAACAGTTCTTAAGATAAACCGGAAACACATAAAATTTAAAAAAAAAATCATAGCTTTTGAACGGTGTATCGGATTTAATCGAACCAAAGACGGTTTTTTGTTATTTTTTCGTGAACTTTTCGATAAAAATGTGAGCCTGCAACCACAGCCATCGGAAGTATTTTTTCCTTAAAAAAAATCAGTATTTTGTATTTTTCTCCGCGTGGGCCAATCTGTATTTGATCCGAATATTTTTCTCAGAAAAGAGCATATTTTTATGTACATTTCACAATTTATTTCAAGATGGAAGACAGCATAAGAGCGCGAAAATAATTTTTATTGTAGATTACATTTTTTTCGGTTTGACTGTTTTTCAAATATTATGTCGCAAGATATTGACAATTAATCAAATATCTGTTAAATTTTGTTTACCGAGCTATAAAACTTTTATTACCCATGTAAATAATCCACGCTCTCAGGCTGACTTCCATCTTGAAATAAATTGTGAAATGTAGGGGGAGAATGGGGGTTCTGAGCCGCTGGGGGTTGTGAGCCACTCGAATATTGGCCACAAAAAAAAATTATTTTTAAACTTTTTGTTTATGTCATATGTCTCCCTTCTTATTACCTAACTTTTTGGCAAGCAACCTAACAGTCTACTCCTTCTTTAAGTTCGTGAACCAGAACTCGACTTTTTTCCAAAAAAAAGTTTTTTTTTCATTTTTGACTTGTGAATATTATACAAAAATTTTTTTCGTAATGACAAAAGTAAGTATGAGGAATATCTTTGGTCAATTGCCTTTTTGATAGAAATATGTTTTTTTTTTGTAACAATTTCTTTTTGGTTATGTGACGTCACCAAAAAAAAAGTGAGATATGGGGGGTTGTGAGCCACTTTGAAAAAAAGTCGGTTTTGACTTTCAAAGAGAATATTGCAATGACGCGCAATAAAACAGAAGAAAAACTCTCCAAGAAGTAAAAAAAAGCTTTAAAAAAGGGAAAAAAAAGAACAGCCACAAGAAAAAAGTTCTCGTATATAAAATAAAACAAGCCTGATGCCGTCAATCAATTTTCACTCTTCATTGATATTTCTTAATTCAGAATATGAGAAAAATTGTTCATTTTTTCATTTAATAAAGAATAATGGCTTAAAAACACGAATTTTGAACTTTTAGATGGGTGGCTCACAACCCCCCACAAATTTTCGAAATGTCAAAAAATCACTTTTTTTTCAATATGAAATAAAAAAAAAAAACTAGTGATGAGGAAAGTTTTGTGCATCTTTTACCTAAAATACAAAATTTACAGAACGAAAAATATTGATTTTTGGCGAAGTTATGTTCGAAAAACAAAACTATGATCACAACCCGCCAACCTGCGGAATTTCGACAAAAATACTCAACGCAATAAAAGGCTATGTACACAGACAACAAAACAGCAGTTTGGGATGGCAAGCAAAGATCGGAATTTTTTGATACTAGCATGGGCGTCATACAAGGTTGCCTTTTAAGCCCCTTCCTGTTTGCAATTTTTGTGGACGACATCACCACTGTTCTACCAGGAGGCGTGACTATCGGAACAGAAGTTGTAAAAGTCCTCATGTATGCAGATGACATGGTGCTGCTGGCAGACTCTCCAAAAAAATTGCAAAACATGATAGACTGCGTACAAGACTACTGCAAACTATGGAATCTTCGGATCAACACCGAGAAATCAAAGGTCATGGTGATTAAGGATACGAGAGGCCGCCCCTCGACTTGTAAAACGTGGTCCATAAATGGTTGCTTAATCGAAAATGTTAGGGAATATAAGTACCTGGGAGTACTGCTAACGCCGAATATGACTTTCGATAAGCACGTATTACAACGACTTCACGACTCCAATGTAGCGATAAATACCACATGGAATGCCTTTTTTGCAAAGAAGGATGTAAAGTGCAGTACAAAGTATAAGCTCTTCGAGGCCACAGCGAGATCAGTAATGTGCTATGCAGCCCCGCTTTGGGGACACTTGCAGCTAAACGACGTGGAAAGACTTGTACCCACTTTCCTGAAGAGGATTTTCAAATGGCCAAGGAACACGCCACACTACGCCATTTACCTTGAAACCGGCCTAGCTCCGCTTTATATAAAGACGTTGGAAATGCATTTCTCTTTTATAAGAAAAGTCATGAACCTCAGCTCTCAAAGACTCCCAAAAATTGTAGCAATGCATCTCTTGCATAGTAGATCGCAATTCTTTGAGAAGTGGGACAGCCTAGCGCATCAAGTCGCCGTACAATTATCTTTGGAAGACCTAAATTCTTGGAATGACAAGCACAAACAGATACTGGAAGGCCTAGCAGTA
Organism: Lordiphosa stackelbergi; assembly: GCA_018904235.1. Classification (NCBI taxonomy): domain Eukaryota; kingdom Metazoa; phylum Arthropoda; class Insecta; order Diptera; family Drosophilidae; genus Lordiphosa; species Lordiphosa stackelbergi. The sequence goes on from JAEIFU010000143.1 coordinate 139,514, forward strand.
GCAGCACGAACGAGATTCATAGATCAGGCAAGATGCAGGGGAACCCGAGCGTACTACAGGAGATTAAAATATGACATGGGAGTTCAAAACTATTTCTCTGACACTCTCGGCTCACAGGCAATATCCGTGATATTCAAAGCGAGAGCAGAGGTGTTGTATATCAACTATAGGCCATACAGTACGGGAGCTAATACAGAGTGCAGCATGTGTAACCTACATGAAAGGGAAGACACTTTCCATTTAATAGCAGTATGCCCGGTGCTTAAAGAAATCAGGCAAGCACACTGGGGAATCCAATTACTAGGCATGGACAAATTCGAAAAAATACTGAACGGAGAAAATTGGGTTGTGTTAGCAAACTACCTCAAGGAAGCACTTCAATATAGGCATCAAATCATTGTTGAAGATTTTTAAAATAATACATATAAAAAGAAAAGAAAAATAATCCTAAGTCTTATATTACATTACATTAGATTTAGTTAATTAATTTTGTAACTGGCTGACGGCATCTCTTGCCAATCGCTAAATATGGCACAAAATAAAAACCCTACTACTACTACTACTACTATATGTATAGTACTTCAAAATAATAGCCATTAATAATTTTTTGAAAAAAAAAAAAAGGGGTGGCCGAGTTGATATGGAATGTCCCATATATCAATTTTACTGAGGTACATTCAACCGCTCGAAGCGTTTGCCGTCTACCTGATTTTATTCAACGCAGAAGTATATGTTTGATTAGAAGTGAGTAAATGAAAGTGTTTTTGCAGGTCGGAAAATTTGAAGCTATATTTTTAAGAAGAATTTAAGCTGTAAACACGAAATGAGATGCGAGGTTCAGTATAATGGGGTTATTAATCTTTGTTTTCCTACTTTCACGAAGTTCATTTGGTTCGCAGTGCACTTTTGTATGCAAAATTGATCGCGTCGGGCCTTAATCTGATTTAATGCAAAAATGCTTCAATTTAGTTTTCGATTCTTTCTTATGTTGATTATAAAACGATTATTTAAACTGTTTATCGAACTAATTCGCAAATATACCAAAATCTCACGGCATGTGGCATATTTCCATTGCGGTTTATTAAGCCCCCCCTAAGTGCATCCCACACTTATTCCGAACTGCGCCCCTTAGCCATAACAAACTATAGCAAAGTGACGGCGCCGCCATTCGGATCGCTGGCGTCGTGCTGTTCCTCTCTCCTGTCGCTGTGTCTCCTGTTTATTTATTGCCATAATTCAAACTCAATTTTTATCTTTCAAATGCTCGTGTTTCTCGTAATTTGCTAGCCATTGGTGGGGAGCCGTGGTAAAATATGCAAAAATAATTATGCGCAAAGTGCAACAAAATAGGCGGAACTGTACCACCTTCTCCCCACCCAACTCTTTACACAAATTTGCAAATGCAGTTGTAAATGTGTCCGTTTATTTGTTTGTATGATGATTTTGTTTGCTCATCTGACAACGTTTTCTGCCCGTTTATTTGTTTGCCAATGCCGCAACGACTGTTTTGCATAGTTTTGTTTGGTGAAAATTTAAAACTCATTTGATTTGCATGAAATTTCATTGGCTTTCTTCTATTTATACGACTCGCTTTGATGTGTTCCATTTCGATCTGAAACTGACATAAATTGATGCGCATTTATAATTGTTTCCGAAAATGTACACACAGGACGTAACTCACCCAAAAAGGCGGCTCTGAATCAAAATAATGAAAATGTAATTTCATTTTCCCCCCAAACTCCGTTTTCAATCCTTTCCACTCCGGCCAGGGCGCACTCTGTTTGGTTTTTCTTTTTTGTTTTGTTTATGAAATTAATTTTCATTGATTTGGCAAATGTTGAATTCATAATTTTGACGCATTATTTTTGCGTGAATTTCGAATTGTGTGTGTTTATCTGAAAACTTTGGCGCATTAAATGATAATGAATGAATGCTCTGGGTTTTGTGTGCGATGGAAATTCGCAAATGGAATGGACTACTTGAAATTGGTAATGCAGAATAGATAATGGATCTGACCTCGGTGAAGTAATTGAAAAATGTTTGACACATGATGTGAATGAATGATGTAGGAAGAATAATTAAGCAAATTGTCAAAGTAAATAAGAAAATAATAAAGTACACATTTATATAACGAAAAGGCTGCCTTCTACCCCGTTGCGTACTAGGGTGTAAAAATGCACACCAGGGAGAGTATACTAAATGCTAACAGTTGTCAAGCATTTTCCGAGCCTTATTTAATAGTTCCTCTGGGAACAGTAGCTGACATTTATAGAGCTCTTCAAAATATACCCGCAAATAGTTTTGTTCTCTCTCGACCTACATTTGGTCATCTCGCCAAAGTTTCGTAATGAACTCAAGGTTTCACTTACTTAAATCCTTTCATTTTTTTTTTTTTTTTGGTTGACCATCTAGAGCTACCTTATTTCCAAATTATTGGAGCATTAAAATTGCAGTGATTATTGTGTGCAAAGTTAAAGTAGAGAGAGAAACGAACTAAGCAACGAAATGGAGGAAAGGCCAAAGGCAAACTCGGTGAAGCCAAGTGAAAGTGCTGCACAAAATAGAGAAAAATTGCCCAACTGTGAGTGGGTGATTCTCGGGGGTTGTATACTAGTTCACACCTCCGCAAAGTCCTCCCCTTGCCAAATCGTGGCGCGAATATAAAGTAAATAAAAATATAAACATAAAAAGCAAATTTCGCATTTGCAAATAAATCAGAAGGAAATCAGTTGCTGACAAGGGGAAGTATTTATGGTTCAATGTTGGACGCCGCAGGGCTTACTCTGCTCACCCACCCTCTGACACCCCAAAAATTCAAGTGCCAAGAACAAATTCGTAGAAATTAAGAAACAAATCGAAAATCAAGCAGAGTAAATACACACACACACACAAAGAACTAGAGGGAACAGAACAAAAAATGTGAGAAGAAAATTGTACAGAGCTTGTTTGTCCAACTTCCTAACCCCTGGCGGCAGGCTCTGAGGGTTGGCGTTTTCCTTTTCTCGCATTTTTTGTTGTATGCATTTTTATGGCACATTTTCAAATAAATTTGCCAAGAGATTAATTCGGACCGTTTGGTAGCGTGTAAATAAAATTTTCATGAACTTCTGTCATGGGTGTATTTTGTAGTTTCTTTCGAGGCTGGGTGCAAATCTCCCAGCTCCAGCCAGACCGACTCTGGCCTGGGTTACGGTAGATTTGGCAATGTGTTAAATGTTCTTGAAATTTTCTCAGTGGCTTTCGTTGGGGTCGCATGCTTCTTGGGTTTTGGAGTGGCAATCAACGAGGGGGGGACGAAGAGGGAGCAGAATGCCAAAATGGTTAATTAAGATGTCAAGGTTGTTTTTGTGGAGCTTATAAATTTGTATATTTAGCATAATTTTATTTTGGGGCAATTGGGTGGAAATAGAAAAAAATATGCTAGGAATAAATTTAAAAACAATTGACAGATGCCAGTTCACTATTAATATTCAGCTGGAGCAAAGAAGAGGTAATGCATAGATGACACATCTCTATATTGTTGTTGAATTTCAGCAATTTTACAACTTGTCTTTATTATCCTCCTAGAAGTCGTAATTTTCCGAATTCAAGTACGATGAAAAAATGAACCGGCTTAGTATGTGGTGTGTTCATCTTTCAGTCGCATGTGTGTGTGCGCCCAAAGTTAGATAAAGATTGTTTTGAAAAACGTCAGATCTCCCACAGTTTTAAAGATAGATAGATCTTCTGAATCTTGTAGACGGTTTCGCGTTCCCCGTCATCCCGTTTTAAAGGACCAAACCATATTTTCTAGGCGCTTGAAATTCCGGAATTATATGTTAGTCCCTGCCAGTCAAGTGGATGCTAAAAACATACCTTTCCCGCACGACCACATAGTGAATTTCAGGCCTAGCGATATTATATAAAAAACTGTGCATTTCAGAGCAGCATCAGCACTCTTCAATTATAATTCAATTCATATAACCCGATTCACCCGCTCACTTTTAGAGGATGTAGAAGTGTTCAGATTGTAAAACCTTGTTGAAAAGAGTTGTTTGGTATCTTAAAAGCTTCTTTTTTTCCAAGGAAGGTGTGCGAAAAATTCTGATTTTTAAAAAGTTTTTGAAAAAAAGTTTTTTAAGAAATACTACCGGAAAACATGATTTTTTTTTAAAAACTTTTGTATGAAGAATTTATTCTGCGGAGTGTCAGCTACAACTTTGACTACAACCGAAGACAGTTTGCAGCTATCATTAAAACTGAATGAGCTTTTCGCCCAAAACTAATGACACCTTTTTTGGTTGGCCAACCCAATTTCAAAAACGTTGAGGGTCCATAAAAAAAAGTGCTTACAATCAAGCCAAACGCTGATAGGAATTTACTCAGTTCGCGTAGCACTATCGATTAGGCATAGTGTAGCTTGGTAGTTTTGAAAAAAGTTAAAATTTGTCGCACAGTGTAATATGTCAGTCAGTCAGTATGTCAGTCAGTCTAGCGTACAGATTTATATGTATAGAGTTGTTGGTTAGCGACCTTTCTAATTGTAGAATTTGGTGCTTGCTGGCTCGAGGTCAAGAAGAAAAAACTCAATTTGTGTTGATTTCCAATATGTTTCGGATGCACATCGGCATCCGTCTTCAGGGACAATTATTTAACACAAAAATTTATATTGTATATAGCATTAATATTTATATGGGTTTATGCGACCTGTTTTTTGTCAAACTTTTTATATCTGACTGGCTTGAGGTCGGTGAAGAGTTACAATTCAATGAAATCATGATGAGATGAGAAAGTTATCTTCGAAACAGCGATCGTTGTACGGACATACCAATTGCTATTCCAAGTTGTTGTAATTAATCTCTGTTGATTTGTGTTGATTACATTGAATTGTAACTCTAACCCGACCTCAAGCCAGCCAGATATAAAAAGTTTGATGAGCATTAATTATCATAAAGATCTGATAAACGATGGTATCGTTTTAAGCAAAAGAAAGGTTGCAGCCGAGCGTTGCAGAGTATATAACAGTCCGGCTTGACCGACTTTCTTAGTTGTTTTGTATTGAAAACATTTTTAATATAAATTGCATTTCAATTACTTATTAACCAGCAGAGATTGAAACCACAACAAATAGGGCAACGGTTACTGTTTTGGCCGATCGCTTTTTTCGAGCTACGGTTATATTACGGTTGTGGCATATGGGTTACGGTACGGGTAACAGTTATTAAATTATTTTGGTTCGAGTATCGGTTACGGTTACTGGAATTGGTGTAAAATATAACTTTGAAAAATCATGCAAACAACAGCGGCGCTATTTTAAATCTTATATATTCAGTATTATGGAGTCCTAAATGCATTGGGTCTTTTGCGCTGTCACACTGAATGTGACACTATGTCATGCAATGTAGTACCAGCATAACGACACGCGAAACAAAAAGAATGTGCCAAAAACCTAGAGAATTTTACTCTTGAATCAAGAGCATTCGTTCTCAAAAGTATGGAAAGAGTGAAACAATTTTTACCAAGAGTGAATTTTTGATCCCGCATTTCTTGATTCAAGAGTTTTAGTACTTGATCCAAGTACGATTAATTCTCAAAATAGTCGCCCAACCATCAACTTTTTTATAAACTGTGAATGATTTGGAGATAGCCTCATAGATAACAGTTGTTTACTGAGACTTGAACTCGGGACCTCCAAGACTGAACACCCGGACGACGGCGCGTTAGCTCACTCGACTATCTGGCATAAGCGAATCCTCTCGTCCAAATCACACTTAGGAATATGCGCTGTTTGTATTTGTACGCATCTGACAACGACAATCTCTCTCTTTCTCAGTAAGAGCATGTCCAACGCTATTCTCTCTAAGTTTGCTTCCCCTCACTACCCTTGCCTATAAGAAACAAATTGAGAACGATTTTATCTCAATTCCAAGAGCGAAATTTTTTAAAATTCTAGAACGAATCAATTTCAAGAGCGCTCGTACTCATATTATTCGTTCTGGTATTCTAAGCATGTGGAAGGCTTTCTTTTTCTCACATTCAGAGGAAGAGAGCAACTTTTTAAAGGCGATCGCGCAACCAACAACAAAAAGCAATATAAATAAAGGAAAGATGAGGAACACGACAACGCAGATAACTTAAATCTATACCTTATTCATATTTTCTTATAATTGTTCATCAAATATATTTACGTATATCGAAATCTTGACTAGTAGATGAAAAACCGAAAATAGCCCATATTTTTCTTCCGTGTCGGTACTGCTTGTGTTAATAAAAGAATTAGGTTTACGATTCAATACAAAATTTTTAAGCGATTTAAGGTTAAGGTTTCGGTTACGGTTGTATTCTTTGTTTACCAGTTTTCCACTTCTAGGGCGTTTACATTTTTAAGCGAAGGGGTAGAAGTGATGCTAAAGAGGGGCAACTGGGTGGGATCTTTGTGGGTTTTGGGAAAGATCTGGGTGGGATCTGTGGGATATAGTTGGGATCTGCAAGCGATCTAGATGGGATCTGGGTGGTACCTGGGTGGGATCTGGGAGGGATCTGGGTGGGATCTGGATTGCACCTGGGCGGGGTCTAAGTGGTATCTGAGTAGAATCTGGGTGGGATCTGGTTGGGATCTAACTGGGAACTGGGTGGGATCTGGGAAGGATCTAAGCGGATTCTAAGTGGGATCATGGTAGGTTCTGGTTGGGATCTAACTGGGTGGGAGCTAGGTTGGATCTTAGTGGGATCTGGGTGGTATTTGGGAGGGATTTATTTAGTGTATTTCGTCAACGCATAAACTTGGGTGGGATCAGGGCGGGATCTGGGTGGGTTTTTGAGTAGGATCTAGTAGAATCTGGTGTCGGATCTGGGTGGGTATCTAGAGGACTTAAGGAGTTGGGATCTCAACTTGGTGGTATCTGGGTGGCTGAAACATCCTCATTTATCTATGGATCTGAACAATAAACAACACTTCCTCAAAAATGAAAGAACACTGCAGCAAGTGATCTTGTTGGGGTATTTCTACTCCCTGTTGGTTTTCTTCTTTTCGAAAAAGTGCCCTTTGATTTATGTACCATTGAGAGCTGGTGATCTGACAATAAGCTCTTAAACTAAGCATCATGTTTCACATCAAAGCCCTATGAGTGTTTGGCTGGAATGGCACTTTTTTTTATGACAATTTCTAGCGCTAGAGGCAGAGCAGCCGGCAGAATTGTCTTCGCTAGATACACTTTTATTCCTACAAAAATTTGCTGATCCAGGAGGGGTTATTTTTTATTACCCAATTAAACTTTTTATTTATTTCAATGGTAAAAATTCAGTTTTGGTAATGAATTTATTATTTTTCTAAAAAAAATAAATCTTGTAAAAAAGCCAGTTGACCAATAGGTTTTCTTTGTGAACATTTGGTCTACCTAAAACACGACGGACATGGTTAAATAAATATGTGCTTTCTTTATCATACCTGAATACCCTCTGCAATATATAAAAATGCAATATAAAATAGGTTGTCTTCTGGCCTACGCACCCAGCACCTGGGAAACCCATTTTTAGATGTCCTAGGTCTCTGCGCGTAGAATACCTGGCTCACCGTCAACGCCCACTCACCCCCACCCACATCCACCAAACTCATTTTCAACCCACATCACAAAGGGCCATAAGGACCCTAGTTGATCACGGCATCGGCCGAGCAGCCCATTTATTCTAACCTAACCATCCTGTCACCCTATTAAAACATATGAAATTTTTTACTTTCAAATGTTGAATTAAGTCAGATTTCATCAACAGCCAGTGTATCCTTTTTGTAGGTAACAAAAAATTGGATTAGAAATACTAGATTCTAAACTAATTTCAGGATTTTTTTGGCATAATCATTGATATGCAAGCCAACCCCCCCTGCGTAATATTCGCCCAACAATATTGCCGCTAGAAATAGTCGGAAAAAAAATGTCATTTCAGCCTTATCTACAACCTAATCGTTTTGGGTAGTCCGAAATGTTTGCGGAACCCTCCGCGAGGTTTGAAAACGAAAACGCTCACGACACCGATGACATGTGAGAAATCTAGAACAATAGTGCAATGCCTTTTTCCTTTGCCAAGTGCTACTTTTACCAATGACAACCAAGGCTTTTTTTTAAACCAACCTTTTTTGTTTGGTTTAATTTTTGGTCCTTTTTTTTTTTTGGGCTGGCTGCCAACAGCAATATCTTAACCAACTCACGTTGCCTACTTACTTACTCACTTCTTTGTAGACACCCAATCCACCAGTCAACTCCAACTGGTTTTGATTGATCGGCTATCACAAATTCTTGTTGTTGGCCATCAACAATCAATTTAACACCAAATTGCACGCTAATGAGTTTGCAACAGCAACAACCACAACAACAACAAATAAATTAACCAACCCAAGCCAAAGCATAAAGTTAAAGAATTCCACAGAACAAGTTCTCCACTCTGGCCAAGTGCTATGCAAGGGGGGGGGACAGTAGGTGTTTGGTAGGCAGGCATAGTTATTAATTAATAAGCGAACACTTAAATTAATTGCACCCATTTGTTGCACAGTCAGCGGTCTGCTGGGGACCCAACGATCGATCATAGTGTAAAGCAGTACAGTTGAGTGTGCCACAGCGTTCACAATGAGCTCTGATTGCCCAGAAATTGCTGCATGTGCTGAAAAGTGCCACAGCCACCCCCACCCCCACTCCCAACCCTCTCCTAACAATGGCAACTTAATTAAGTTGTCAGTTGTCGGTGGCATCTTCATAAAATGCTCATTACCACAGCCCAGCGCGCAAAACCAAAGCAAATCAAATGGTAGAACTCAAGGTCCTTTTTGTCACCCTTTTCCGTATCCTTGTTTGTGTGTTGCCTACTAATTTAAATATAAACAAGTTTTACGACTTTGATTTTAAATAATTTATGCATACATATATATATATATACAAAGAAGCGACGACCCCCTTCTTTGTCTATGTATAGCAGTTACCCCCGCGACAGTTGGAAAATGTCGCTAATGCAAATTTATTTAGACATCCTGACTTGTTTTTTCCTGGTAGGCGTTAGGCGTTAACTGACATTTGTCGCCTTTATTCATAGCGTTGTGTGTGTGGAGGGTTTGGGGTGCGTGTTGGGATATGTGACTGTGATTTTATGTCTGCCCAGTGGGTTGGTCTGCTCACACACACATATGACTCATTTATATTTGATAGTTGATGAGGAGGAGCTGAAATAGGTCTACTGATGGTGGTAGGAAAGCGGTGAATTGTTTAATTTATGGGAGTACTGGGCTCTCGCTACCTTATCACGCTGTCTTTCGTTGGGAGTTCTCGTTCGTTTATGCTGGTGCTTTATTGGTAAATTTTGGCATAAATCGTTGAATAGATCACCGCGTTTTTTGATCGATTTCTGGAACTTGATATTAAGAAAACAGAGCAAAAGTCTTTAAACGTCTTTCCAGTAACGCTTCTGTAACTTGTGTTTTCATATAGTCGGCGTTTATAATTTTTTTTAACTGCTTGTGACTCTGTAATTGCATTCTTTCTTTTGTCAGTTATTAGCTGTCACTATTAGCTTGCTTTAGAAAAAAGTGCGCGTAATTTTGTTTACATTTGTTTGATTGGCGCCCTTTTTAATATGGAGTCCACAAAAGAGCATTTTCGTCATATTTTACTTTATTATTTCCGTAAAGGAAAAAGCGCAGAGAGAGTTGCTAAAAAGTTACGTGATGTGTATGGTGATAAAGCCTTAAAAGAAAGACAGTGTCAAAATTGGTTTCGCAAATTCCGTTCTGGAGATTTTTCACTTAAAGATGAGCCACGTTCAGGTCGGCCAAATGAAGTTGATGATGACCAAATCAAAGCATTAATCGAATTGGATCGTCATGTAACTGAGCGTGAGATAGGAGAGAAGTTAAATATACCAAAATCAACCGTTCATTATCACATACAAAGTCTTGGACTGGTGAAAAAGCTTGATATTTGGGTACCACATGAATTGAAAGAAATTCATTTAACAAACCGAATCAACGTTTGTGATATGCATCTTAAACGCAATGAATTCGATCCATTTTTAAAGCGAATCATAACTGGAGATGAAAAATGGATTGTTTACAATAACGTTAATCGAAAACGATCATGGTCCAAGCATGGTGAACCAGCTCAAACCACTTCAAAGGCTGATATCCACCAAAAGAAGGTTATGCTGTCTGTTTGGTGGGATTGGAAGGGTGTGGTATATTTTGAGCTGCTTCCAAGGAACCAAACGATTAATTCGGATGTTTACTGTCAACAACTGGACAAATTGAATGCAGCCATCAACGAGAAACGGCCAGAATTGATCAATCGTAAAGGTGTCATTTTCCATCATGACAACGCCAGACCACACACATCTTTGATGACCCGGCAAAAACTGGGACAGCTTGGCTGGGAAGTTTTGATGCATCCACCATATAGCCCTGACCTTGCACCATCAGACTACCATTTATTTCGATCTTTGCAGAACTCCTTAAATGGTAAAACTTTCGGCAATGATGAGGCTATAAAATCGCACTTGGTTCAGTTTTTTGCAGATAAAGGCCAGAAGTTCTATGAGCGTGGAATACAAAATTTGCCGGGAAGATGGCAAAAGGTTATCGAACAAAATGGAAATTATATATTTGATTAAAGTTCATTCTAAGTTTGATTAAAAATGCATTTACTTTCTTTGAAAAAATCCGCAATTACTTTTGGGCAACCCAATATTTCAAATTTATTAAACTTTTTCATTAAAGAAATTTTGATTATAAAAACCATACCACATACTCTGTCTATCATTAAAAAAAACCGCATGCAATTTGGTGCACGCGACCGCTCCAAATTTATAGTTTAGATTATAATCAAGACGGGGTCACCTTTTTTAAGTGGAGATATATAGATATTTGCCCAAAACTACTCAATTAAAAAATATTTTATAATTTTCTTTGAAGATGAGTTCAATACCCCGAGGCTAGTGTGTTTTGTTTTTGTAAAACTGTCAACAAATTCTCAACTCAACAATTCCGTACCTCAACTGGGGGTCGTGAATACCCTAATAGTTTTTGTGTTCTCCGAATACGGCAACTATTGTGCTAACAAAAAAAATTGCGGGAAAGTTTACTTATGGTCAAAAAAGATCAATTTTTGCATCGTATAGTGACAGATAATAAAAAAAATGAGTCCCACACGAAAATTAGTAGTGGCTGTCCATGGGCAATAATTAAAAAAAAGGTGTGAGTGTAGATACACTCACGAGTCTTTGATGTAAAACATTATGCTTAAGATATTAGCTTATTTTCAAATCGCAATCTCTCAATGGTATATAAATCACCAAGGGCACTCTTTCGAAAGAAGAAAAATTACCGGGCAGTAGAAATCCAGAAAATCAGATCCCACCCCGATCCAACCAAGCTTTATCCCATTTTACATCCTGACTGGATCCCTCTCAGATTCTACGCTGATCCCCGTATATACCGCCTAGATCCTACCCAGATCCCACACAGATCTCGCCCACATCCCTTCCAGATCCCACCCAGATCGCAACCAGATCGCCACCAGATCCCACCAGATCCCTTTCAAATATTACCTTAGATCCCTTAGATCCCAACCAGACCCCAACCAAATCCCTTCGGAAATCCCATCCAGATCCCCCTAGATCAGACCCAGATCCTAACCAGATCCCATCCAGATCCCATCCCAGATACAGATCCCATCCCAACCAGATCCCTTCCAGATCCCGCCCTGATCCCGCCCACATACCACCTAGATACCGCCCAGATACCACCCCAGCTCCCACCCAGATCCCATCCAGATTCCACTCAGAGTCCAACCAGATCCCACCCATATCCCAAATACCACCAGATCCTACCCAGATCTTTCCCAGAACCCACCCAGTTGCCCCTTTTAGTATTATCCAACCTCTTATTTCCCCATTTGTGTCAGCACTCACTCCTCCCTCTCCTTTTCCCTTAAAACAAAATTTTTTGGGGTAGGTTTCTTTGTTTTTTTCTTTTTTTTTTTGTTGGTTTTTTTTGTTGTTTTTTGGTGAGCCAGCAAAGAACTGTAAATGAAATGTTGGGTGTTGGTGTGTGATCTCAAACTCTTCTTACTCTCTCTTACCTCTCTTAACTGTCTGCATCTCTCTCCGCCCCCCAGCACCAATCTTTCCCCTGCCAAAGCCACTAAAAAGCGTCCGTACCGAAATTAAAAGATATTTCACATCAAAAATTTTGTAAAAAAAATTTCACAATATTTAAATTTTTTCGTTTAATCTGGGGGCCCCCCGGAACTATTTCCCAACCGAGTTAAAATTCTTAGGTGCCACGGAAATTTCTTTTGATTGGTGTCGAACCTCCCGTGATTTGTTGGGAGATTTAGCAAAGCTCTTTTATCAGTAGCTCCCTCTGTCGATGGTGGATGGTGGAGCAGCCGTTATACCTTATGTTTGGCGTTAACAAATTTTTAAATGTTGCCTTATATTTATGCAGAATACGACTTAAATTTGAATTATGATTTGAAAATGCATTATAAAACATATAACACAATCAAAACATTTCTGTTAAACATCAAATTAACCCATAACTAAAAAGGAAATTTTTCGGCGAGTATTCAGCCCTGTTCTTAGAGACGAAACTTTAATTGGAACATCTGGTGTTCTAACTAGATTTTCTAATAAGAAAATAAAATCTCTCGAAGTTCTGCGGCACCAACGAATTTTTTGATAGATTTACTAACCAACCGTCGGCAAAATCTCTAGATATTTCTGTGGTACTCCCGAATATGAATTGTAGTATTGACTATAGCACAGGCTGAGCGTGCGCACAATACTGAAATCAGTCACGAAATTAAACATTTCTAATGCTCAGGCCTGAATTCAGCACTGATAAATTAAGAATAATAAAGAAAAATGTAATTTTAATATTAGCTGGTTAAAATGACCTTTAAAAATAGAACAATTTTTCATTTTTTTTTGGCAAGAAAATAAAAGCTTTCTTATGCCAAATATTATAATTGAATTAATATTAAATTAATATTAAATAGATTCAAAATGATACTAAAAAGGTAATAATGAAATGTTTTGTTATTATTTTGATATTTTTCAATGAATGAAAGCAAGCTTAAGCCAGCTCCAGGTCAAGTTATGTCAGTCATAACCATTGAAAACAGGAAGCACACCGCTCAAAGGATGTTGATTGACTATACAACTGTTTCCCTCCCGGTACTATCATCTATCATCAGTAGAAAAGTCGAGTTTGTCATCTTATTATTTTGATATTGGTCACAGTAAAATTGAAATGAAAAATATCAATTTTTCCTTGGTCGAAGTATAACTCAAAAAATACGAATTTTGACCTTATCAGGGTTCGGAATTGCTCTTTGCTCACAGCTCTCGGGAGCCAGCTTTCGCTCTCAGCTCACTACACTCGGCTCCTGGCTCTGAGCTGAGAGCCAGAGCTCGGGAGCTATTATTCGGCTCACGGCTCGTGAGCCACAACACGTGAGCCGCTCTCGGCTCGTGAGCCCCAGCTCTCTGTTCTGCGCCGGGAGCCACAGACTGTGTGGTTCGCGAGTTATTCTAACCCATTTACCGTAACTGTCGACTTTTAAAATCGCGAAATAATACCAAAGAGGATTAAAAATGGAAAAAATGAAGAACGTTAACACCAATCAAGTGAAAAATCCTGGAAGGATCAATGCATGAGCTCAATTTGAAGCTAACGGATCTCCATGGTAATAAGATCGCTAAATACTTAAGAAACTGCTTTTCAAGTTTACAAATGACCACACATAATAACATTGCCATGAATTTGACGATACTGACCCGTGATAAACACCATGGAAGACCAATGCTAAAGAATGTGGTCAAGATCATAAGAATCGTTTTAAACCACTTTTCGTTACTGACCAATCATTCAATCGCGGAAAATTACCAAAGAGGATCAAAAATAGTAACTATGCAAGACAAAATGTACTCCCTATCAAGTGAAAAATGCTAGGATCAATGCATAAGAGCCATTCGCTGCTAATGGTTCTTCATGGTAATAAGACCGCTAATTACTAAAGAAACTGCTTTCCAATACCACAAATTATAATAACATAGTAATGATTATGACACTACTGAACCGAGATATACACCATGGAGGACCAGTGCTAAAGAATATAGTCAAGATCACAAGGAACATTTCAAACCACTTTCCGTTACTGACAAATCATTTAATCGCGGAAAAATACCGAAGAGGATCAAAAATGCCCTCCCAATAAATCATATTAATTCTTGACCAGCGTCAATAGACGAGTCGATATAGCCATGTTTGTTTTGCATCACAGTTCAAGACATATTGCGTTTTTATTCTTTAGCATTGATCTTCCAAGGCGATTGTCGCGGTTCAGTATTGTCATAAACAGGGCAACGTAGTTCTGTGTTGACATTGAAAAGCAGTTTCTTAAGTAATTAGCGGTTTTTTTACCATGCATAGATACTATTTTTGATCCTCTTTGGTATTTTTCCGCGATTGAATGATTTGTCAGTAACGGAAAGTGGTTTAAAACGATTCTTATGATCTTGACCATATTCTTTAGCAATGGTCTTCCATGGTATCTATCGCGGTTCAGTATTGTCAAATTGATGGCAATGTTATTATGTGTGGTCATTTGTAAACTCGAAAAGCAGTTTCTTAAGTAATTAGCGGTCTTATTACCATGGAGATCCGTTAGCTTCAAATTGCGCTCATGCATTGATCCTTCCAGGAATTTTCACTTGATTGGTGTTAACGATCTTCATTTCTTACTATTTTTAATACTCTTTGGTATTATTTCGCAATTGTAAAAGTCGACAGTCACGGTAAATAGGTTAGAATAACTCGCGAAACACACAGTCTGTGGCTCCCGGCGTAGAACAGAGTACTGGGGCTCACGAGCCGAGAGCCGGTTGATGGCTCCCAGCTCACGAGCTGTGGCTCACAGCTCAGAGCCGAGTGTTGTGGCTCACGAGCCGAGAGCCGAATGATAGCTTCCGGCTCCCGAGCTCTGGCTCAGAACCTTTTGTTGCCATTGGCAGTATGGCGTCAGTTATATTTACATGGAAAGGTTTTATTACATATATTTAGTTTAGTTTTTGTTTAATTTAGGTCTAAAAAATTCGGCTGTGATTTGCTGTCTATATCTTAACGCTTCGAAAATATATCTGGCCACTGTGGTCCATTTCTTGCTCAACGAAGTTTGCTGCCAATACACAAGTTGTAATTCCCCCAGGATTGGACATTCGGCCAGGAAATGAAAGGCATCCTCTTTCTCGTGCATATTGCAAAGCGTGCATTCATTTAGTATACCATCTCTATAAGTCTTGAATTTCAGTGCCATCACACTCACATCAAGCGCGGAATATTTGCGAGATTACTTTTACTTTATAGCGGTCATTTAAATAATTTCGTTCGTTTAGAGAGAAATTCAGTTGTTTGTACAACCCCCTGCTAGTGCTTCTCTGGGCCTGTTCAATACATTATTCTCGAGTGCGTTCAGCTATGTGCTCCAGTTTTGTTTTAAACTAGTAGCCGGTAGTAACGATTGAATACGTTCTTATGTCTAGGGAAGTCCCTATTTCACTTTACAGGTTCATTTTATGTTCATGCAAAAAAACTTTTTTGGGTAAAATCCACTGAGAACTTCAAACGCGTTTTTCACAAAATATACTGTTTTTTTTGGTTATTCCAGTCTTTAAGTAAGTGAGCTATATGATATATCGATGGAAGACAAAACATTCTGTATTATCTGATAAAGACCCAGAACAAATTTGTTGCAAGTTTATTCTCTATCTTTGAAAAATGTGTCTTAAAATTATTTTAAAAAATTAACTGCAATATAAAAAGTTCCTTCGATTGTAAAATGACTGTAGATAAATACAGAAAATTTCTAGAAAATCCCTAAATCGTCTTGGACTCGTGCTTCCAAAGAAATTTTCACATTTATTTAAAAATAATTTACCGCTCATCGTTTAAACATCACTTTGGCACACAAGCAACATTTACTGCACACATCTCCAGACGCAAAACCATTTGCCCTTCTGCCCTTTTCAATTCAAAACTAATGCTTGAAAATCTCATTTGATGCCTGACAACTCAACAAAAGGGCACAGAAACCAGCTGTAAACATTTCAAACTGCTCAAAATCGTTTTAATTGATTTTTAAGCGCTCAATAATACGGATCCCGGTATACGGGTACCTCATTATGACACAGACACATAAAGGCAAAGGTGTCGACTGACAAATCAGAAAGGTGACAATGCAATTGAAAATGCAAGGAAAATGAATTTCAAACAAGCCGAGTTTTTAATCTGTCGCGCTGTCTAGAAAGGTGCAAAATAGAAATCCCAAGTATACAATGGACCAAAGGGCAGCAAAGTGTGAAAAGAGTAGCAAAACGGCGATAGAGGGAGGTAGGTAGGGACGCAGGGAGGAAAATTCAATCAATGCGACAGCTTAGAAATGCGTTTGCCATAATTTCAATGAATGATTGCAAAAATATTTCTCATTTCTCAATTTTATGGAGCTGCTTGCTGTGTTTTGTATTCAGTTTTTTGTTCGGTTTCTTTCAATTTCAAGGAAATGAATTTTTTGAAATGCGATTTGCCGGAGGCGTGAGAGGGCAGGGATGTTGACAGCAAGCAACAGCGTTTGTGAAATTCTGTTGGTCAGTGTAATTGACATCGATTTGATGTACTGCAGCACAGTAAACCCCTTTAAGAGTGTGCTTAAAGCATCTAATAAGAGTTTACGATATACCACAGCCGCAGTTCACTTCAGCAAAACTACTTGCCAAAGACTTCAGGCCTTTGAGGGCAATGCTCACTGTACATTTAGTGTACGTGCTGACAGTTGCGAAAATTCTTATAGATCATTGATTCTTGATAATAAAACTATCAGCAATGAAAACGTACCGCAGACTCCGAAGGACAGGCAGGCACAAAAAAAAACGACGAAAGCATATAAAAAACAATAAAAACTCAATAAAAGCAAACGCTCATGGCTTTTAAGGACGCAGGACAACGTCGTCAGAGATACCGACAAAGTGCTAAGCGCGGGGCAGGCCCTAAGACCAAAAACCTAGACGTGGTAGCTGGCAAAATGACAATAGATTTGATTTTCCAAACGCAACGGAAGCAGCGGGCCTGACGGGATGACGGCAGCCAAAGACCAAGACACACAAAGCAAACAATCAAAAAAAAAAAAAAAAGCGAAAGAATATAACAAAAATTGAAGACGGCAGTAAGGCAAGCAGGCAACTGGCAGGCAGTCAGCTAGCAAGCAAATAGTTGCACAGACAAAAGAGGCAGAAGCAGGAGGCAGTCACAATAAGCGCACATTTAAAAGTGTCAAATATCCTTTTTATGCTCTTTGGCCCCCGACCAACAACAAAACACTTTATTGATGCCCTACAGTCGGATCATCCATCTAGGGTATGTTGGATAAGCAAGGATTAATGCTACAGAAGAGGAAAAATAATTAGTTCCTCAACAGTTTTAAAAAGCTTTAAATTCTGTAGATCCTTTAGGACCACAATGGGTCCCAAACTGATTGATTTATTTCTGATCCACATTGAATCGGTTTAAATTGGGTTTGAGAATCGATTAACTGGCTACACCCTAAAGAAAGGAAACTTCAAAATGACACTATTTAAGCATCGGAATGCTATTGATATTTCGAGGGTATTACTAACTTGTATCAGGTTAACACTTTTTTTAGTATCAATTTGATACTAGGTCTTATCAATTAGATATTTCAATTGTCAAACTTTTAGTATAAATTTGATACTACCTTTTATCAATTTAACATTTTTCCTTAACAAGTTTGTCGTATAAATTCTGTGTTCAACAAACTAACATTTAAATGAAAACACAACATTTTAAAAACTTTTTACTTTTATTTTGAACTCTTACTAAATGTATTGAAATATACTAATAAAATTAAATCGTCAGGTGTTTATACTCTTTGTTGTGCACAAAAACTTAGGAAAAGTGTAAGCATTCCAAAACAATTTGCGTTCTACACAAATTGTGCACACAGAACCGCCTACAATTTAGCTCACAGGTGCCCAAACAGTGTGTCATAATTTGCTTTAGATATTTGTTATAATTTAGTGCTAAAAGTGTTATTCAAACTAAAATAACGACGTATTTTTAAAAGAATGTGTGATCAAATATATTTACTGATTGGAGAAAGCTCAAACTTCAAAGGACTCGTGGTCCATTCAATATCCAAATACAATCTCAACCAAAGTTTCATTTTGAGTTTTCGTTAATATA
This sequence comes from Lordiphosa stackelbergi, assembly GCA_018904235.1. Taxonomy (NCBI): domain Eukaryota; kingdom Metazoa; phylum Arthropoda; class Insecta; order Diptera; family Drosophilidae; genus Lordiphosa; species Lordiphosa stackelbergi. The sequence goes on from JAEIFU010000143.1 coordinate 157,785, forward strand.
CTACACTCTACTCATACTCTACCTAAAACTCAGCAACATTGGAGAACCTACTAAGGTTATTCAACTAATCCAAAGCTTATACATCTGCAACAAGACCGCAGTTTGGGATGGCCACAACTGGCCATCGAACCTTGGAGTGAAACAAGGTTGCTTACTGAAGCCCTTACTTTTCGCACTGTACGTCGACGATTTATCATCCATTCTGTCAGGGGGTGATCAACTGGGACCGGAACGAATCAAAGTACTAATGTATGCCGATGACATGATGCTTCTGACCAATGATGCCCGGGATTTGCAGCAAATGATCGACGCAATGCACTCGTACTGCCAAACGTGGGGTCTTCAAATTAACTGCGAAAAATCGAAGATGATGGTAATACGTGTCGAAAAGCAAGGACAGATACACTTGGAAACGGGTCTCCCAACTGTGTTTCTCCACACATTGCAACTTAATTTCGATTATATCAAGAAAACTATGCAAATGCCATCAACACGTCTTTCAAGAATTGTCACAGAACACTTATTAAAAGGCGTTGGACCACAATATAATGCAACATAGAAGACTACAGCACATGGAACCTTTGGCAGACACAAATGCTGCATAGCATAGGCAGCAGGGAAATGATTGGCTTTGAATCACACCCGTGAAAGTCAGTCTTGTGACACGTACAGCAAACTGGAATATAACTTAAGAGATAAAAATTATTTCAGTGACAATTTAGAGGTGGCAGCAATATTAGTAATTTTTCTAGCGAGAACGGAATTGCTTAACCTTAACAATATGCCACATATCTCAAGGCCCAGTCATTGCACTCTCTGCAACACCGTAGAGAGAGAAGATACCGCCCTTTTCTCGCTGTCCAATTTTGAAGGATCTCAGGTTCCTATACTGGGAAAAGGATGCTCTGCTCGACCAGGAAATGCACAAGCTCTTAAACTTAGTAAGTCGTAAGTAAGAGTCGTTGGGGCCAGTACATTAGGCGAAAGTCACTGATGATTTGGTAGAGGTACCAATGAAACAGCTGTATGACCACCTAGCCTCCTTTGTGTTGTGTTGTGTTCCTGCTTTGTGAAGTTATGTGCAAACATAACGAGACCTAGAGCCAGAGTACTATTAATGATCTTAAACGGAGGTAATTTCGTTCGCTCACTTCTTATCTCAGAGAGTGCCTGCAGAATTGACGCGATTTTTCAATGGACTATGAAGACATGTAACCAGAGATCGTAATCGATATCTCAGAATTTATAAAAATGTCACCTACATTTGGCTAACGGCAATATGCCACAGCCAATTTTTTTATTATCATTGTAAATCTTTTAATATTTGAAATATTTTGTCATTTTAAGATCCTTGTAACTATATACATAAATACACGCATTAATGGATATCAATAAAAATATATTAAATTTCTACTACTACTACAATTAAATGAAACAAGCAGAGCGACTCTGCGACGCAGTGGGAGGCGTGTCGAAAATTAAGGTTTAAGCAATACTGCAAATTTCTTTTTCACACACGAGCAACACAAGCTTTAAATGTTTCTCGCTAAATCAAGATAGGGTGTTTTCCCGTAATTGGTGTTGGTTTAGACACCTGCAATAATATATGCAATCAACATCGTCCATTAAGTCATCCAAATCAACTTGGTTTGGCTTACGAACTTTCCATCATTTCAACTTCAAGATGCAACTCACCTGTTGCATACTTCGTGTCCACACGGTTGTTGTGTTGGGCAGTAGCAAAGACACTACATATATAGATACCTCATCTCATACAAACTTTTTGTTTTAAGATCCAATGTCAGCTCCCAATAACAATCGCTTTTTGCAACTCATGCGACATCTTTAATATCTATAAATCTTTGTTCTCAGCCGTATAGCAGATTCGTAAAACGTATAGCTAAGTTTCAATATATGCAAATATCCTCGTAAGAGCAGCGAGAAGCAAAAAATTGGGATCCCAAGTCAGCTCCCAAAAACAATAGTTTTTCGTCATCTATAATATCTATAATTCTTTATAATATCTATAAATCTTTAGCAATAGTCAATTTAATAATGTGCCGCGAAAGAAACCTTTACAGCAGCTGTCTTTGTTTTGAATCTCTTGACTTGGGCGACATCTTTTAGTACACAGCGGCATTTTGGCGTGGTTTTTTATTTAAATATGTGTGCAAAAAACGACGACAGCAAGACTTTTCGAATTTTCGAACTAACAATCGTTCACATTAAAAATTTATTAGTTCCAAATTAACACTTTTGCGTATCAAATTTATATAATAAGAATCAAATTAATACCCAAAATATCAATTTGATACTCTCCACGCTTTTATTAATGATACTAGTTTCAGTTACAACTTGAGACAATGTGTATCAAACTGATATTGACACTTATGATTTTGGATGTAACTTTTCCCGTTTTATTTACAGATGAACCATTTAGAAACCTAATTGAACCGGTTTAGATTTGTTTCGAAAATTAATATTAGTTTTTGTCTGTAAGCCTTTCAGTTTTAGTTAAAATATGATAATCAAATGGTATTAAAACAGGTGAATCTTAATGGGAGTTTTGAACTCGATTCGGAACTCAATTTGTGTTACAAAAATATCAAATAACAGTTGAATCATTCTTGAACCACAGTAAAAGCCTTTTCATGTTTCAAAAATACTTTCATTATATTTTAGTTTGAGTGCAATTTACCCAAGTAAGCCTTTGCTAAGGATCAATCACAGTCTCATAAAATAATAAACTAATTCCCATTACTACGGTACTCATTCGTCGAACCCTCTGCTATTTACTTCTCAATCTTTATTTGGTTCTTTATCACGAAGCTGAGCAGAAAACTGTAAAGAAATGTTAATGCGATTTGATTTAAAGAATAGAGCTCAGAGAAGAAAAAAGGCAGCCAGCGGACAACCTTCCGATCCCAATCCCTAAACACAACAAAAAAAAAAAGACCCCTGGGGCAATCTACTACGACCCTGGGCATACATTTCCATATTTAAAAGGTTCTTTATGACTTCATTTCGGTAGCAGGTTCCTCGTTCTTCGCCTACAAACAATTAAGCGTTAATATTGCAAAGTCACAAAATTCCCCGTCCCCTGTCCTGGGGAAACGGGACAAGACCATTGTCCACTGGCTGTGACATTAATTTAATCCTTGAATGCATCTTTGACAGCATCATTGGCCGTGGTTGGAGGAGGTTACACCAACAGCTCACTCAGCCTTCGGTTGAGTTTTTGTCCCAGTTTTCCTTCGCCTCTCTCGCTCCCACTCAACGACCACGGCGTGTGGCATTGTCAAAGGAATTAGTTTTGTGTTTTTGATTTGCGGAAGGAGCTTGCGCCAGAGACAAGAGAACTCCAGCAGCGGTCTGTTGATTGCTTAAATAAATATGAGCCCAGTTCTGGAGCGTGCATCAGACAATGCCTTTGAGTCTATGAAAAGTCGTTTGCATTTTACATTTCCCGAGAAGAATGCGGCAGGAGATGGAGTGTAATTTGAGTTTTTGCCACTGACAGTTTTTGGGTACTTTATTAAAATATTTTCTGTGACACGGAGAGCGGTAATGATTCCAGAAAGGGGAGCTTGAAACGAGTTTTGGGTTTTGGGTTATTAGTTGCTGGTAGTTAGTAGTGTAGTGGTTGGGCAGCTGAAAATGAATGACAATGGTTTTTAAATGGAATTTAAAAACGGACAGCTTAAGCAAGGCTTTAATGTAAATGGTAAAGGATTATGCTTTGAATGCTCGATGAGTATTAGCTATAACTAGAGTACGCTGTATGCTTTATTACGGCCTTCTTTGTGTTTAAAATATTTCACTTAGAATTTTAATGCAGTGCGAATGATCTTACTCAAAAACTGTCTTTGTTTGTCGTTTTAATTTTCAACATTTTTAGGTTAAGAATCTACCTTTATTCGCTGGAATTTCTAAAAAATTTTAGAAATATTCTTGAACAGTATTAGGGGCGACTGGGCTTTTCATGTATAGCACTATCTGTCTTAGTTCTATCTAATTCTTTGTTCATCTAACACATGACAGCTATATGGAAGATGCGAAATCTGCCTTTCGCCTTTTTATTATTTTTTATTTCGCTCTTTTGTGTTTAAAATAAAAGGTATTTTTGAAAAGCAACCTGGATCCTGCGAACAGGCCAAGCCAAAATTCGCTTACCAGACACGACTATATTTCTTCTTTTTCGTCCCATAAAAGGTAATATTTAATTACATTTTATATGTACATAAATAGACAAGTGAATATTCTAAGAATGCTAAAAAGGCTCTTTCTTAACTATCCGATTAGATCAATAAAATCGAATAAGTTCAAAACAGAAAACAACTTCCTAAAACTCACTCAAAATATTTTAGAATTTCGAGATAGAAATACATAAAATTGATTTTAGGACTAATAATCCTAACCTCTAGGACTATGACTAGACAAGTAACTAATTAAGAGTGGATGTGGTACCGAAATGGGTCAATGGGAACCTAACCTATTACACTAAGATTTCTCAACTCCGCTTAAATTTTTTTTAAGAAAAGTGTCTTTTTTCTACTAGAGTGACATTGGGATTCGGCAGTAAACTGTACAATCAGAGAAAAATAAATAATTTCATACTTGGATCAAGAATGTTCGATGCTAGAAGTGCGGTTAGAATAAAAGTACTTGATCCAAGAGTGCTTTTCTTAATCCAAGAGTGAACTTTTGATCCTATATATTTTGATCCATGAGTATGGATCGCTATACACACCCACTTAGCTGGCTCTCTATGTTCAATTACTTATCCTCACTCTTGTCGTCTTTAAACACCAAAATGACATCGAATTAAGCTTGCATAAATGAACGTATTTCTTCAGAAAACTCAAATTTATTCGTTCTACTATTTTCTGAGCGTAGGTCCCAATAAAACCACAAGTTTCTAAAGATTTAGATAAGCTCAGCTTTGAAATTTTCAGTTAATTAATATTGCTCGTGTGGTTAGCAGATCGGTTACTTATTTCTGTTGTTCATATGGGATATACAATCCCGCTGTTGACCTGGCATAAGCGATATGAAAGAAGGCAATATACTTCTGCAGGTTTAGAGTATATTACAGTCGGGCTTGACCAACTTTCTTGCTTGCTTAAGATTACTCCGGGACAAATGTAATCCAATTCGGATTAAAATCGGACGAATCTTTGTTTTTGATAAGGTCAAGAATATCCGGTATTAACCTGTTTTCATTACCATTTGTGAACAGTTCAATCCAGTATGAATTGTTTTATTTTTTGTTTTTGAGTGCATGAATGGTAAATGATAATGCCTCAAACCACTTTCCGTGACTGAAATGCCCTTCTTTGCTTTTTCTTAATTTTTTACAGTTTTTGAACCAAAAAAAATAAGTAAAAACTTTTGTCGCTGTATGTGGCAAGTACGAAAGCACCCATAGAACGCGAACCTACACTCAGAAAATAATTTTTCTCCACTTAAGGATATCGCCCAAGCATAGAAATCGGCCGAACATTTAAAAAATTTTATATTTAAGAAAAAGTTTATTGAATTTTAGTAAAGATGCCTTAAAAATTAATTTTTTAGAAAAATATAGAAGTCTTGTCCACTTGAACACGGCCCTTGTTGCTCGCTAAGCGTCCACATCCCGAACTGAGAACATTCTTAACTATGGTTTCGACGCCTCGGATTGCTTATGGATAATAGTCTAAGTGGGCTAAGGCGCAGTCATCTGCCTGTGTGTCTCAGTGTTCTTCGAGGTACCGGGTTCAAGTCCCAGCAAAGTAAATAAAAAAAATGTTAATACCACCTTAGCATCAATCAGAGCTTTGGAAAAAGTGAGTGTAGGTGGCGGGGGTCCAACAAACACGTTTGGTCGGGGGTCGTCTCTCCCCTACAACACCCATTACAATATGTTTTTAATAAGTCTTTTACTGAACATCTTTGTCCAATCTTCAGCGGTCTTTGCCTGCTTGCTGCTAGCCAGTAGCTGCCTCCACATGCTAGCGTTTTAAAAAACTTGCAGTAAAATTTAGAACAAACTTTCTATAAAATAAGGCGAGTCGCCTTTTACCCTAACTAAATTTTGGGGCGAAAATTACACTTTTTAGGGCGAGTTTTTTTTAGTGTAGGATTTATTTCAATGACTGGGTGTGAGGTGATGCTTACAGAAGTTCTTTGTAACAGCGCAGATGAGAGAAGTATAGATAGCAGATTTGCTCAGTCCCTTTTCGCTGTCAGCTGCGCTGCTATTGCGCTCAGGTTCGATCCTCGCCCTGTCTTGCTCTGTCGCAGTTGTATTTTAGATGCGCTAAAGCATGGCTGATGGGTTGGAGCGTGACAGGGTTCAGACTGTTCGAGTTCGTGACGAAGACAGTTCGAGTTCGCGATGAAGAAGGTTGCAGTCTGAAACTAAACTTGGTTCGACTGAGCAAACGTGCAGTTTAGATATTAGATGGTCGTTGCTAGTAGCGAGTTTTGTTTAAGGTCCTCTTTTGGTCTAGAGGGCTAAATTTTACATGTTCTTTAAAAATCCGTGGAAAGAATCGGGAAGAGATTTTATAATTGTGTTTTTTTTTTGGTTTTTGGTTGTACAATTCATTATAAACAAGTGAGAAAGTCGGTCAAGCACGACTATAATATACTGTGTACCTAGAGTAGGAGCTGAATGCAGTGCTGCAGCTGCGCTCATCTCTACGTTTCTCTCTCTCTCTCTCCCTCTTCCTCTCCCTCTGCCTCTCTCCTCTCTCTCTCTCTCTCCCTCTTTCTCTCTCTCTCTCTAAGATTGTGGTTGTGAAAGGGTGGGTGCTCATAACTTGAGAGCCGCTCATCCGATCTTTTTCATTTCTTCGGCAAATCGATAAATATTGCTAATGACTAACCATCTCTAGAAGATACGAATCGTCTATCTACACAACTGTGGGAGATATGACGTTTTTTCCATATTGCGGGGGCGGGAGGGGGCGTGGCAAAAATTGAAAATAAACTTCATCTGCCTGCAAGTATAAGAAGCATTTGTTCCATACATGTCAAACCTCTATCTCTTACCATCTCTGAGATCTGTTTGTTCATACGGACGGACAGACGGACAGACAGACAGACGGACAGACAGACAGACGGACAGACAGACGGACATGGCTTTATCGACTCGGCTGTTGATGCTGATCAAGAATATATATACTTTATAGGGTCGGAAATGATTCCTTCTCCCTGTTACATACTTTTGCACAAACTTAATATACTCTATGTACTGAATGCGTGGGCTGTTCAAAAAGTTCCCGGGATCCAAAGTAGGCTCTTCCAAAAATAGATGTGTCGATGGTGCCCACGTTTTCGGGAGTTAGAATTATCCGAAAGCAAAACGGAAAACGGATTAAAGTTGGTAAGTATGAATGCCTTTATCGTCCCTACCAGAACTGTAAAAATAAAATTGAGTCTAAAAAAATTGCGGCCTTTTAAAAACGAAAAATCTATTTTTGACCATGTTGTCCAGTGTACAAAAAAATTGTAAAAACTTTTTTCTCAATGATTGAGGTAGAGACGATAGCTATGTTAATTCTGCGTCCATAAAGCCCTACATCATCAAAATCGGTTTGGTAGAACTAGAGAAAACGTGGGCACCATTTTGAAAAACGTGAATTCGAGAAAAACGCGTTCAAAGTTTGAAGTAAAGTGAAAATTACTTGTATTTGTGAAGACATTGGTCGACAAAAATGGCTGTAACTCCGAAAGTATTTAGAATTTTGAAAAATCCTTTTAGGATTAATATTTTTGAATATCTAAGCTAAAAAAGAAAAGAATAAAAAAAATTGTGAAAAAAATTTTCTAGGTCAGAAGATTGCCCTTAGCGTTGTACCGTATTACACGATGAATATTTTTCTTTTTCCTCCCACAAAGACCAATAATTTTAATTCCATTTGCACAGTTTCAACACACTGGCCCTCTGCGCTTCCTGCGGACGACCTCATCATTTGCCATTTAACATCAACTCTGCTTTACAACCTGCTCCATGTTGGCGACTGAAGCTTAAAAGGTTAGTTAATGAAGTCATTTTTAACTTGCTGCTTCCGTTTAATTGTGGGTCGACCAACCTCTGATGTCTGCTCCCCGAGTCCCTCTCTGAGTGGGGACGACCCACGTTGCATGTCAATTGCTGATGAGCTTTTAATAATGTTCTTTTTTTCGCCTTGCCATCGTAATTCTTCTACTGCGTGGCACTTGCCGCATAATTCGATTATGGTGCGGCGACTTTCAAGCGAATGCTACATCCGTAGGACGTAGCTGCGTTGCAATTTAATTAAGTGAAGTGCAAGTTGACAGAGAAGGTTTTGAGGAGGTGAGAGGAGCAGCCTTTTAGCAATTGCAAAAAAGGCCGCCGATCAGCCACGATTATCAGTAAATTGTTGGTACACCCACGATATGGAAATGGTTGTCGGCGACGACGAGGACACGTGCGGCTTCCTACGTTTGATGCAGTGCAAGTGAGAAGGCCATATAAGGGTAGCCATTCGGTTAGACACGCCCACGTAATTATCGCACTGCACGCGTCTGCTTGGGATCGATACGAAAAATCTCATGGTGTTGTTTACGACTCCCCTTGCGACCACACGTTTGGCTTGCGGTTATATCCCTGCCTTCCTGCCTGCCTCCCTACCGACCAGGTGGTTGGATCGATGCTGAGGCTTTTATTTGCTGGAGTTTTATTTAATTGAAATTTTAGTTTTTCCTCTTGGAATAATTGGTCTGTGTGTGTGTGTGTGTGTGTTAGGCTCTCTCTAATGGAGTTGTTATGTTATGTCTGCGACTACAGCAAAGTCAACTCAATTATGCACATTAGACAGGAGCTGAGTTTGGAATCCGTAAGTAAAGTGCAGCCCACTCTTAACGAATTCATAACCTCAACACTTGACTTGATTTCTCACTCACCGATTTTAAAGCTTAAGTCCATGAACCCCCTTCCTTTCCATTTGCTCTTCCTCTTGGATGGCCTTTTTGACGCCACTTTGCATTTTCTATTGGACCATTTTGAATGGCTTTTTGCCCTATTGACATTCCCATTGCGATTTGTTTTCAACTCACTTGACAGGTAATGGCAAAGCCGCGTCGCTCGCTGCGACAAGGACAATGGGAATACCCCCTTCTGGTGACCGTGACAAATTTTGCTTTAAAGACAAGGGAACTTGGATTCCACACAACTGCCACGAAACGTCAGTCAGGCGACGCCCTAATCCCCGAACCGAATTGAATGACGACGACCTTGCATTGAATAAATTGAATGCGTTTTCAATTTTTCCTTTATTTGTGTTTTTTGTTTTTAATAAAGAGAATCGAACGCAAATGCAAAAGGCATCGAATTACGAGATTCCGAAAACCACACGGCGGCAACTCGACGACGCTAGCCCATTATCCTTGATTTATGTGTATCCTGCTGGTCCATTCCGTCCTCCGCCCTCTTTCATAAACAATTTCAGGCTCGTTGTTTCGCTGGGCTGCGTTTACTTTTTGCCCTGGCAGCTGTGTGTCCTGCCAAAGTCAATGTTGGTCCTTCGTTTGTCCTCTCTCCCTCTCTCCCCATTCTTGTATCTGCCTGGGCTTTTGCATTTTAAAAGCAATTAGCAGCGAATTTTTTGGCTCCGCTGGTTGTTTGTGTTTTTTTTTGCCCAACGATTTTCAATAATAAAAGAAAGCAAAAGTTTTTTTTGTTTTGCGCTGCCAGCACACTTTTTTTTTTTTTTTTGGTTGAAAAGCTTACAACAAAATGGCGTGGTCATGTGATGTGTTCTGGATTGCCCTGATGAGTAATAACTCATCATCGGAGGAACAAGCGAAGCATTGAGTTGTGATTTACATATCAATGCATTTCATTTGTTGATTAGTTTTTAGGAAGTTACAAAGGTTCAAGGCTCGGCAACCATTAAAAGCTGTCAAAAGCAGTAATTTTTCAAATAGAAATAATGTTTGCTGGAATTAATAGAAATAACAGACTTTCGAATAATTGGTGACCCCGACGTCATCTCTTGAAATGGGATTTGTTTATTCTGGCATATTTGTTAAAAATTGGTGACCCCGACGTCATTTGACCAAATACAGGAGATGGCCAGTTGTCCCCAAATTATCTTCTTATCAAGTTGAAACTCAACTAAGAATTGCACCTCTCTTTTCACAAGTATCCAAGGGATTCTGCTGAATTTCAACACAATTATTGCTTAAGCATATGAGTTCTTTCCTTCACTTCAAATTAACCCCTCTTTTATTATACTTCCATTCAATAACTACATCTAATTGACTTTGACATTTGAGGGTTTCGTAAAGCCAAAACCGAAATCAATTTTCATAAATATTAAGACAGCCGCATAATTGATGCCCCAACCACACTTCACGGAAAAAATTCACATAAAGAGGGAGAGAACTATTTAGCATTTCCTCCTCTTGCCTACTGCCATCGTGATAGTTGATTGATTGATGAAACTCACAACTGGCAAGTCCGAAAATCGACTTGACACTAGCCTACAAACATTGTCCATAATTTATTATCTATTTACAAAGCATTTCGGCCATAAATTTATATGCCATTTTTGGTCTACGTCTCAGACTCATTTTCTGCGGCTACATCAAAATGACTACTAATTGACGGATTTCCCCTACTTCTTTGTTTTGGCTATTTTCCGGTTTTGGTATTTTATTTTGTGCGGCGGGCTCTGTGGTAGATTAAAATCATTTCTGGCCTTTTTACTGTGCATTCAAGTCGATCAATCATTTGATTGACGCCACCTTGCACACAGCACGAAGGATGAGAATGAGGATGTGTTTGTGTTTGCACTGGACTTACTGAGAAGTGGGGGCGGAATGGAAATGGAAATCGGAAAAAGTCAGCGGCACCTGTTTGGTAAAAAAAAAAAAAACACAGCAAAAAGTTGTTTGGTCAACAAGCTGGCGCTGGGGAAAGAGAGAGAGCATCAGTCATCAAGGTGGAGTGGAGGGAGTGAGAGTACTTTTAGTAAAAGTCAGCCAGTATAACAACATTTACTTTCAATAGTATGTTTTAATAAGTACATTACATCGGGGTCACCATTAATTTGAAATTAATGATATTAACAAATTAATACCACAATCTCTGACTAGATCAGCGTAGGGCAACTGTATAGCCCTTCTTACCGGCGCAACCCGGCCCATTTTTATACACTTGAAAAGTGTATTATAATTTTGCCCAGAAGTTTGCAACGCATAGAAGGAATCATCTCCGACCACATAAAGTATATATATTCTTGATCAGCATGACGAGCTGAGTTGATATAGCCATGTCCGTCTGTCCGTCCGTCCGTCTGTCCGTCTGTCTGTTTCTACGCGAACTAGTCCCTCAGTTTTGGAGCTATCGAGCTGAAACTTTGCACAGCGTCTTCTTTTTACTGCACGCTGCTAATATGTCGGAACCGACCGGATCGGATGACTACTTCTTGTAGCTGCCATACAAATGTTCGTTTGAAAAATGGGTTTTAGTGAGAAAAACTGGTTTGTTCTCAATATTATCGCTCTCAAACACGGTCATGGGTAATTTGTCATGTTTTTAAGCTGATTTGGGAAGTTTGGTCGAAGTCGCTAACCGTTGTTACAAGCTATTTCAAGTGTATCAAAACTTTGGTACAGACGAAGTTAGCTTTGCCTTTCTCGTTTCTCTTAACACACAACAAACACGCGCTGATCGACAGCAAATGATGAGAAAAAATTGTTGCTGTACCCTTTCCGTTATCTTTGTTGCCTACCGCTGGACTAGATTGAGGAAACAGCAATATCAATTCTGCAGAAGATTCAGTTCAAAGGCTTGAATCCATTGTTAATCCTAAGGTTCAACTCGCGCACTAGAAAACATTTTGCCGTTAAGACTTTTAAAACTGTTTCGGGGCTGTTTTCGACTGTTTCTGAAGCCTTGTTAATCTGTTGCAAGTGCTTGTGCTTCTAATGCGTTTGAAAGCGGAGTATTGCCGTCAGTCCAATTAGAATGTGAATGGTTATCCTTCAGTGAATTGGGAAAGTAGCTGCAAATTTTATACTGAACCCGACTCGGAATTCGGAACAGGGCCGTATGCTAGTTCGTGTTTGTTAAGAGTATATTTTATAGGTTTCTTTTAAAAAGTGATTTTTTAGCAGCTTCCGGATTTTATTAAAAATACTGTGAACTCAGAAAAATGGGGTAACGACATAGCTCCGACGACATATCTCCGCCGTTTTCCAAACGACATATCTCCGCGCGGAGATATGACGCTTTAAAACGACATAACTCCGCGCGGAGATATGTCGTTTGGAAATCGGCGGAGATTTGACGTTTTAAAACGTCATATCTCCGCCGTGTTACAAACGACATATCTCCGCGCGGAGGTATGTCGTTTCAAAACGACATATCTCCGCCATGTTGCAAACGACATATCTCCGCCGCGTTTCAAACGACATATCTCCGCGCGGAGGTGTGTCGTTTTGAAACGTCATATCTCCGCCACTTCATAGACGACATATCGCCGCGCAGAGGCGACATAATTTATCAGCAAAAATGTTGCCAAATTAAAACTGTATAAATATTTTAACAAGCTAATACATTTTTTAACATGTTAAGATCATATTAGCCTAAATATTTAATTTTTTTTTATTAAATAATAATAAAATAAAATAAATTAAAATAGAATAAAAATATTTACTCTAATATGATCTCAACTTGTTAAAAAATGTATATGCTTGTTAAACCTTGTTCAGAAAAGTTGTTTGGTATCTCAAAAGCTTCACTTTTGCCAAAGAAAGTATGCGAAAATTTCTGATTTTTTTAATGTTATACTCGAAAAAGTAAAAAAAAATACGTTTTTCAAAAAAAGTTTTTGAAGAAATACTCCCGGAAAACACGAGTTTTTTAAAAACCTTTGTAAAACTAATTTATTCTGCGGACTATCAGCTACAACTTTGCTGAAGACAGTTTGCAGCTATCACCAAAACTGAATGAGCTGTTTGCCCAAAACTAATGACACCTTTTTTTGTTGTCACACCCAATTTCCAAAACTTTGAGGGTCCACAAAAAGAAAAGTGCTACCAATCTAGCCAAACGCTGATAGGGTGACCCAGTTCGGGTAGCTCTATCGATTCCGCATAGTGTAGTTCGCTAGTTTTTTTGACTGTTGCACTGTGATATCTGATCTTGAAATGAAAATTTTAGGGATTGTAGATATTGCGAATATAAATGAAAGTTTTAAATTTGAACTCAACATTTGAAAGATTATAGGAATTATTTAGCATATTTTGATCGGAAATGATTTTTATTTGATCGGAAATGATTCCTTCTGCCTGTTACATACATTTGCACGACTTTAGTATCCTTTTTTTTACTCTACGAGTAACAGGTCTAAAAACAAAATTTAAAGAAAGTTTTTACAAATTAATTCCTTTATTCATTTAAGATTACAATCGTGGACAAAAGTATTTTGACCAAAAAAATTCATAAATAATCCATTATATCTTTAAGGCAAAAAATCCTAAAATTTTGAAATTTGTATCGAATACTGGTAAACAAGTAGGCTTTCAATAAATCATAAGTAGAACACAACAAGTTGCTTAGGCTAGAAAATATAAATCAAAATGTGCAAATGGAACTGGACAAAAGTATTTTGACAGAAACTCAAAATAAGTTTATTCTTAGCACAGAACCTAAAATGGTAAAAAATTCATTGTTTCTTATCAAGTTTTTCACGCTAAACTCGAATCTGGCTTTAGAAATTCCATATCTCTAATAGATTAACTGTAAAATGGACATAAAAATGCAGAAAATGGCTTTTTTGGCCATTTTGAAAGGACCCTATATCCTAGAAACGGATTATTTTTCAAAAAATGTCAAGTTTAGTACTCAGTTGTATCTGTAAATTGTAGTTTATACTTTATTAATTTTTATAAGATATAAGTTCGTAATCGATCTGCAAAGTAAGGCCGATTTGTTTTTTTTTTTTTTTTTTTTGAAAATATTTTCTTTGCAAATGAGTATATTTACCGGGTATATAACAATCAGGCTTTCTTTCTTACTAGCTTTAACAATAACTATTTATAACCTGTTATATGCTTATTAAGGGTAACCTTGTCATTTTTTAAAGGTTTAAAAAAATTAAATTACACAAAAACAGTAAATGATATTAACAAGCGGTTTGTATTCGATAGGTAATCGGTTAAACTAAATTTATAAATTTTTGTTGTTGTTGCTCGTGCGGTTGTTTATGTATTTCGGTTCAAAGTTGGCCAAAAAATTAAATCCTTGGCCCATGGTTGCAAAAATTGAAAATAAGAACTCAAATAATTAATTTATGACAAATTTATCATTACCCACTGTGGCAAAAAAAAGTAGAGAGAAATATGAATGTCTGGGCAACGGAAAAACAACTAAATTTGTCTCACAAACCAACATTTTTGTTTATCTTCTTTCGTTGTATTTTCCGGTTTTGTATTTTTAATTGGTTACAATCGACATATCGCCGCGAGGAGTTATGTCGTTTTAAAACGTCATATCTCCGCCGATTTCCAAACGACATAACTTCTAAAACGTCATATCTCCGCCAGAAAAAGCGACATATCCCCGCCGGCAAAATGTATATGTCGCTATGCCAGAAAAATGTATGAAATCTTTATTTGAATTCATAGAACGATCTATATAATCTATATAATTTAACGTTTAAAGATGATTTCATGTAAATGTTGACCGCGGCTGCGCCTCAACTGGTTCATAAGCTGGGTCCAATTTTGACAGACTCGCTTCAACATACCGGCCGGTATGTTACGAAGAATTTCTTCAATATTGGCTTTTAGTGCGTCAACTATTGCGGACTTTTCGCTATAGACATGAGCTTTAATATAGCCCAAAAAATTACTAGATTTAGTTATATCGCATGATCTAGGTGGTCAATTCACCGGACCCAAACTTGAAATAAACCGTTCACCGAACTCGTCTCTCAATTGGCCCATTGTTTCGCGTGCTTTGCGGCTTGTGGCACCGTCTTGTTGAAACCACATGTCAGCCAAGTCGAGCTCTCCATTCACAGTAACGTTCCTGCCTTCGTCATCTTTAGAAAAGTACGGTCCAATGATGCCACCAGCCCACAATCCTCACCAAACAATGCATTTTTCGGGATGCATTGGCAGTTCTTGCAATGCTTCTGGCTGCTCTTCACATCAAGTACGGCAATTTTGTTTGTTCAGATATCTATTCAACCAGAAATGAGCTTAGTCGCTGAACACAATTTTCCGATTGTGGCCCATTCACCAAAAGTTTGCCGTTGTGGTAGGCACCAGCTGTATTTTAAAAGTTTTTATACCCAAATCCATAGGCAAAAATTTCCACTTAGTGGAGTAACAGAGGCCCAATTACTGCGAACGGCGCCGAATCGATCACTTACGGTCATTAACAACACTGGCGGATACAGCTGCGACATTTTCCTTCCCTCGCACTCGTTTTGGTGGTTTAATGTCCAATAATTGAGTCACAAGTTTCAGAATAGCCGCCTCTGAAGTTCGCCCAAACTGAATTTTGATAATAAAATTCTATAATTTGCAAGCGTTGTTCGTTTGTAAGTCGATTCATGTTTAAGTTATAAACCAAACTGTACATGTTTGACATGTGACACGAAAACAGCTGATCTGCCCAACACAGTGTTGCCGAAAAGTTGCTATAAAATCACCCCTTATGTTCGTAATAAAACCACGAACTTTTTTCTTTCCATAAATCTAAATTAAATACTCGAAAAATGTAAATTTAAAAATATTTGAAATACTTTCTCAGATGTAAAGATGAATATCTAATCCTTGACTACCACTTAACTGCTAGCTTTAAGCAAATTGTAAATATTACTGGGCAAACACGAACGTCCTGTCTTAATGAAGTTTTGAAACGGAAAATTTTTGTTTCAAGTGCAAAATTTCTTTAGTTCAATTTCAGATATGACGGACTTTGTGAATGTAGGGCTTCGGTTTTGTGCTGATTTGCTACATTTTAATTAATTTTAAGATTATTTAAATATTTTTAAGATTTTTTAACATTCTAAATTTTGATACAGTATTTCACATAAATAGAAACACTTTCTAACAGCACATGAGCATCAAAGCAAAGCCAAGGTGTTTCTAATTATATGAAATACTGTATCAAACCGATTTTTTCCGTATGGGGCTTAAGGAGTATGGTAAAGATAATTGAAGGATTGTAAATAAATTAAAAATTAAATTTAAAAAATTATAAAATTTCTCAAATATAAAGTTGACCACACAGCTCTAGGAAATACTTAAATCTGAGCTAGGTAAGCTAGGTTTTCACAGGTTCTAAGACATCCAATGCATTTTATACCTTCTAGTAACTCCGCCAAAGATCTATACCTCAACAGTTATTATCCAATTGAATTTATAGTGTGAACATTTTATCATGAACCATTCCACACGAGTCAAACTCTTCTTGTCCATCTCTCTTGCTTGATAAACACTCTTTTTTCCTGTAAGTCCATAAACCCATCCTTCCTCTGCTCGACCATTTGCCTTTGGCTCACTCCTCTCTTTTAACCCACATGGCCCTTATATCACTCAAGTTGAGACCCATATAAAGTACTCACCGAAATGTTCAAATAACGTGTGCACATTGCCATGCCCATTATCGGTAACATCAGCGTCCATCAGAGTGCAACCAACAACAGCAGCACCAGCAACATCCCATCAACAAGGCACACACGACACTCTTGCCCTATTCGGTGCATCAATGATGCAATCCACGTGCAAGTTCTTTTTATGTTTTTTGCCTGCACCAAAGCATCTCATATTGAATGCGACAGGAAAATTATGTCCACACATTAAATTGACGCTGGTCGTTTTAGTTGCCGTGGCAGATGGCAAGGGGGGAGTTGTAGTCGCACCATGGAGCGGAACTACGAGTACAAACACTCGCTCTTGTCAACTTAATTTATGCTCGATTCCGTATGCAGGCAGACCACCTCAGCCTCACCCCTGCTCCAGCGGGCCGGTCCTGCCGCATTTGGCAAAGACTGCTCCGCCATCGATCTCGGTGTATGTACGCTCATCATTGGCCCGGGCAAGTTGTGGCGACATTTTTCATGTCTTCATGTGATCGAAGGCATAAATTATGCCAACGACGACGACGACGAAGTCTACGGCAGAGATCGCAGATCGCATAGAGCCAAAGCAAAGTCAGCCCGTTTGTCTCTGTTGCTCGTGGCTTTCAATCTTTGTGTCAACAGAAATTATTTTTAACAGCAACTACAGCGGGCCCAGAAGCAGCGACAGGAGAACTGGATGGGGCAGTACAAGACATTGCCTTGCATGAGATTAATTGGCTCTGATTACAAATGTTTTGTATGGCCAGTCAAGAGGCTCAAATTGTATTGTAAAATATGCATTTGGCTCGATTAATGTTAACTTGTGATAATGGCTGAAATAAACAAAAGATTCGCAATTGATTTTGTACTTGAATTTGCAATGCCAACGGAGGAAAATATATAGTTACGAAAGTTGACATTCCGCAATGATCGAGAGTTGAGTGATGGGTTTGGTACGTGAGCTGATTGGATAATGTGAACCTTGAAATTGATACACTCATGTATTTCAGAATATCGCATAGTTTATCAATTTTGCTCAGTTAGTTAAAAGACAAAAAAAATGAAAATATTGTTTGTTCTTTCAATTAGAAAAACTAATTTTTAAATTTTCAAGAAGCTCGCAATCTGCAAAAAATCGAATAAGATACCTTTAAATGAGATTAATAGTTTCAAAAAATATTTTAAATCTCGCAACTTATACCCTATACAGTTCTCTATAATGCTCAGCTAAAAAATCGCTATGTAGACTCAGTAAAAATTTAAAACAACAAAAGCCGATAAATTTATTTCACGACCTCGCCGTTTTAAGTCGACGGTCTAAGCGTTTGCACCATTGGGTTTTTTGCATGCTGAGAGCTCTTCCTGTGACTGGCGGCAACGCCGCAAGTGTTGTTGATGGTGCAGCGAGTAAAGTTGTCATGACGTGTGTTCAGTGCCCCGCGGTCCTTTCAGGCGGGGAAGGTTAAGATAAAAACATTATTTTTTTTTTAATTCTCCAGAAAGCAGAATATTCTCTACTGAACAACCAACAGAAAATAATTCAATCTTTTTCAACACTATTTATAACAGATTTGGTTTAAATTGAGAATATATTCTTGGGATATTTGACAACGTTTCATCTGTGTTTCGAAACTATTATTATAGTCAGAATGGATTTAATCTCAGTGTAGTTACTCAGAATTTTTTACATTTGGAAATATCATAAGCAATACAAAGAGATATCGATATTCGAATCCTACTTTGTATGATCTACTAATTACACGCTGATTAATGTTCAAAAACAGATCAAATGTTTTTGGAGCGAAGCTCTTTTAGGGACGGTCAACTAGGGGACTAAAACCAGATAAATATTGTCCTGGCGACAGATTCTTTTGGGTACTCCTTCACCATTTGCCGTGGCAGCAGGTGGGTTGTGTGTTTTTGGAGTGGGAAAGTGCGCAGGTAGGAAGAGGGGTCAACAGTGACTTGTATATGACTTGACTGACAGTGACTTAATAGTGACTTGACAGTGACTTGATAGTGACTTGACAGTGACTTGATAGTGACTTGACAGTGACTTGACAGTGACTTGACTGTGACTTGACTGTGACTTGACTGTGACTTGACAGTGTCTTGACAGTGACTTGACAGTGACTTGACAGTGACTTGACAGTGACTTGACAGTGACTTGACAGTGACTTGACAGTGACTTGGCAGTGACTTAATAGTGAGCTAGCAGCGAGTTAACAATCGTCGTAAACGTCTTCGATCGTACCGGGCGTCCCATGACACCCACTCCTGATCAAGTCCTTATTGAAGCAATTGTATATCTCTACAGAGGATATATTCTTGATCAGCATGACGAGCTGAGTCGATTGAGCTTCGTCCGTCTGTCTAGTCCCTCAGTTTTGAAGCTATCGAGCTGAAATTTAGCATTAAGTCCTCTTTTGACTGCACGCTGCCAATGTGTCGGAACCGTCGGGATCGGATGACTACTTCCTTTAGCTGCCATAGAAATAATCGGACGTAAGATGGGTTTTAGTGAGAAAAACTATATTGTTTTCAATATCAGCGTTCTTAAACTCGGTCTTGATTAATATTATATGTTTTTAAGCTTATAGGGAGCTTTTTTATTTCGGCACACACGAAGTTACTAATAAATTGTAAGATTGGGTCACGTAATATAAAACAAATCATAATTTAAACGTGATAAATGAGCTGCAAAGTCAATTAACTTAACTTTAGCTTAATTTGATACCATCCTCTGGATAACTTTAATTTTCGAAACTCTCAAGCTATCTTATCCCATTTGCATTCTTAACGCATCAGACTTTGCGGCTTCTTTTGCAAAGATCAAAATTCCATTGTTTCGCCGCAAAAGTTGACGCGACCGCGTCATCTTCCTCTCAACTTCGAGCTTCCAACTCGAGCACAAGAAATACCTTAATAGTTTATTAATGATTTTGCTGTGCTGTTGCCCTCCCCGCAGTCCTAGAAATTTATTATACTTAATGTAAGCGGCTCTACGAGAACTCGAACGGTAAACTATCTGCAACTTCTTTTCACTGTTTTTTAAACCAATTATAAAAGTATTCAGTGCCCAGGAAGGAGGTCGGTCGGTTGAGGGTGTTTTGCCTGGCAACACTTCCTGCCCGGCGTCTATGAAGCCATCATGTGGAAAAACACTTAATTACTTTAGAAGAGCTTGCATACAAAAGTGTAAAGTGCCCGGCCACGCCCCCTGGTTCCCCAGCCTTCGATCATAAACAGTTAACTAACTAGTAAAGTAAAATGGGGAAGCCATCAAAGGTTGCCCACCTGGTGGTGCCTCCTTGAATGCCTGACGTGTAGTCGTATTTAAATTAGATTTACCTGAAATCGTGCGTGATTGTCAGAGTCTAAAAAGGTGGCGGAGGAGGTGGAGAAGGAGGCGGAGGAGCAGGAGCAGCACACACCATTTCCATTCTCAAGAATTTTTGCGTGTGTGCACACTCGAAAAACTTGCAAATTGGATTTTGGTCGTGGAACTTTGAGTATTAAAGTTTTTCTTCAAGGCTTACGACAATACATGGTACACGCTTTCTATGAGTGCAGCAAACGCCCACAGAGTCTTTAATTTAAATCAAGTCGAAATTTCTGGGTCAATTAAGTTGAAGCATCATTTGGTCTTAATCAATTATATAAAGTCAGTGACAGCAAATTGTCTGAAGGGGCTCTCCAAAATGAATGCATTCTGTTTTGTTTAAAACTTATGTGGCTTTTTTTAAGGGAGGGAAAAAGGAAATGAATAATTTCGGTCAGTGTCAGAGCAGTTGAGCAGAATGATTTGTAAATTTGTCTTAATCAGCAAACGAGTGATGGGAATTGCTCCACCCACAATGACAAACATAAGTTGACTCATTCTCTGTTAAAGTAAAAAGCCTTTTTTCTGGTTGTTCATAAATTATTTGAAAACAGATTTAGATTTTTTGAAATTGGTAAAAGAGTTCTTGATATGTCTTAAAATTAAGTTACGTTTTAAGTGTTCAAATACAAATGTTATTCAAAAAATAACATTTTTAAGTCTGGAGTGACCCAATTTGAGATTGGTATATACAGTGCAGCTCATTTGAATGGGTTCGAAAACTGTTTTTTATATTTCTCTCTTAGAACCTTCATTTGTTCGCAAACGAAACAGCAGACAAAAGTAAAGGGATTTGTGCAACGGTAAACAGCATATTTTGGTCCATTACGATTGTCATCTATAAAATCTTCATGATAATCTAAACATTATTTAAAATTATGCAAATGTCTGATCTTCACCATCTCTTTCACCTTGTGAATAATATTTTAAACTTATAAGAAAATAATTTTCACCATTGTTTATAACTTTTGATCTTTCACATCCGTCTAATTACCCGATTTCATTATAACCAAAACGCCTTATAAAATAATTAAAATTTCGCGATTTTTCGTCTATTTACCCATCTTCACGACCATCTAAACTCATAAGAAAACTTTGCCAATTTCGCGATTCTTTTGAACGATTCGAACACACCTCCTATTATCCCGTCTGGTCATCCCATCTTAGTCGAGGTCTCCCCCGCCTGCCTCTTCCTCCGTAGTCAGCCGCCTTCGAATAATAAGCTTTTCTTACTGGAGCTTCTTCGTCCATCCTGGTGACATGTCCTAACCAGCGCAGCCGTTGTTGCTTTATGCGCTTGACCAGACAGGTGTCCCCGTCAGAGCTCATACAGTTCGTCATTATTTCGAATGCGGAAAACATCGCCAACTTTTAAAGGTCCATAAATCCTCCGAAGAATCTTTCGTTCAAACACGCCAATCGCCGCTTCATCCGCTGCTGTCATTGTCCATGCTTCTGCGCCGTATCGCAGGACTGGGATGGTAAGCGACTTGTATAGTGCTATTTTTGTTCCTCGCTTGAGGCCTCTGCTCTTGAACTCCCTACTGAGCCCGTAGTTGCATCGGTTTGCAAGAGTGATCCTTCGTCGGATTTCCAGACTGATGTTGTTGTCGCTGGTTATCGTCGTTCCGAGGTAAACAAAATCCTCTACAACTTTAAAGTTGTATTCTCCCATTGTAACAGATTGTCTAAGACGCAAGGACTTTTTGTCCGCGGATACAAGGTATTTCGTCTTGTCCTCATTTACCGCTAAACCCATCAGTTCCGACTGCCTCTCAATCTCTGAAAACGCCCTGCTTACCGCCAGTTCGTTTTTGCCGATGATGTCGATATCATCGGCATATGCGAGCAGCATTAGATCTTTATAAATAAAGGCGCCCGTTCTGTTGGCATGTGGGCACCGGCGCAGTATATATTCCATCAGTAGATTGAAGAAGTCACACTATAAAGTATCGCCCTGCCTAAAACCTCTCTTGGTATCAAATGGTTCAGAAAGGTTCTTTCCTATTTTGACGGAGCTTTGTGTACTTCTCAACGTCATCATGCAAAGAAGAACGTTTTTTTCTGGTATACCAAGGGTAGACAAGGCTTCAAAAAACCTTGACCTTATCGGCGTGTCGAAGGCTGATTTATAATCAACAAATATATGATGTGTGTTGATGCCTCTCTCATAGGTCTTCTCCAGGATTTGTCGTAGTGTGAATATCTGGTCTGTGGTGGATTTACCAGGTCTAAAGCCACACTGATAATACTCGTCTTGTTACCCTTCTATTTAACCGTCTTTATGACAATCTAAACTCTTAAATGACTTCTGCAAAGTTCGAGATTTTTTGGACCGCTTGATGTACACCTTCTATCATAATAACTTTCTTGCAAATTTCGCGTTCTTTTGGACCATTTGATCTACACCTCCTATTTACCTGTCCATTTACCAGTCTATTTACACGTCTATTTAACCGTCTGACAGTGACAGTAAAATTTCGAGATTTTTTGGACCGTTCGATTTACACCAGCGGGCCAATTAACCTTAGAAAAA
The DNA here is from genome assembly GCA_018904235.1 of Lordiphosa stackelbergi. NCBI lineage: Eukaryota > Metazoa > Arthropoda > Insecta > Diptera > Drosophilidae > Lordiphosa > Lordiphosa stackelbergi. The sequence goes on from JAEIFU010000143.1 coordinate 180,298, forward strand.
TTTGTTTTGGTTCAATGGGGGAAAATCGACTATCATTTGGTCGAGCAGTGTAAGTGGTGTAACACTCACGACTTTGTATTATAAATATATAGACTAGCAAATAACCCCTTCGCGATTCGCTGCGCCTTCAACAGTATATAACCAATATCAGCCCACATCCCACCCGCCCACTTTCAAAACAACTTACCACGCCCGACGCGCTTCACTGCGCCTCACCCCCCTCCCTCCCACCCACTCTACACCCAATTCCCCCAGTTCCCACTCACTTCCCACCCATTTTCCGCCCATGTCCCGCCCGCATACCTTCCACATCCCACCCATATCCCACCCACTTCCCACCCACTTCCCTCCCACTTCCCGCCCACTTACCGCCCACATCCCACCCACTTCACAACCACAACCACTTACAATCCACTTTCCACCCACTTAAACAACAAACCACCCACATCCCATTCACTTCCCAGTGGGCATCCCGGCGTTATTTCAAACATCGGAAAATGAAAACACAATGAATTCTCATTTTCACATTACAAACCGAGTTTCAAGTCAATCGGGTGAAAAATAGTATTTTTCAGCAGAATTTTCCGGGAATTTTCCGACCGTTGGGTCAAATTTTCCCGGAAAATCGCATTTCAAACTATTTCGTATTCTGTCCTTACAAACCGAGTTTCAAGCCAATCGGATGAAAAATAGTTTTTGCATACAGAATTTTCCGGCTATTTTCTTGTGGCCCGATTTTCCAAAATCGGGAAAACACGTGTCAAATTATTTTGCGTACTACGCTTACAAACCAAGTTTCAAGTCAATCGGATAAAAATAACATTTTTCCCATACAAACTTTTCCGACGCCTTTCCGGGTGGAATTTTCCAAAACCCCGTCTTAGTACGCACTTTCACCACTAACAGAAACTCCTGTCCAAATTTCAGCTTTCTATCTCTAACCGTTTAGGCTGTGAGATGATTGTCAATCAGTGAATCAGGCAGAGAATCAGGACACTGTCTTTTATATTTATAGAGATTTATAGAGATGAACCAATTTATGAAAAAATATGTTCAGTTCGTGGCCACATCAACATCCAGAAGACTTATCATCAGAATAGCTTCAAATTCTTATCATTTTGCTGCCAAAATCAGATAAGAATGCAGTTTCTATCCAATTCATAGGTAATGAATTATTACTTTATCAGGTCTGTTCCCAATTCTACTTTGGTTTTCGTATGAACGTTTAAATTAGACGTTTTACTTGCAGAATTTTTATGGAAGGTGTCTAGGAAATTTGTGGTTACTATATCAAGGCTTTGTTTTTTTTACGAATTGATTACACTAGGCCTTGAACTGTCGGTTTAAACTGCATGAGCAATAGAGCTTTTACTCAAACCGGATCTAGTAACCGTAGATATAAATGTCACCTTCCATAAAACCTTATTAACATTGAGTTTGAAGCTTAGTACTCAGACAAACTAAATCGTCCGCTAGCGGAATCGACAACTTATTCCGATGGGTGGGCCCGTGTACGCTGTAGTGTGACTGTTCAACGCCAAAACACCACCCTTCACCAAAATACCACCAAATGTGAAACGGTCACACTGCGCTGATTTGCTTCATTTGATTTTAATTAATTGTTTTTGCAGATATTTAGGTATTTGTGGAGGATATATGGTATGTAGAAGACATGGGCAATGCAAAATCTTACCATTGGTTTCAAATTATACCAATCGACGATTTTTGTCGAGCTTTTGCAGCTGACATTCCGACGGGTGGGTGTCGGAAAAATTACAAGCACTGTCCGTCTGTCTCTTTCTACTCAAACTATTCTTCAAGTTTTAGGGCTATCGAGTTTAAACTTTGCACAGAGTCTTCTTTTTACTGCACACTGCTAATATGTCCGAACCGACCAGATCGGATGACTATATCTTATAGCTGCCATAGGAACTATCGGTCGAAAAGGGGGTTTTAGTGAGAAAACCTTTTTTGTATTTAATTTTAACGTCTTCCAACTCTGCGTTATTATTTTGCAAGTTTTGGTCCGGAAAATGGTTTTAGTTAGAAAAATTGTTGATTTTATTGGTAGAAGTTCTTAAACTTCTGATATTTCAAAACATTTGCAAGGGTATAAAAACTTCGGTACAGACGAAGTTAGCTGGTTGCCTTTCTCGTTATTTTTTATTATTACTTAATAGCTTGAATATTTGAGAATATCGCCCCAAAACGATTTTTTGAAATTCGAAATACTTTAGAAGATATAGCCTTTTTTGTCGACCAATGTCTTCGATAAAACAAGCAATTTTCAAATTACTTCAAACTTTAAACGCATTTATCTCGAAACCACGATTTTCGAACTGGCGGCCAGGATATCTCCAGTTACACTGAACCGATTTTGATGATTCAAAGTGAAATCGACGCAGAATTGTCACCATTCTGGTCTGACCCTCAATCATAATTTTAAAAAAATTTTACTATTTTTTTTGTTACACTAAACTACAAAAAAGGGCCCAAAATCGAATTGTCATTTTTCAATGGCCGCCATTTTGTCAAAAAATATCAAACCATTTTTTCGAAGGTCAGACCAAAATGACATCTATACTGATTATAACCCCGTTTTTAGTTTTCATTTCACACAACCTGGAGACGTGGAATCATGGCCGCCAGCACTATACCTTTTTTTGGACACCCACTTTGATTACCGAGAACTTTTTGAACAGCCCTCGTATCGAAGCAGTAAACATTTTTTGTTTACTCTAATCTGTTTGTAATATAATACAAAGAACAGAGTTGGTAAAACTCTTTGCGATTTCAGATAAGATTTTTTTTAAAAAGGTCCATAAAACAGCCTCGACATGGATAATACCCCCTTAACGAGTTATTATTCTACAAAAGAAATATTTCCTTGATATCGACAAGTTCATAAAAGAGATTGATCAATTTTACTTTTCGGCATGTGTTGATCTATTCAGTTGAGCGGGAGTTTAAAAAGTGCATTATAGGCTGCCTTTTAAATTTAGCTTTTAGGTAGGAATTTCCATTTATTGTTTTTTATGGCTTAAGCTTTAAGATTAAGCTTAAAGCTAGCTACACCCTTAATGCAATTTTGCCATATCCCTGTTAGCTTAATTTGAATTTCAATTCAATTTCCATTTCTCCTTTAATCAAATTTTCTTTTAAGTGCTATAAATCATTTGTGGAAAATCTTTAATCACTCTTTAATCCAACCCCATTTTAACACAACTCCTCCATCCTCCCACCGTAGAAAAAAAACCCTTTTCTCACTGACATCTGCTTGCTGCTTCACACTTTCGTTTCACTTTGAACATTTCACATTTAGCACATCCCAGCGTCGTCCTGCCCTCCAGCAACAACATCGCATCTCGTCTGCAGAGTGGCACGTTAGCCGCTTCCGGTTCTTGTGTGTGGTGCGTCGTTTGTTTGCATTTGCCAAGGGCCCACACGCACTGGCGCTGCCCTTTTTGCGTAGCGTCAACTATGTACATATAGATATACCCTTGCTCGCTCCTGATCCGCCCGCAATCAAGCGTTACTTTTGTTTGCTTTTCGGAACTCTGGTCCATTAAGTGTCGTCGCTATTGGGGAAAGCCGCTGGTGACTTTTCGCACTCGATGCAATGCGGGGCGACGCATCGCGACGGTCACGTGTCACGGCCGTCCGCTCTGTAATTGTATCTATGAGATACAATTACAATTTTTCAATATTTTTGCACAGCATGCATGGCCTTTTCGAGGGCGTTTGTTATTTATTTATAGTGACACTTTATTGCCACGCCGCCGCCGGCAACGGCTGCAGGATACGCAGGACGTTGTAATTTGCGGCGTCTTGGAGTCCTGGAGAATATGTTGCATCATTGCCTCGGTGGCCTTAATGTCCTATGAGCCAGTTGGCAGTCGACGGACGTCGCCTGCTTAATGTTGCGTTGCGCATTGCACGAGTCGAAGTCGTAGTGCGGAGTCCCTGCGAGTCCTTTTTTGTTTAATTTAATGTGCCCACACAGTTGTCCTCGCTTCTCTCTTTTCCTCTGTCTTCTGGGAGCATTATCATAATTTTTCAATTTATTAACAAAGTCAAAACAGTTTAGCTCCCCCACCTCCCTCCACCTAAAGCATCATTTATTATCTATACAAGGACCACGGTCTTGAATGTCCTGCGGTGCTCTAGGAGCATCAAAAAAGCGTTAAACTGGCTTTAATTGTTTTGTGTAGCACTTTCTTATTTATGTTTCCGTTTTTTGGTTGGTTATGCGGTTCATCGATTAGGGGAGTTTGGAAATGTTTTTTGTTTAAAGAATGGGAGTTGAAATTGAAACTAAAGGTTGTTCATAGAGATAAACAAATATATGCAGAGAGAGTTAAATAGAAATTTTCAGATTCACAAAACAGTTGAGTATCGTATAACATCCTATTTAAACCGAGCTTCTCTTTCTACCTTGGCTTGTATGCTTTTGATCGAAGATTATTTGCTTATAAGAAAGTTGCCCAGAGACAGCTTACGGCGGCGTAGACAACAATACAAATGAAGAAAATATTTCTGAAGCAACAACAACCACAAGAAATAGAAATATAAACCCGATTATTACCTGGTAAAGTGTGTATACTGCATATTAAATCATTCGTTGCCAACAACAAAATCTACGGTGAAGACCTGCCACTCCTATTTGTTGTTGCATAAAATTTTGCAATAGCGATGGGAAAGAAAGAGAAGGCAGAGAACATACACATTAGAGTGTCCCAAAACATAAGGAAAAATTTTATTCGCGAAATTAAATATGCATACCATCTATTTTTATTCCATTTGACCTCATTAACTCACAAATTAAATATTATTGAGATTGGACAACGATATCCCGTGCCGAAGTGATGCCAAGCTTCTTACATGAAAATTTTTATTTTTTTACTACACAGTACAACACTATCAAAAACCCCGGCATAAGACACTTAAATTTTGATAAAAAGGGTCCCCTGTAAGCATCACCTCATACCCAATTTTTCAAATGAAGCTACGGTTCGCGTTTTATGGTTACTTTTGTACTGGCAACACACAACGACAACAATTTTAAATTATTTTTAAATGGTTTAAGATAAAATTCTCAAAAATTCAGAAAATGTGGACTGGATCATTGGGAACGCAATTTTAAAAATTCACTTCAATCGTGCAATCAGTTAAGGTACTTTTAGAAGGGGTTAAACCTTCGTTCTTGAATATCTTTAAAAGCGCACGGTAGATTTTTATTAAAATCGCATTGCATGTCCCTAAGAAATGCTATGCCACAGCCAAAAAACCGCAATATGGAGTACCATGTTTAGACTCAAGCACAAATCTATTTATATATTCCATAAACCAGATCTAAAAATGGACAGATTAGCGTTTTCAGTTTTGCCAACGAGCTATCGTAACCAAACTTTGCACGAAGCTTTGGCACAAATAAGCTGCACATTTGTCGGAACCGGCCGGGATCGGATGACTATAGCATACAGCTGCCATTGGGAGGATCGATTGAAAAAATTTTATGCTTTGGGAAAACTTTTTTGTTTTTAATGCTATCGCTACTAAACCTCGTATTTAAAAGTTTCTTATGTTTTTACATAATTTCAGCAAGTTTTATAAATCGGGCAACATATAGTATAGCTGCCTACGAAAAACTTTTTGTTTTCAATGCAATCGCTCCCAAACTTGTTACTGATGAATATGATATGCTAACACATAATTCTGTTAAGTCTGATCCAAATCGGATGACTATAGCATATAGCTGCCATAGGAATGATCGGTCGAAAAACTAGTTTTAGTGAGAAAAACTTTTTTGTTTCACTGGTAGCGTGTTTGTACGTTTCCAGTTATAAATATTATCTGTCTCAACACAATTTTAGAGACATTGATCAAAATCGTATAGCTGCCATAAAAAGAACTGGCAGAAATATATCGTGCTCCAAGGGTATATAAACTTCGGTCGAGCCGAAGTTAGCTTTCCTCTATTTTTTTATACCCTTGCAAAGGGTATTATAATTCCTGTCCGTCTGTCTGTCCGTCTGTCTGTTTCTACGCAAACTAGTCTCTCAGTTTTAAAGCTATCGAGCTGAAACTTTGCACAGTCTTCTTTTTTTTGCACACTGCTAATATGTCGGAACCGACCGGATCGGATGACTATATCCCATAGCTGCCATAGGAACTATCGGATGAAAAGTGGGTCTTTGTGAGAAAAACTTTTTGTTTTTAATGTTAAGCTCCCACTTCAGCGATTATTAATATTATACGCTTTCACATAGATTTGGAAGTTTTGTCAAAATCGGATGACTATATCTTATAGCTGTCATAGGAACTATCGGTCGAAAAGTGGGTTTCAATGAGAAAAACTTTTTTGTCTTAATGCTGGCGTTCTTAAACTCTGATGTATTAAAACATATGCAAGGGTATAAAAACTTCGGCAAAGACGAAACTTGGCCTTCTTATTAAAATAAAAATTGATAAATAAAAGTTATTTTTATTTTGTTTCAAAAAATTTAAGATGAACTCTTATTTTTCGATCAAAATAAAAAAATATGATATAAAAAATTAAATTCAAATTTTTATTAAAAAATTATAAAATAAAAGTTATTTTCTCAATTTTTATTAAAAATCAAAAATAAAACTATTTTTCAATTTAAAAAAAAATCTAAAAAAAAAAAGTTATTTTTCAAATATTATTAAAAACTCCAAAAATAAAATTAATTTTTAATTTTTAAAAAAAAATCCCAAAAATAAAAGTTATTTGTCAATTTTTATTATAAAAATTGAAAATAAAAATTGAATGTAAATATCTTGAGAACCGCGAAGTGTATAAAAATTTAAAAACATTCATGATGTACAGCTCAATACCTATCATTTGATACATCACATGTCCTAAAAGGACCAACATTAAGGATCCTTAAGGTATGAATTCATGGGAGTAAAAAAGTAACAAGCGGTGGCAAGGAACCACGTGATGTATATCGAAAAGTGAATATAAAGGTACAGCCAGGGGGAGTCGTGGAGACAGCGCCCCGCCCCCTTCCCCTCTCCCCATCAAGCAGTAATATTATTTTCATGAAATCCGTCAGGTTTATTAGCAGGGATGCAAACCGCTTCTGAACTGAACCAAATCGTAACCGAACCGCTAATTCCGCTGATTGACCGAACCGCAAACCGAACAAGCGCTCCATCGGGAATACTTAACCCAACCGAAATCCAACATAGCAAAACAAGATTCTTTCGTCACTTTCTTCTGACGGCACGCTAATATAAGCTGTGAGAGAGTAATATGATATGGCCTGGTGTGGCGCAGAGGCTAGTGTGTGAGACTGCTGTACGGGAGGTGTGGGTTCAATCCCACCTCGGAATAGTTCTTTTTTTATTAATTTATTCTTAGTCATATCAGAGTAAAATTGGGGAGCTGGTGTCTCTGCGACTCCTCTGGCTGTACCCTCATATATATATAACTCACTTTTCGATACACATCACGTGGTTCCTTGCCACCACTTGTTACTTTTTTACTCCCATGAATTCATACCTTAAGGATCCTTAATGTTGGTCCTTTCAGGACATGTGATGTATCAAATGATAGGTATTGAGCTGTACATCATGAATGTTTTTAAATTTTGGCAATACACTACGTGGTTCTCAAGATATTTTTATTTTCTATTTTTATAATAAAAATTGACAAATAACTTTTATTTTGGGGATTTTTTTTATAAAAATTGGAAAATAATTTTAATTTTTGAGTTTTTAATAAAAATTGAATGATAACTTTTGTTTTTAAATTTTTAAAGAATAAAAAAGTAACTTTTATTTTTAGATTTTTTAATAAAAATTGAGAAATAACTTTTATTTTATAGTTTTTAAATAAAAATTGAAATTTAATTTTTATATCATAATTTTTTTTAATTTTGATCGAAAAATAAGAGTTAATTTTTAATTTTTATAAAAATTAAAAATAAAAATTTTTCTTGTTAACAGGATACTGCATCCTGAATTAGTATATCTAAGATTTTACCATTAATGTAGATAATTTTTTTAGTTCATTTTTTTCAAACTCATAACTCTTATTTACGATCCCTGGTTTTGGACAATTTTAATAATTTATTTTTTTGTCATGGGAACTTAACTCTGAAATGGCGATGGATCCGCACTTGTTGAATGGTTGAATGGTTTGTTGTGGTTAATCTAAGAAGTTTGACGACCCGTATATAGCCAGGCTTCTTTATCACCCATCACTATCATCGGTATTGCTGGAGCATTTGGTCCCCTAATATAGTTACTATCAAGATCTACTGGAGTCAATTCGAAAGCAGTTTCTTCTCTTTGCCCATAGGGGCTTAAACCTGGGGAAGCTAGGCACATCCTCTAAAATTGCCTACTCTTAAAGATCGTAGGACTTGTCACTGTGTGATTTTTCAGCATAAGCTTTTTGTTGGTGATAGTTAGGCCAGAAACAATTGAAAGAAAAGTTGGGGAATTTTGAAGATTAACCTTCAATACGTTTTGAAAAAACACAAAATTCACTTTACATTTTGAACAAACCTCGTACAGGAATTCCAAAAATTAGTTTGAACAATTGAATTAGTCTTCTTATTGTCGATTCTCTTAGCACTGATGCACTTGCAGCAAAAATATTCTCTTGATCAAACGCGGTAGGCATCGGCCAGTAAGTCAACCCACATGCCTTACTATTTTTGCTATTCTCCCTTATCCTCATCCCCTTCATTAGTTGTCCCCATTAACAATCTGATTAAACACAACAATTGATTTATGATTGCCATCTTAGTATTCATACACCACATCCGGAACCCTGTCTCTCGTCCCTTCACAATATGTCTTGTGTTTCCCTACCCTAGTCCCCAGCATAATTTCAGGCGCAAAAGCTGGGGATCAACTTAAGTACAGGCCACAAGGACACACGCGTCCAAAGTCTCATAAAGCAATATAATCTCTTATTACAAGTCCAACAAAAGCGACCAAGGCCCAAGCTGTGCCATATGCTGCCCCATCTCTATGTCTTCCTCCATCTTACTGTATCTCTCGCTCTCTGTCTCGCTGCTGGAGTCAGTCGAATTTATAGCCCCTGCAGTGCCGAGAATCGAGCGACGAACTGCGTCGAGTGCAACAAGCGCACAGAGAACGGCGAAAAAGAATTTATAACTGAAGCATAATGAACTCATATTTTATAACGTTTATTAACCCATTGATAACCGTCCATGTGCTTAACGGGCAACTGAATTTATGCGTCTGTCGGGGAAACGGGGTTGAATATTAGAGTAGGAGGGGGCGCTAGGGCCTGCGTCTGGCGGGCTATCGACAAATCCTAAACGGCCGCCGCAACAAATGCCTTCTGACAAATAAATGTCATATTAATGTCAGAGACCCAACGAGCAAAATTGATTCGCCTCACTCGACGCATTCAAATCTGCGGCCATCTGAGCATTTGTTGAGTTTGGTGGGGCATTCAAAAAGTAGAGATGGGAAGCGGGTTGCGGATATGAGGCGCACGAAATACGATTTCCGTCATACGCACGAATGGTTTGACAGATTATTAGCACTATGCGGCATACTATTGTACTTGTCTAAAAATCGATAAAAAAAAATTTACTTTTACTTGGAAACATTTGACCCACTTTTAGAATTATATCTAGCCAAGATTCATTACGTCGTTAATGTAAAATAATTTTAATTTGAGTACTGACTGACGTTACGCATTGATTTTATCCTAACTCTTGTCCAAATCAAACAAAAGTCAATATATAAAAGGCTTTTCAAAGTTCTTGATCCATAATAACAGGACTTTTAAAATTATTAAAAAATTAATATAATAATTAAAAAGTTATTTTTAGGTACTTTAGAGATTTTTGGCCTATTTTGATTCAATTTATTGAAGTTATTTCGAGATCAATTCGGTATTTATCAAAGAATGGGAAGGCCTTAAGTGAAGCACTTTTTTGTATTTTACGAATAAATAAAACTTATGTAGACATTGGAATTTTTAAAAAATAGCCGCCAATATGTTAAGGTATTTAAAGATGAAGGTCACTCTTTAAAAAGAACTCAGTAGTAGAAGACAGACAGATGAATGAATGAAGACAGAGGCTGTAAATAAAACGGACAAGACAGTCAGAGCAAACCATATAGACATTGTAAGTAGTCAACCGTGTGTAAATAGAAACCCGTGTGTAAATAATGAATGTATAAATAAAGTTCGAAACGCCTAAAACCCAGAGCCAATTCCCGCGCCAAAATTGTTTTTTTTTAGATATTGAAGAAAGTTTAAATGCAACTAGAAAGATGATTAAATTTTGCGTAATAATCAAAAATAGAAAAATAGTCTAGGATATTTGGTTCTCCCACAACACGCATTCAAAGTTCACCTTTCGAACTCGATTTTAAGGAATTCATAACATAAGGCATTTTAATTGTATGTTCGCAATCGATTTTCATGAATATGAATGAATGAATGGCGATTGGAAGATTACTTTTGACTATTCTTAGTTCATTGCTATAAATAAAATTCACATAAAAAAATAGAATATTTTTTTTTTTATTTTGGGAAAAAGGTCCAAAAAACTAAATTTTTTTTATTTACTTGTAGAGATAAAAGTAGTATACTAAAAGCGCGATTGCTCTTTAAAGAAGGGAATCATTTCCGACAAAATAGAGTGCCCTTATTCTGATCAGCATCAACAGCGAGCCGACATGTCGCCGCCTGTCCGTCCGTCCAGTCCGTATGTACGAACACCTAGATCTCAAAGTATGGTACAGATTGAGAGAGGTTTGACATTTAGGACAAAATGCTTCTTTATAACGTGGAAGAGAGCAGTTTGTTTAAATTTTGGTCAAGGCCGCGCGAAATTTGGAAAAACGTTATATCTCCTAAAGATAGTTTAGAGCTACAAAATATATCTGGATTTGCCGAAAAATGATAAAGACCGGATGAACGGTTCTCAAGTTATGAGCAAAATCCGAACCAAGCCCCCGCTACCGCACCCCTCGAACTCTAAAAAAATAGTGCATACTCTTCGAGGAAGAGATGAGCACTAAGGATCTGCACGAACACTGTTAAACATGTTTTGCAGAGAGTAACGGGTAAATCGAAGTCGGTTAGAGCCGTCTTTAACACGCTCTTGTTTTTTTATTGTTGGACATAAAGTGAGTGAACCGCGGCCGCGAATCGCTCTTTGAAATAAATAGAAATAAAGCTTCGAACATTTAAGTTTATGACCAGGATGCCTTTTTTGAAGAAAATTGGCTTTTACGCAAGTGCCAGCCATTACAAACTTTACAAATATCGCCAGCCCTGCAACATTCCGCGCATGTTGAATGTCATTAATCAACTGTTAAAATTCAGCGACTTAATAACACTGGTGAAGCGTTTTATTTTTGTGTTGAAGGCGCTGAAGTTATTAAGTATATTTAAAGTAAGCCATCAGTTAATTCTTTCAATGATTGACGGAAAAGCTTGTAATGATTTGACGGAGACAACATCTACATCTAAGTATTACATTTCGGGGCAACAAGCAAACAATTTAATAACATAGACGAAATGTAATTAAAGGAAGTGAAAACGGAAAATTTGAAATTCGGGCTTTCAACTTTGCATGGATGGATTCGGTTTTTGAATGCCTTTTGCATTTGTCCTACAAATTGCCTATAAGAAGGTGGCAAGCCAGATCGGTAGAGGACAAAGACATTGTTGCCCAGACAAAAAATCGAATTCAGAACGAATTCAAGGAAAAACTAGGCTTACTAATTGATCTCCCAAAACCTGGATTTGGAAGTAGTAACGATGGTAACACTGCTAGGCGATTTTTTCAAAACGTAGAATTGACTTCTGAAGAGAGATAACTAAGATAGACATCGATTTGCGTTAAAAATGCACACTATATCAATAGTTGTTTCATGCAACAATGATATTAATATAGACAAATTCAAAAATTAAGCCTTGGAGACTGCTAGGCATTTCGTAAATTGTTACCCTTGGTATGACGCCGACTTTGCATAAATTTTTTATTCATGGCCCGGAAATAATTAATTATTAGCAATTAGGAATAGCAATTGGTATGTCCGTACAACGATCGCTGTTTCGAAGATAACCACATCTTCTCATCAGCGGACTCTTGTATTGGACATACCAATTGCTATTCCAAGTTGTTGTAATTAATCTCTATTGATTTGTGTTGATTACATTGAATTGTAACTCTCCATCGACCTCAAGCCAGCCAGATATAAAAAGTTATTACAATTATCTCCAAAATCTAAAAAGTTTTGAAAACTTAACCCGATTATTCCAGCGAAAACTATAGGATATACTCTTAATTTATTCTAAATAATTTCAATATTAGCAAAGAATCGTATTGGCCGGTTTTTAGCTTCCTATGTTTTCGAAAAAAAATTATTTCTCAAAAACAAGTAAAAAAATTTCTTTTTTAAATCTTAATCTTTTGCTACAACGCGCCCTTTTTGGCCTTTTCGCCCCACTGTGCGTCGTTGACACTTATGTTAAAAATTGTACCAAATTAGGGCCGATTCCTCTTCTTCCAGTTAGCTGCTATGTGTCAGATAAACTTACAATTTACTCAGTTATCTGTTAGTTTATATGTCAGATAGCTGAAACAAGAGTATGTTAATATATCAGGGTGCCACAGAAATCTCTAGAGATTTTATTTTCTAATTAGAAAATCTAGTTGGAACACCAGATGTTCCAATTGATGTTCCCTCTCTAAAAACAGGGCTGAATCTCTCGCCCAAAAATTCCCTTATTTTAGATGTGGGTTAATTTAATGATTTACTGAAGTTTTTTGATTGTGTTATATGTTTTTTGGATTTTTAAATAATAATTCAATTTTAAGTCGCATTCTCCACCAATATAATGCAAAATTAAAACATTTGTTGGCGCCAAACATGAGGTATTAGTTTCCATCCCTTAATCCGCCGAATCTCCTAACCAAACATTAGAGGTTTCAAACCAACCAAAAGAAATTTCTGTGGCACCTAAGAATTGGAATTCGGTTGGAAATTGGTTGGAAGAGGTTTCTGTGGCACCCCCGTATGTCAAATTCAGAAAAATGTAATAATTTAACGTTCAACTACCTTTGTTATAACAAATTTCTATATTTTAGGTCTATACGGTATTGTCCAGATAATGCATATATAGCGTGTCACAGCCTTGCTCATCTCTAAGTTCAATTCAAAGTTCCTTCTTGACTTTAATGCGTGTTTCAAAGGATTTGCGCCACATTTTCATGATAAGCATGTGTTATGGGTCTACGGTTGTTTGCCACCATCGGCTTAACACATATCCAAAGCAAATTGGGCAGTAAGAAGTTATTAAGGACACAACCATAAATGGAAGCCCTATTATCCAATTGTAAGTACTTAGTAAAATGATAGTTAAATCCTTAGGCAATTTTCAATGGCTCACATTAACCATTGTTTGGGCATTATCCCTCAACTTGTGTGGTTTTTTGGCAGAAAATTGAGCTGACCGCCTGCCAATTTCACGTTAATAATACCCATAAAATTGAGCTGAATCTGTGAGATGAAGTTGTCCATTTCTAGGTAAAAAACCTTTGGCACCTGCCCTTAACAACTTAGTTTGGATTTCGTCTGAATGACTAAGCCTCAAGACCATGACCAAGATTCAGGATAACAGTTGTGTGGTCTGCTCTCGCATCCCTGCCTGCAGACAAAAGAAAAAACAAACAAGCAATGGACCATAAATAAACAATAGAATTGGTATAGATGGATATAGGTTGGTATATCCTCGCACACCCACACACACACGCACACACACCGAGAACATGCGTTTTAAATTTGTCGCCTGCATAAATTTTCCTTCGGCTGATCCTTTTTTCTTGAGTGCGTGTTGTGCCTTACAAATTTCAGGCTAATGCCTGTTTCCTTTCTCCAATATATTCAATATTGTGTAAACAAATAATGGCTGTAGGTGTCGCCTTACAATTTCCTCTCCCTCCTCCTCCTCCTCCTCCTCCGCCTGAGCCGACTCTCGAGTATATGTGATCAATACGAGAAACAGCCTGTTGGATTTGGTTGACTGTTGCCAGCAGCTGTCCATAGTCATTATTATCTGTCTGTGTTTATCTCTAGACCAGGAAAGGGAGAGACAAATGCGGGTGAACTATTGACACAATTGTTTTCGGACCTTTTTTTCAAAATTTGCGCCGCCATTCATTTGTGTCATTGTCTTTCCCCTCACTATCTCCCTTTCACTCTTGTGGGGCTATTTTTAATTATTTGTATTATGTTTCAGTTGTTTACATTGTCATCGTCTCGTTGGGTTGCTGCTCGTTAATTACATTACAAGGAGAGTTTGGTTCGATACTGTTACGACTCTTGAGTTTTCGATGTATGTGACCATAATTACCATGGTGGTCTGAAGTTTCCATTTGCAATCAAACGGTAATGTTACTTTCGTCGAAAGGGAGTAGGGGCTAATGCGGTTCCTATGTTAGGTCAATAAGGCCAGTTGGGTCTAAGTGACTTTTTCTTTTTGGGGACAAAACAGCTGCAGTGACTTTATTATAACTGAGTGGATGGAAAGAAACAACCAATGGACTGCAATAAGGTGTTCTTAACTAAGCTTAGTTATTATTTATTTCTTTCTATAAAAACAGCTTAAAGATTCAGTACCTTTAAAAACACATAACATCATCATTTTTAACCCTTGTAGGACAGAGTTAAAGTGGGCGGACTAAAAATTATTTCAGTTATATGTCCACAAAGGTAAACCGATATGAATTTCGAAGCAAAATGATTTCAAGAAATCTTCCTAAAAATAATAAAATACAACTAAACAATTTCTGCTGATAGAGTAAGTTTTTATTGTAAATTTTTGTGTTTTGGGCTTTTATTTACACACTGTTTACAAGAGTTTTCTATTTATACACGGGTTTCTATTTACAATCGGTCTAAACGAGTTTCCCTATTCACGGTTTGTCAATATTTGCTTGCTTATAATTCTCAAGTTCGAATTCAACGCTCTTGTTATTTATATAGGGGCAACAGAAATTTGCGGAAGATTCGATTTCCTATATATAGCATGTAGCATTTGTAAATACAAACGTTTATTGAGAAATTCCACACGCCACGTGTGACAAGCATATAAGAATTCAATACTGATTAATAGCTAAAGGGCATAGCCGGATTTAGGAACCGGCTCATGCATTCATTTTTTGAGTATGCAGTTTGAAAGTACATTAATTTAAAAAAAATTAATTTAAATTTAGCGATTTTTTTTTATACTTGTAGTAACAACCCTGAATTTTTAACAGCGATTTTTATCATTTCAATCACAAGCCTTTATCGAGTTAAGGTTGGTATGGAGATACTTGGGAAAAGCGTGTGAAATCTCTTCACATTATTTCTGTAGATAGCAATGCGAAATAAGACGCTCATCTCTAGTTGATCTGTTTTTAAATTTATCTTAGCGGGGAAATTCAATGAATTAACTAGAATAGTTGTGGTGGCCTCCAATGATGCTAATTTGCTACAATAATACTTACTTTATTTGTAATTTTTTAACAATTTGCCCAATAGGAAATTGGTGCTTTATGGACTCGACTAGGGAAGAAGCCGAATGGACTGGGCCATGACATCTCGTTTATATGCATTTTATTTAGAGATTAGAGAGATCCGTCCACGACTTGCGCGACAATGAAGTCCCAAGTCCGAACACTGAAAAGTTATGCATCTGATCCGTTGGACATACGGAATCGCCGTCGTCCACAATTCAATCACTTTATGCTGGGCCAAAGTTGCTCATCATCAGCAAACTCGTAAAGGGAGTTAAGGTACTCGTATAAGTTGGGCAAAAACATCATGATTCCACTTCTCATCGTTGCCTCCTTTGAGTTGGCGATGGGTACGCCCATCTCTTCCACTCTTGGCGCGCTTATCACTCCGGCAGAGAAGGCTGTGCTTTAACAAAGACCAAGCCGTTTTGCAATGATCCTTTATAAACATAGTGAATAACATAATTAAACTCAACAAATAATATATTTTCTTTCCTTTCCAAAGGCAGCCACCTATACTATCCGAGATAATTTTTGTCAAGCCGCTATCATAATGCTGTTTATGGATGAGCTTGCACAAAACCGATTTATCTTTTATTAAATTACCTAAGGCCACCTCCAATAAAAAGTTTTTCTGTCTTAAGCTTTTGTTTTAGTTTTTTACTCAATTTAATATACCGCGCCACAAAAACTTGTATGTATATACGTTCACCACCACATATGTAAAGCTCGAGAAACACCGATGGTAACATCGATGCATCGATGTTTTTATCTAAGCTGTAGACATCGATGATTTTTCACAATCGATGTTTTTCGCAAAACCCTACATAAACACAGTCCTCGACAATACCATTTTCTTATAAAATTTACTTGGCGTCCATAAAAAAGGTAAAATTACCAATTTGCCGTTCTGTCGAGATGCCATATGAAACTATCCAAAAATTTTATTATGTATGAATGTTGTTAATGGTCATCCATTATGTAAATGGTCTATGGTCAAAAAAACGTGCGATTTATTAAAACTCACAAAATTTTCATGATTTGAACTCCCTCTTTGAGTTCAAGAAATCATTTGACTTCCCTGCCTTAACGCCGTGATTTCCAAATGTATGTGAATTTTGAGTTATTAAATAAAGTGGCCAATAAAAACAGTCCAAACTATAAATAATTGTTATGGCATTTTTTGAGAAGTTGCCTCTCGTTGGAATAGTTTAAATTTAATGTAAAGCGAATTTTCTTCTGTCTGACCATTAATCCACAATTTTACTCCAAACTCTAAGCAACTCCAAAAGCCCCCGAATAGAAACTTTACAAGAAATGTCAGAAATCCTTACCTCTTAAAAAAGGGTGCCACAGTTTCTGCGAGAAAATGTGCCACTATTTCACTAATTATCCCATTAATATGCGAGATTCAGCGAAACACAAAAAATGGGAAGTGAACTTATTCCGGCTACATCCACAGCTTCTGAAATTCTGAAATACATTCAGTAAAGCTGGACAGACCCTGTCGACCGCAGGTCGTAAAATTTAAAGAATTTTAAGCGTTTTATGTTCCTTTATAAAAATTAAAATAGTTTTGAAAATACTGAAAACGAAATATTTGATCTACATAGAACCCTAGAAGGAACATTGGTCTTAAGATTTATCAAAATCATTTATGTTACATACATTATCTATTTATTTTCAATTTACTCTCAAGCAAGATCGAGCTTTAGGAAGCTACATCACCATATTCTTAAAATTTAAATCTAAAACTAGACGTTTTCATACTGTCGCGTCACGCGCGCGTGAACTCCTTACCAACTCACGAAATAGCAACCTGCGATATCCGTTGCGAAATCATTTTTATACCCGTTACTCGTAGAGTAAAAAGGGTATACTAAAGTCGTGCAAATGTATGTAACAGGCAGAAGGAATCATTTTCGACCATATAAAGTATATATATTCTTGATCAGCATCAACAGCAGAGTCGATTTAGCCTTGTCCGTCTGTCCGTCCGTCCGTCCGTCCGTCCGTCCGTCCGTCTGTCTGTATGAACACCTAGATCTCAGAGATGGTAAGAGATAAAGGTTTGACATGTATGGGACAAATGCTTCTTCTATCTGCACGCAGATCAAGTTTGTTTCAAATTTTGGCCACGACCCCTCCCGCCCCCAATTCGGAAAAAACATTATATCTCCTACAGTTTTAAAAGATTAATAATATCCTTCTAGAGATAGTTAGTAATTAGTAAATTAATCGATTTGTCGAAGAAATGAGAAAGATCGGATAAACGGTTCTCAAGTTATGGACAAAAATTGACACCCCCCCCCCCCTACCACCACTACCCCCTAAAAAAATGTTGCATACTTTTTCGGATGGCCACACTAAGGAACGCAGGAACACTGTTAAACATGAGGCCGACTTTAACCTTACGGACTTTTTCATTTCGCGGTTATTTCGCGGGTATCTCCATACACTTTATCTATTAAAAATTTCCAAACTTTTTTCTGGTCAAAGCTGGCATGTATGTATACTCTCCACCGGAATAGTTTTTCAGATTTTTTAAATGCAAACCGTTACCATTACCATTTATTTAAGACTTGTCCAATTATCGATCCTAGTTACTATTTTAGTCATTTTTTTTCAGAATTTTCAAAGTTGTGGAAGGTGGTTAAGCGTTGTATTGCTGTACGGACCTTAAATAGAAGTATAAGAATCTCATGGACTGGATTATGCCTTGAAATATTGCCAAGTGAAGTGAACATATCTAGGACAACAAGATACAAAATCTAGGATACTTTATATTGACCAGAAATATTTTCCTACTAGCTACCAAATTATCAGCTACACTAGAGATACAATGTGTATAAAAGATAATCCGGCTCGGTTCCACCTGAGATTTTGATTTGCTTTTCTTTGTACACCTTTCAACGATTAACTAAATCAATTTGATTCTCCATCGTTGCTCGTTGACAACCTCAATGACTCATTAATTATATCATCTTCTTCAGTGACAAATTGGATCGTAGTTAACTAAACTAAAAAACTAATCTAACTAAACTAGAAAAACTAAAATAGTGCATTCTAAATTGGATATAATTGTTCACCAAAAAATTTGATTTGTTGCTGTCAGGGGCCGGTATTGTCAGGCACATTTTCCGGCAAACAAATTTCAAATAAAACTTACCTTTTGTTAAGGAGCTTTGTCGAAAAGTCATAAGCTAAAAAAGAAAAATAATACAGGAGAAAGCCATCTCCGTCTGTTACTACGGTTATGCATTGAATTTTACGATTTCTTCAATTTGCAAAATCAAATTTGTCCTAGTTTATGCAGCATTTGTAAATTCACAAAATGGCCAGCACACATTCATGAGAAAACGCGAATTCTAGTAACTTTCGTGGGTAATCGAATTTATGAAATGGTGTTTTTGCACGCACTTTCAGGCAAATGGAGCAAGCATAATCGTAGTATGTATGTCCATAAACCTGTAAAAGTAGAGATCTCTGACATGGTAAGAGATAGAGGTTTGACTTGTATGTGACAAATACTTCTTGTAGATGAACAAACAAAAAACTGTCAAACTAAGTCAATTTGCATGAACTTGAAACCTTCCATTTTTTACTTAAATGCCAATAACTTCTATATTCTTGAACGGATTTGAATGAATTATGTGGCGTTGTATTTTTAATAGCTAAATCTTTAGTGACCAGCAATAAAATAAATTTTACACAATTTTTTTCGTGGTAAAAAACGCACTTAAAATCTAGCTTTTTTTTAAATTCATAAATTTAATGCAAAGTTGCCGATAAAAGCCTTTACAACGCCGAAGTCAAGCACCGGATTAAGAAGTGGTGTATGAATGAATGGTAGGGCGTTCAATTACCTTCCAAGAAAGTATTATCATCTCATAATGAATGAATCGATACTAAAGATATACACATTTTTCTAAAGGTACTAAAGGAAATGGTTATCAAATGTTCGGGATCGCAAAATGTTTATTATTTTGTAAACTAGTGTAATTAACATTTATATAAGTTTTTCAAAAAGAACAAAATGTTAATAACCAAAAAACACAACAAAAATAAAGAATGCTTAATATAATTTATTTTTTGTTGGTTTAGCGACCTGATTTTCTTAAGTCCAAATGTTTGTTGTGCTGGCTCAAGTGTCATCCGTCCACATCAAGGATAAAAGACCATCTTTTTTGATTTCTGTTTTCGAGCGTAAGTTAAAATCGGCTCTTACCGACTTCGACTATACCCGTTACTCATGAGCAAAAACATGTTAAACAGTGTTCCTGCGTTCCTTAGTGTGACCATCCAAAAAGTATGCAACATTTTTTTAGGGTGGGAGGGGTAATAGCGGGGGGGCTGTGGTTGACTTTTTTGCTCATAACTTGAGCACCGTTCATCCGATCTTTATCATTTCTTCGGCAAATCGATTCGTTTTGCTAATTACTAACTATCTCTAGAAGGTACGAATTGTCTAGGAGATATGACGTTTTTTCCAAATTGCGGGGGCGGGAGGGGGCGTGGACAAAATTTGAAACAAACTTGATCTGCGTGCAGATAAAAGAAGCATTTGTCTTTGCATCTCTGAGATCTAGGTGTTCATACAGATAGACGGACAGACGGACGGACGGACAGACGGACAAGTCTATATCGTCTCGGCTGTTGATGCTGATCAAGAATATATATACTTTATATGGTCGGAAATGATTCCTTCTGCCCGTTACATACACTTGCACGACTTTAGTATACCCTTTTTACTGTACGAGTAACGGGTATAAAAAATAGAGGGAAGCTAACTTCGGCTCGACCGAAGTTTATATACCCTTGGAGCATAATATATGCCCGCCAGTTTTTTTTATGTCAGCTATACGATATATTCATCCGATTTTGATCAAACTCTACAAAATTATGTTGAAACAGATAATATTCATAGCTGGAAAGTATAAAGACGCTACCATTGCAAAGAAAAAAGTTTTTCTCACTAGAACTATTTTTTCGACCGATCGTTCCTATGGCAGATATATGCTATAGTCATCCAAATTAGATCGAACTTGACAGAATTGTGTGGTGGTATATAATATTGATCAGTAACGAGTTTGGGAGCGACAGCATTGAAAACAAAAAAGTTTTTCGTACTAAAACTTTTTTTCAGACTTATCTTTTGTATGGCAGCTATACTATATAGTTGTCTGATTTTGATAAATCTTGCTGAAATTATGTGAAAGCATAAAGAACTTATAATTACGAGCTTTGGACACGTTTGCATGGATAAAAAAAAAGTTTTTCTCACCAAAACTAGGTTTTCAACCGATCGTTCCTATGGCAGCTATATGCTATAGTCATCCGATCCGGCCGGTTCCGACAAATGAGCAGCGGATTTGTACACTGAGAAAAAAATCAATCTAAAATCAAGATTATAATCTTGAATCAAAGAGAAACGGTGTCAGAATTCGACCAAGACCAGATAATCTTAACCCAAGATTATATTCTCAATTTTCTCAATTTTAATCTTAATTCATCAATCTTGGATAAAGATCGTTTATACTCGACTTTAAGATGAAACAATCTCATTTTTAAGTATGAAAAGAAAAAACAAAAAAATTATATCAAGCTGTTATTATTTTATGTTTTTTTTTTTTTGTGTGTTGCGTTTGATTTAGTTATTAACAATTTTTCTTTCTGAAAAACTTATATAACTGTTAATTATTAATCTACCTGTACTGGGACTTGAACTGAGTACCTCGGGGTGATTTACCATACTGCGTCGCCACTCAGCCCTCTCGGATGTTCAGCATCATTTTTAGCGCGTCACTAGTCGTAGTATAAGAACTCAGCTGGCATTGTCGTGCTGCAACTGGTTGCGCAAAAAAATTTCCTTCAACAGCCGAGTCGGTAAGGAGGATGATTATTGGAACGAGAAGGTTGTGGTTCGAGTCCCAGGAGAGCCGAGATGTTTTTTTTATATATTTTTTAACAAAATAAATCTATTTATATATATCATAAAGTTTTTTTTACTAAAGCTTTACAGAAAACTTATCGGTGATAAATTGCGAGATGATAAATCTTGTTTTAAAGATTTTTAATCTCATTTCAGTTTCTTCAATCTTGTTAATACAAATTGAAAGAATCTCGAAAAGAGATTTTCAATCTAGATTTTAGATTGAATTTTCTCAGTGTACCAAAAGACTTCGTGCAAAGTTTGGGTACGATAGCTTTAAAACTGACGTGGGAGATAGCATAGAAACAGACGGACGGACAGACGGACATGGCTATATCAACTCAGCTCGTCATGCTGATCAAGAATATATATTTAGTTTAGAAAATCTGATCTTTGTCGAATTCTGACACCGTTTCTCTTCGATTCAAGAATTTAATATTGATTTTAGATTGATTTTTTTCTCAGTGTAGTTTTATGTTATTCCTTCAAATTGCTTTGTAGATCGCTCATTTCCGCGGCTGTAAGAATCCAACTTCATTAAAATTACAACAAAAATTCTAATAATTTAATAAATCTATCACATCCTTAAATACAGGCTTTAATCTCTTTTTCCTTTTTCTACCCTCATCTAATTCCATTTTCCCAAATCCTCTGTCATTGCCTAACCATTTATCAACGCATCGGGGAGTAAAGCCAAAAATCATGCTTAATACCTTCTTAAATTTTTTTTGCCTATTCCCAGCGCATATATTACACTTTATTACCAGATAATTTCATTATTTAACCAAAAACATAATCAAATGCGTTATATCCATCACATCTACAGGCCACACACACACACACACATTAATGCACAATTAATTTCATAAGCTCATAAAAACGTGCCAAAAAAGAATAACAGAAAAAAATTACAAAAAATCTGATAAAAGAAGAATAAATAGCTAGGTAGCGTAAGCGGGGGGTTGGTTGAGTAGCAAAAACCGAAGAGAAATTATATATAATCCTGACTGCGCAATCAGCGTGTAAATTATAAGGCGGGTACGTTGAGGCCGTCGTGCCAAAGTACCGCAAAACTTGCAAGCGGTTGTGAAAATAAAGTAATGCGAAATAATCCTTGGGTTGTTATCACACACACACACACACACACACTCACATACAGGCAGTATCCAGCACGACACTCGCGTGGCCCAGAGTCCGCCCATATGAATGGATGTACAAACGATGGAAAGTGGAAAATGCAAAGTAGAAAGCCAGACCATGACAGGCAGACAGGATATTTACACAACAGGAATATTTGCTTAGTTTAGTATGTGTGAGTGGATGTGTGTGTGTGTGTGTGCATGTGGGCGTATGTGTGTAATTCGAGCAAAAGCAATAGATACTCCATATATGCAATGTACGCGTGGTAGATGGATACATTGTATCGTATGGAAGACATTTGAAATTGATGATGCGCTACATGACTAAACGTTGATCAGATGTGCATCGAGTCGATAACACATTATTGTTGTGAAATCATATGAAAGTGGATTTAACTCGCATTTTAATTGAATCGAAGCATTAACTACTTAAGACGCAACCATTCCAGAAACCTATTTTAAACGTATGTTAAGTAGACGAGCTTTAAACACATTTTAATATTGGTTGAGGCCAGTGGACTGAGCTTACATTTGGCCTAGAAATAGAGCTAATCGACCGGGTAATCTGGGCCTCCTCCTTGTAGTTCTTGTAGTCGGCAGCTTCTGAATGCATTAGGCATGTTGCTTTGACGGGTAACAAGAATGGGTGGCTTGTCTTTATCACCTTCTTTGGATTTAGTATGTGTTTTTTCAGTCTCTTCAGTTTAGTTCAGAGAATAGAGAACGCAGAATAGAATCAAAACTATACGGTACTTCGATCTATGAAACAAGTTTCGGAACAAAAACTTTGGTTCGATAAGCTTGGGAACCGGACTGGGAATACTTTCTGCCGATCCCCTCCCACTTCTCCAACCGAAGCCACAAGAACACAAAAAAAATTTAATTGGGAAAATGTTCTCTTTTTTACAAAAGATTGTTTATTTAGCAATATGTCTTGTTGATTTTACCATTGGGGTAGCGCACTTTCTTCGCCTTCTACAGCAAAATACCACCAAATGTGAAACGGTCACACAGGAGAGTCAGCTCTGATTTGCCGGCATTTTAATTTGGTTAATTGTTTTTTTAAATATTCCAGGATACCTGGAGGACATGCGGAGTGCAAAATCTTTCTATCAATCTATGATTTTTGTCGTAATTTCGCTGCTGCCATTTCGACGAATCTTCTTCTTCTTCATTATTGGCCATCACAACCTGTTGACGGTCTGCGCCTCTGTGATTAATGCCCGCACCTGGTCGTCCCATCTTATTGGAGGTCTCCCGTCGTATCGGTGTCGAAAAAATTACAAACTATATTTTTCTGTTCATACCCCATCGGAATTCAATCAGCTGTTTCTGCTTGTCAAGTTTGCACCTGTGCCTGTCAAGTTAGCGTTAGTTCGTTAGTAGTTAGTTCGACAGAGCTTAAGAGGACTGTCGGCAGTTTACGTAAGCTTTCTTTCTTTTATATGGAGTTGAAACCCGTTGGAATTGATTGCAATTGTCTGAGTTTAGTAGTGCCTTTAAACTTGTAAATAGTCGATTGTCAAAATTCTCTAAAGAGAAACTCTTATCAAATAGAACCTGATCTTTTAATCAAAGATGGCTAAATTTTCTAAACATTTAGAGGTATTTGATTTGCTATTACACTATAGCCAGAGAATCCCTTGATTGGCATAATTTAAAACCATTGCCCATGACTTCTACATTCCATATATCCTCCACAAATCCCTAAATATTTGAAAAAACAATTAACTAAATTCGAGTGTAAGCAAATCAGCGCAGTGTGACCGTTTCACACCGTTGAAGGGTTGTGTTTTGGCGTTGAACAGTCACACTGCATCGTCCGCTGAGTAACCCATCGGAATAAGTTGTCAATTTAGCTAGCGGACGATTTAGTTTGTCTGAGTACTAAGCTTTAATATGAAAGGCCCATACGGACATCCGAAGTACGTAATTTAGCTAACTTTCCCCTATCTTTCGTCGCCGTGGAACGTAAGAGTAGTGTTACCAGACTTTAAAAAAAAATTAAGCCAAAAATTTCATTATTTGGTATTTTTAATTTAGTAGGCGGTAGGTCACACTGCTCGATCGTCTGTATTTTGTTTTGATGCCAAGTTGATTTTTTGTAGATGCTCGGCCACTTTTCCTCAATTCTTGTTCACAAATTTAAGTCCGAATGCTTGGGGTGGAAAAGATCACAAATGACATTCCGCTCTTTCACCGCAAAAATTAAAGATATTTTTTCGACATGGAAAAATAATTCAAAACAACTATTTCGCTCTTGTTTTTCTGTCATGTTTATTATATTTATTTTCAAATTATTTCATTTCACTTGAGCTAAAAGCACTTCAGCTGGTCGGTGCAGGTAGAAGCAGAGTGAAGTAACATGGTGCATTAATAGTGAACCACAACCTCAAAAGGTTCCAAAAGTTAATACAACAAGCGAGCAAAAGAATGCCCTCAGGATTTCTGACAGGGCTCTATACGGGTCACTGCAGACTGCGGAGCCCACATGTATAAGCTGGGAATAACAAACAACCCAACTTTGCAATGAACTGTGAAGAGAAGGAGGAATGTCCTCGGAACATATACTAGCAAGTTGGCGACGCCCTAGCGAGGCGCATAGACTCAGCAAATTTGGGGAAACACACTCTACACCCCAAGCAATATCGGCAACCTTAGAACCCACAAAAACTCACTTGGGCGTTTAACAGGAAATTATACTCATTTCCATGTATTGCAAATAGGGCTGCTAAGAGAGCTGTAAACTCAGAAACAGAAAGAGCAATAACTACTTAGCACACACAGCTTCTCTACAAGAAATAGAGGCTGACTGAATTACATGGTGCATTCTGAATGCTGCGTCTGCTGCTCAAAGCATAATAAAGCCCACAGCCATTTTACATAGTCTCCACAAATGTGCTGTTAAGTGCGACATTGTCTGTTAAGTGTAACATTCAACTTTCCACCTCCGTACATGCAAAAAGTTCAAGAGGCGAAGTTGTAACTTTTGCTTTTTCTTCCCTCAATTTTTGTATGAAACTTCTCGCAACTTCTGATGTCCGTATGGGGCTGAAAGAAGGAAATTGGGAACGATTACACTGTGCAACACTAAAAAGTTTCTACAGTCGAGACCTAAAAATTCTGAAAGGGGATTGATGGTAGTACAAAAACCTGCGCTGGGATTGGTCTGCTTAGCTGTCGTTTTCTTTTTATTTCACTTTGAATTTTTAAGCTTATGATTGGGACTTGTAACTTTATATCTTGTAAACTATTTAGAATTTTGCTTTGACGTCTTGAAAGAAGTTGTTGCTTGACTTGGTTTACAAAAGAATTCTAGGTAGCAAGTCAAAATAGTCACATCTTTAAGCTAGAAATTGCAAAAATGTCATAAAATCAATATGTTTTCCCCTTATTTTGAACAGTTTTTCAACTTTGTCTTGAAAACTGTACTGAATATGACTAAGCAATGAAGGACAAGAAGGTAGCCTAGACTAAATAAACAAACGGTTGGAGCATACCAACTTCATTCGATTGGTCCTTTATATAGTTACGTGCCCTAAAGCCTGTATAATTTCAACCAAACCTCGAAAAAACTACAGTTTTGGTAGCAATTGGCTGACACAATCAAAAATTTCGATTGTTTTGTATTAAATCAATAAAATTGTGAAAAAATATAACTTAAAAATTGTAACTAACGAAATTTTTTTTTACTTTTTTACCGATAATATTCGTTTTTTCGAGTTTTTATGACAGTTTTACATGCTTTTGGGCGTTTAACTATATGAAAGAGAATTTAAATGAAGTTTGTTCGAACTAACGGTTTGTGTATTTTGGACTAAGCTATAACTTCGTCCTGTATTACTTGTTCAAATTTGTAGCGGGTTTCAAGATTAAGTTGAAAATCTGTAAAAAAGTGGCGAAAACTTGGTTTTTTTGACAACTTTTGTAATTTCAAGTATGAGAATGTAATTTTTTTTTGATTTGCTACAAAGAAATGTTTTGTAGGCCAAGCCAAGAGCAACAACTTTGCTAGGGACATGAAAGCAAAATTTAAAATAGTTTACGAGATATGGATTCGGTAATCCTACTCTGAAGCTGACAAGTTCAAAGTGCACTAAAAAGGAAACGGCAGCTTATCAAACCAAACCCAGACTGGGTGTTTATATTACCATCACACCCTTTCAGAATTTTTTGGTTTCGACTCTATCAACTTTGTTGAGTTCACAAATGTGTCAGTATTATTTATGTCTCTTGAAAGGGAATATTAATATAACCTTATAATCTATGGACCTTGCGAACCTAAACACTAACTGGACAACCGCTTCACCTCTAAATGGCCTTATATCATTCTTATTAAAAATATTTGTATTTTTCTCAACCAACAGAACTCAAAAAAGAAATGACATTAAAGTGGACCATTCGGCCATTTATTTTTCGACCATTTTTGTGGGTAATATCGTTATATACTGAAAAGATATTTTTCTGCCTAGGCTCAGCCTAGCTTATTCTCAGCACAATACCTTGCTACAGGCCGTGCAATTGTCAACTGGAGTCTAGTTCTGAAGCGGAAGGTGCGGAAGAAAGCCGTCAAATGTGAATCTAATCTCTTTGATACAGGCAATTTGTTTACTATTTCAATGTAATATCTTATTGAACTTTTCAGAAGGAAAGAGTTTTTGGGATAGAAGACGGTCCGCCACGTTAAGTCCTCCGTTGAAATTCGGTGATTTCGCGGGCCAGGGAAAGCTCCTGGCAAACACAAATTTACCTCTCTGCATGTCTAAAATCCGTGACATTTTGAATTTTTTTTTGGTTTCGTTTTTTTTTTTTTTTTTTGATTTCAGGAATTTTCGAAGAAAGTGGCATTAGGCAGGTCGAGGATTCCATTATGAGCCAAGTTAAGGATTCTCTGTCACCAAAAACTATGGAAAATGTGGGTGACAACTTTTGCTGATTGTGGTAAATAAAAGATGCTTAAAAGGAAAATTTACATCCATACTTTAACGGCAACATTCTTCTTGATCTTCTTGGCGGACTGGAAATACCTAAATGAAGGCTTTAGCCTACTCTTGTCCTAAGATTCCGAATAAGCTTACCCATCACTGTCACCCATTGAAACTGTCTTATTTAAGCTTTCGTCATCTGCCAAATGTAGCGTCTTCCTCAGGCGCTGCAAATCTATCGCTTATTTTCCGTCTCTATTTCCATGATGTTTTTTTTTTTCATTATTTTCCCTGCATCCCTTTAAAGCAGTTATAATGGTTTTTAATGAAATTTTTATCTTTTGTTGCAGGAGAAGCCCCAACAACAGCAACAACAACACCCATCGAGGCGATGAAAAGCCGCATTGTCATCAATTTTGCTTTGGTACATCCAAAAAAATAAAAAAAAGAGGGTAAAAAGGTAAGCCAATCTTCTCGTAGGGTGATTTTGTCACCCGTTTTATGGCTTTATAGTTCATGTTATGAGCCATTTTTTAATTTATGCACAATTTTAAGCTTAGTCCCGCAATATTTTGGGTACCCAACAAGTAGGTCATTGTCACTAAATAGTGAGGCCAGCACAAGCAATTGGCTGACAGGGAACGGGGGAAGCAAAAAAGGTTGCCCAAATCCGATTAAGTGTTGCGTGCAACAATTTGTGACCCTCGGGCATAAATGGGATTAACGCTTCAATGAGAATTCATTTAAGAACTGAACTGAATCCTTTTTCTCTTCCAATCAATTGTTCACGCAGAGGGTTTTGAATTACACGATGTCTGAAATTTGAGCATGAGTAATTCTTCAACACGCCAGATACAAGATAAGACGGTGTGTTCCTTTTTGCGAAAAACGAAATCTCTTCATAATTCGTGGAAGTAACATGTTAATTGAGTTATCAATAGCGAGTGGCACAGCACACCTACAAAAGGGTCTAACGAGAGATTCAATTGTTGATTCATTAAAGCTACAAAGGTTTCTGAGTGCGTGTTGAGTGTCGTTTTCCGGCAAGAAAATTTTGTAAATTTGATAGCATCGTTGAGATTGAATTTCAGTAGACAGTGAGCAGATTGGGGTATGTAACTACATCCATGGGATGACAGCTGGTTTTGGGGCTGATAATTTCTGATTGATTTATTACTTGAAGTAGTTTAAAGTGGAGCAACGAAATTTGAATTATAAGGAATGTACAGAAGAGAAACTGCACACATTTACACTGGAGCAGATTGAAAAACTGATCGATAGAAATTCCAAAAATCGTGATTGTAATCCAGGTGAATTAAGTTGCTTAAACAGCAGCTAGTTAATCCCTGAAATTGCACTGTGGGAGTACCCCTTTGGTCCGCCCCCTCTTACCTGATCGGAAATATATTGCCATAAATGAAATCAGAGCACCCAAAAACCCCGAGTACTGATTTTTACAAGTCTCAAGTCAAAGACCACTACGTCTTTAATATCTGCCGGTCAGTATTCGTTGTCGTTTCAGTGTGCAGCTGAAAGCTTACGAATGCAATGTACCGTTATAAAGCTTTATCGATTCTGAGCATTTTTCTTACGAAATATATTTATGAATTAGCCAGGTCCGTCCGTCCGTACGTCGGTCTGTCTGTGTGAACAAATCGATCTAGAGCCACACATATTTGCATGCATGTAGATGTATACCATACCCAGGTCAAGTTTACTTTAGATTTGTAGAATTCCCCCTCCTTCTCCTTATTTTATGTATTCCATAATAAGATCCGAGCAAAAACACCGAAGAGCAGAAAGTGCACCGCCCCATTTATTAAAATAAATTTTAAAATAAAATGCAGGCCTTATGAGAAGCATGTCAAGATTATACGAAAATATAATCAGTTGAAATAGTTAACTCAATATTAACTTATAGGCTTTTTCCACTGAGCACCATCCAACATCTAACATCTTGAAGTAAAATGTTTCTATTCCACATGTTCCTTATGAAATTAAGTAGTGGAATTGGAATAATTGAAAAGTGTATTATAATTTTGCCCAAAAGTTTGCAACGATTAGAAGGAATCATCTCCGACCACATAACGTATATATATTCTAGATCAGCATGACGAGCTGAGTCGATTAAGCTTTGTCCGTCCGTCTGTCCGTTTGTCGTCCGTTGACGCGAACTAGTCCTTTTGGAGCTATCGAGCTGAAACTTTGCACAGAGTCTTCTCCTTTTCTGCACGCTGCTAATATGTCGGAACCGACCGGATCGGATGACTACTTCTTGTAGCTGCCATACAAATGTTCGTTCAGAAAATGGGTTTTAGTAAGCAAAACTGTTTTGTTCTCAATATTACTGCTCTCAAAGACGGTCGCGGTGGGAAATAGGTAATGTTTTTAGCTGATCTGCGAAGTTTGGTCGAAGTCGCTAACTGTTGAGACAAGCTATTTCAAGTGTATCAAAACTTCTGTACAGACGAAGTTGGCTTTGCCTTCCTCGTTTTTATATATTGATAAAAACGCCATGCACAGAAGCTAGCATAAGAAACATATTGATGACATGTGACAAATCATGATAGGTGCTCGCCCCATTCCGGACATGATGCAGATCTTCCACCTTTTACGCAAAGGACCCAATTGACATTAATTCTGAAATTTCGAGCAGCAACTGCATCGATAATACCAATGCCCATATACCAAAACGGCCGAGATCTGATGCTGATTAAATTAGCAAGAAAGATGCTGATTAAATTAGCACAAAATATGTCGCAAAACGCCTAAATAATCATCCTTCGATATAAGGACCAATAATATCTGCCTTTTAATCACCACCATGAGATTCATAAGCCTGATATGGTTGAGCAAATGTTAAAAAAATTTCACGCCAAATTATTTTTCTCAATATATTTTTGTGTAATTTTTGCTACAAATTATTTCTGAGACATTGACTGACAGATGTAAGATGTTAGATGTGGGCAGTGTAAATTCAATTTCACATCATCATCTAATTCCATGCGTTCCTCTAAAATGTGCTCAGTGTGCAGAGACTATTAGGAAATCAAAGCCATAGGAACCTCATTACTTGGTACAGGGCGTTTTGCTGTCGGGGAAATCGACTGCAACACTCTTACTTGTTTTTTTTTTTTTTTTTTTTATATAAAGTATTATTTTTTAACTTAGCAGCCTTACTTCTAAATTTTTACAATTTACTGTTACTTTTCAAAATCTATACCTTAAATTTGTAGAAAAATTGTGTGTGTAAGGGGCTTTCTCCGCAACGCGTGCACCAAATTGCCTAGGGTTTTTTGTTTAAATGATAGTCACATCATACAACATATAGACTACTCATTTCATACAACGAAAATGGACACAAAAATTTCTTAGCGACAGGCCCCAGGCCTGTTAGCGGCGGGCCCCGTCGCTCTCTCGCTCTCTCTCTCTCTTCGCTCTCTCATTCTTATGACGCACACTGATTGCGAGAGTTCGCTCGTTCAGTCGCAGAGTGGCGCATCTTCAAGCAGGTTGCTCTGCGCTTGAATATGCGCTTTATATGTATGCGTGTTCATGCATTCACGTACACGGGTGCATGTGTGCGATCATTTCATTTCGACCCAGCAAGAATATTTGGTCTTTTGGTACTTTTCATACTAGGTACCCTAACAATATGGGCATATTCACTATTGGGTTAATGGTAAAAATAAGAATGTTATATGTTATAATATATTTCTTAATGTTTCAGCATACATTTCATATTTGTTTACAAATTCAAATCAGTGGCAGCAGTGAAATGTTTTGCATATATGTATGTATTCGAATGAATAAAAATTCATCTACTGAGATAGGAACAGGGCATATTGCAGTCGGTGTCACTTTAAACACCGACTGCTCTTATGTGGTTGAGAAATCAAGTCAGCTGTTATTGTTGTTATGCGAGCGGATGGTGCCTGCATACCCTACCGACGAATGCTTTTTAGGGGAGCGGGAGCGGGCAGAAACAAAAACAGCTGATTGGCTTTGTTTTGTTTCATATATTTTTTTAGGACACTTGTTCTGATTGGTTATTGTTATGTTTAATGATCTTGGGTTGATTTTTTTTTCTTTATGATTCGCAGTGTAATTTTAATTGTTATTTGCCTTTGCTATTTCTATAATATGTTTTTTGGCATGCAAGCAATAGGCCGACTGATAACATTGTTACTGTTTTTTTTTTGGCCCATAAATTTTTTTATATTTTAAGAAAATGTTAAAAAAATTTGCAATGACGTAAAAACCAATTAATACCGATTTCGATATGTTCTCAGATGAAGAACGGAAATTACATATTTTTTATGCAACTGGAAACGAATTTGATAGCAATGCCTTGCGATATTTTGCACTATATATTGTTTAAATTTCTGCAAAAAAAATAGGCGAAATGTGTTCTGATCTATTAAAAACAAATATAGAAGAACAATGCTCCACAGAACATTTTATTATAAATAAAAATTATGACTGCGCTGATAAAAGTTTGAAACTGAAAGCTCCATCAGATTACTATTTCTCTTTAATTCAAATGCACTACAATATTTTTAAAAAAATATTTGACAAAAGTCCTTACATGAAAAGAATAAAGGAAAAAATTAAACAGTCCTGTATACTCGCCACTGAAAAGTCTAGCATTTATTCAAATTGGTTTTCGGTTACCCATTCCTGTTATGAACACAGGATGAAAATGCTAGATGGATTTATTTTAATTTTACTGAGGAAAAACAGGAAAAGCTGTATCAACAGCGAGTGCAAGAAAACTAAAAATACTCAAACAGTAATAAGTTTCTTATAAAATGTCTCATTTTTTTTTTTGTATGTAT
Source organism: Lordiphosa stackelbergi (assembly GCA_018904235.1). Classification (NCBI taxonomy): domain Eukaryota; kingdom Metazoa; phylum Arthropoda; class Insecta; order Diptera; family Drosophilidae; genus Lordiphosa; species Lordiphosa stackelbergi. The sequence continues at coordinate 212,668 of JAEIFU010000143.1, forward strand.
AGGTGGTATTATTAGGTAGGTGGGGAACAAGGAGATTTTCAAAGCATTTTGGAATCTCAAGTCGACTCGTAAGTCTTCATTAAAGACTCCATTGCAATTGCAATGGCCTCCTCGTGGTGTTCCCTGGATACCGATTAAAATACATATATTACTTACATACACCTGTGCTTACAACAATATTAACAAATATTGGAACAATTAAAATTATTAAATTATTTGCATTAAAATATTATTTAAATAAAAAATGAAGATTTGTATATTGTTCCACACAGGTGAATATATGTATATGTGTGTATATTTATCGGTAACTAATTCGAGCGGCGACTTTTAAATAAAGAAAATATTAAAAGAAACAAACATACATACAAATATATACAACTAGATCATTAAATAACAACAATAAACCAAATTCATAACAAGTGTCCGGAAAAAATATCAATAAAAAATGTAAACAAAACAAAGCCAATCAGCTGTTTTTGTTTCTGCCCGCTCCCGCTCCCCTAAAAAGCATTCGTCGGTAGGGTATGCAGGCACCATCCGCTCGCATAACAACAATAACAGCTGACTTGATTTCTCAACCACATAAGAGCAGTCGGTGTTTAAAGTGACACCGACTGCAATATGCCCTGTTCCTATCTCAGTAGATGAATTTTTATTCATTCGAATACATACATATATGCAAAACATTTCACTGCTGCCACTGATTTGAATTTGTAAACAAATATGAAATGTATGCTGAAACATTAAGAAATATATTATAACATATAACATTCTTATTTTTACCATTAACCCAATAGTGAATATGCCCATATTGTTAGGGTACCTAGTATGAAAAGTACCAAAAGACCAAATATTCTTGCTGGGTCGAAATGAAATGATCGCACACATGCACCCGTGTACGTGAATGCATGAACACGCATACATATAAAGCGCATATTCAAGCGCAGAGCAACCTGCTTGAAGATGCGCCACTCTGCGACTGAACGAGCGAACTCTCGCAATCAGTGTGCGTCATAAGAATGAGAGAGCGAAGAGAGAGAGAGAGCCGCGAGAGAGCGACGGGGCCCGCCGCTAACAGGCCTGGGGCCTGTCGCTAAGAAATTTTTGTGTCCATTTTCGTTGTATGAAATGAGTAGTCTATATGTTGTATGGTTAGTGACACTTGAAAAGTGTATTATAATCTATATATTAATTTTATAGAAGGAATCTTCTTACAAATTAAAGTATATGTATTCTTGATCAGCATGAGCAGATGATATTAATTGTCTGCTTTGTATCCTTCTTCCTACGCGAACTAGTCTGTCAGTTTTGAAGCTTTCGAGCTGAACGCTGTATTAGCATATTATGTTGGAACCGACCGGATCGGATGACTACTTCTTGTAGCTGCCATATACATATTCTCAAAATTACCGCTCTTCAACACGGTCATGGGTAATATTAAATGTTCCTTTTAAGCTGATCTGCAAAGATTGATAGAAGTTGCTAACCGTTGAGACAAGCTTTTTTCAAGTATCAAAACTTCCTTTCGAGTTCCATGAAGACCTACCTGATCCCATTTATCCTTCGCCTTCTGAGGAATCTTCATAAGAGGTTGTTAGGGTGGTTAGCTACCTTGGGACTCCACAGCCTCTCTCAATGTCTTTGTCTCTTTCGGCTCCAGTAACTTTTCTAAGTATTTGGTCTTGGAAAACCCCAATTTTGTTCAGGTGGGTTTTCGCAGCAATGCCATACACCTGGATGTTAGATGTTAGATGTGCTCAGTGTAATTAGCCTATAAGAGACCGCATTTAGGAGCCAGCTCATCCTTGTTACCTTTCTACGCTGTTTTCCAGCTAATTCGGCCAAATTTTGCTTGGATGTGAGCCGTTCGTCTTTGTAATCAAGTACGTTGCCACAAGGTACTCCTTCCTGGAATTGTTCCAGGACAAAGTTGACCACCCTGTGTACGATGCCTTGAATCAAAGAGCAAGTACGCAAAAAAATCTGCACAATGTAAATGTAAAATGACAGAAAATTAGCTATGCTGCTGAAAGATGAACTGACCATGATATCTTAGTACGTTAGCAAGCCGAATCAACCAAACATGCTGGGTTGATTCCGTTTACAACTGAATTTTAAAGATCAAACAAGTGCTTCTAGCAACACTAGCGTGCACTAGCATGATCAGCCTTAAGTTCTGCCATCAGTTCATCTTATAGCTGCATGTGTGCGCGCGCTCTAACGTAAGTAGAAATAGCGTACAAAAACATTTTAATTAAGGGTACTGTATACCTCAAAAAATGTTTTTTCTTATTTTCTTTACACATTCAATTGGAGCCTTATAATCATGCTGTAAAAACTTTTAGGCAGATTCGTAAATATGTTTTACAAAAAATAATCAAAAACAATATTTTTCCGATTTTCTATATAAAAAATTTTCATCAACCGAAGTTCCAAGTTGTTTCTTTTTATAGTCGAAAAAACTCAAAAAAAGTTTAAAAAAGGTTCAAAATTTCCAAAAATAAAAAATTAGAAAACAAATTTTACTTGCATTTGACCCATATGAAAGCCCGTCTGGAAAACTATTTAACCGATTTTTATCACTTTTTTCCCGATTATATTAGAACCACCTTTTCCAAAAGAGTTGCAAAAATTTAAAAAGTAACTGGTTGACCGATTTACCACCATTCTGGTGTGAACTAGGATATTTTTGATCGGCCGAAAAACAACAATAAAATAAGTGGGAAACAAAGTCGATTTTCAAAATTTTGATTTTAAAAGCCCACAACTTCGCTATTTATTGACCGATCCAAAATATCCTAGTTGACACCAGAATTACATCAGTTTTGGAACAAAACCTCGTTTTCGTTTTCTCTTTTAGACAATCCAAAATAAGAGCTTGACTTTTTCCAAAACATTTTGTTCATTTATCTATATATAAAAAGAGTTCAACCTGACTGACTCACAGACTTGACGTTCCTACTTGACCGCACGGCCTAAACCATAAAAGATAGAAAGATGAGATTTTCACAGTAGCTTTATCTTATGCTAAAAGTGGAATACTAAGAACGGATTTTAAAAATTCTGTCGGGAAATGTGGAAAATTCGCGGAAAACTCGTTGTCAAATTTGTTTTTCACCGTTTGAAAATTCAACAACAACTGTATACCAATTTTCCGGAACACCACGGAAAAGTGGAAAGCAGTCGGACAAGTTTGTATGGGAAAAATTTATTTGTCAGCGATTTTAAAGCTCACAAACTCACATTTTCAAAGTTACACATAATAAAATATAGGAAACGTAACTTTAAAATTTTGGGAAAATCTATCCATGAAGTCGGAAAATCCACGGAAAACTGTTTGTATGAAACTTTTTGTTTATTATCCGATCAGATTCAAACTCATTTTCAAAGATCGATATGAAAATTCAACAACAGCACCATACCAAACTTCCGGAAAATTACCCCCTGCGGGAAAGTGGGTGGTCAAGGTTGTATGGGCGAAACTATAGTTGCCAGCGATTTGCTTCAAACTATTTTCAAAGTTACGGCTGGGTAAAATATAGGAAACGTAACTTTAAAATTTTTGGAAAATCTATCCATGAAGTCGCAAAAATTCACGGAAAACTGTTGTATGAAACTTTTTTTGTTTATTATCCGATCAATTCAAACTCTATTTTCAAAGATCTATATGAAAATTCAACAAAAACTGCATACCAAACTTCCGGAGAAAATTTACCCCCTGGGTGGAAAGTGGGTGGTCCAGGTTGTATGGGCGGAAACTATAGTTACAAAGGTTTGCTTCAAACTCATTTTCAAAAGTTACGATAATAAAATATAGGAAACGTAACTTTAAAATTTTGGAAAATCTATCCATGAAGTCGGAAAATTCACGGAAAACTGTTGTATGAAACTTTTTGTTTTTCATCCGATTAGGGCTCAAACTATTTTTTCAAAGATCTATATGAAAATTCAACAATAACTGTGCACTAATTTTCAGGAAAATCCGACCTGGAAAAGTCGGAAAAGTTTGTATGGTAAAAAATTTTTTTCATTCGATTGACTTGAAACTTGGTTTGCAAGAATAGTACGAACAATAATTCGACACATATGTTCGCGATATTGGAAACCCGCCAACGAGGAAAATGGCCGGAAAATTCAGCATGCAAAACTATTTTTCATCCGATTGACTTTCAAACTCGGTTTGTGAGTATAGTAAGTGAAATAAAATGAGATGTGATTTTCCGATGTTTGAACATTTGACCCAACGGTCGGGATTTTCCTGAAAACTCTGTATGCAAAAACTATTTTTCACCAGATTGACTTGAAACTCGGTTTGGTGATAGAATACGAAATAATTTCCAGATTGCATTTCTCGATGTTGGAAATACCGCGGGGAAGTGGGAGAATAGTGGTTGGGAGTGGGTGGTTAGTAGGAGGGATGTGGGTGGATAAGTGGGCGGAGTGGGGAGGGATGTTGGTGAGAAGGGGTGAAGTGCCTGGGAATCAAAGTGTGGGATGTGGAGGATGTTGGTGAAAAGTGGTTGGGAGGTGGTGATGTGAGGAAGTGTGTACGAAGTGGGTGTGGGAATGGGAAGGGCTGGGCGAGAAGTATTAAGAGGGTGTGAAGTGGGTGGGAAGTGGGAGGAATGGGTGTGATGGGTGGGTGGGATGTGGCTGAAAGTATGTGGGAAGTGGGTGGAAGCTGTAAGAAGTGGATAGTGGATGGGATGGGCGGAAGTGTGTATGTGGGCGTGATGTAGGTGGGAAGTGGATGGGATGTAAGGGAGGTGGAAGTGATGTGGATGGGATGTGGGCGGGAAATGGGCGGTATGTGGGTGGATTTGGGTGGGATTTAAGTGGGAATTGGGTGCGTAGGGTGGGTGGGATGGGGTTGGGAGTTGAGGAAAACCCATCAGCAAAGTTCGATTTCTGGGGTTCATTGCGTATTATTATATCTAATATTGTTTTGTTCTATACTGTTGAAGGCGCAGCGAAGCGTCGGGTTATTTGCCAGTAATGTATATAAATCTGTATTTTAATATGTTTCTTTCGTTACATACCTTACTCTATTTTATTTTAATATTCTTTTTAATAAAATACTTTGTTTAATTTGTCACAAACCAGAAAACCACTTTGACCCAAATACTAGTTTATTCGAGTCTCGTTTTCTTCCTATCAAATTCCAACACACCACAAACCGCAAAATATTTCAATTCAATATTGCACACACAAAAAAGAACTTCCTGACTTAAAGTCATATAACGTGATGCTACCTCTTACCATTTATTTGTTTATCCATCTATGCAAAAGAAGAAAAAAATAAATGAGAAAGAAATAACTCATGTGTAGTTTTGTATGCCACAGCATTTTATTGATAAACTTGTGCCTCTTCTTCTGCTTGCAGTCCAAGTCCAATCCAGCACAGTCCACGAGCATGACTGAGCACGACTGCCGAGACCTAGTACTAGGACGTTCAACTTTTTCATCATCAAATACAAAAAAAAACGAAAACAGTTTCTTCAATAAGTAGCAAGTCAAAGGTAATTGCACCTAGCGAACAGCTCGAGTGGAGGAGGGGGACATCTTTTTGCTACAAAATTGGAAAAGCAGACGTGAGCCCAAAGAGACACGAAAACATACAGACTTCCAACTGTGAATTTGAAAAGAAAAATAATGATTAATTACGCATATGCCGAACGGCCAGAATAATGTTTGAAGCGCTCTGCGGAGAAACAAAAAAAAAACTGCATTAAAATCAATAATGAAATATATAGCGCCGGTATGTGTCTCAAGAAGAGGCCCCTACAAAACGGAAAAACCAATGAGTAAAACCACATACCACGTTTATGGCCTAAAAGCCACTACCAAGCAGGTGCCTGGTGTCGGAGGAGCCGGTCCCAATGTACGTGTGTGGACGGACTTTCCTGCAGTTTTGGAGTGTTCGATTTATGCGCCGCATATGTCGCCAGATGACGACGACGACGACAACGACAGGGGAGGAGAAGGAGCAGTAGAGACTTCCAGGTATAGAGCTAGGCACGTAGGGGTTACCCGACCTGAACTGAACTCAGCTCAGTCGACTGACTGACCGGCCCTGGCCAAAAATTTAATTAAATTGCACGTTATGGGCGAGAGCCATACGATATTATTGTTGGTTATTTGCTTTCCTGTCCGCCAACTTCAAGTTGGTTCAAGTGTCAAAATAATAAAAGTTGACAGCCCAACAAAAATGGTCTAAGCACCACCTGTTTGGGCATGGCATTAGAACACTTTTTTCCCTGTTGCAAATTGAAATGCAGCCAGGAGTTTTTAAGGTAGTTTATGCATATGGAAAATGGTTATTAAGCAATAATTTGGAAAGTGGCGAATTAATGCTGATAAATCTGTTACAGATCAGTATAATTGCTTTGATTTTACTACCCATTTAGTTGTATTCCAGGTCCACTACCTGATTAAGTTTTATTTTTACTCCTTTTTGTCAGTGTCTGGCAGGTTCAGATTCGTTGTCTCACAGTTACCAAAGGAAAATTACCTCTTCAGGCTCTGCACACCACTTATCCATCTTCTTTGAAGTAGGCCGATTTGGGCGCAGATTTTTTGATCATAACGTCGCCTATCATTGGAGGTCTTCCGAGCCTCACCGCAATAACAGCCGAGTCGATATATACCATATCGGTCTGAAAACATAGAGGTAAGAATTGAACGAACAAAATAGAAGAAAAAAGCTAAATATTCAGGCATAGATATATTTCTAACTTTCGTAAAATCATCGATTATATTCAATGACAAATGTTTTGCGTACATCACTGTATTATATGAAGCGTTAAATATGCCGAAATTCAATTGGAAATGTATTCAAAATTCTTCATGATTCAATTTATTCTGTGTTCGTATCGACTGGAAACTAGTTCCCGTACACGAAATAAAAATTTCTTACGCATGATTAACGCTCAGTATTGGAAATTTTTCGTGTCTAGCACGTGTTATGCACGATTTAAGAAGGCTTCGCGAATGATCACGCTCTCGATGAAAATGCATCTCCGTCAAAATAGGTGTGTAAAGTGCTGCCCATCACCGTTGCGGCCAATGCTATCCGTCATAATTATTTCTTTTCCTTATAACTCGACTATCTCTTATCCGATCTTTAACAGTTTCGGCAAATCGATAAATAACGAATCATCTATCTACAAAACTGTGGGAGATATGACCTTTTTTCGAATATATGTATATACTTTATGGGGTCGAAAATGATTGCTTCTCTTCTGTACCTTTGGTACAGTGTGATTAGTGATCATTTTTCATTGATAAACAAAATAAATAAGGAGAGTGTTGGTTGAATTCAGCACAGAGCAAGGCACTCAAATTAGGCTACACTTAGGTTAGTTGACTGACCGGATATTAAGATGCCTGATCTTAGTCTAGGGCAGGTGCCCAGAATGAGCTGAAAATGCAGAAAATATTTATCAAGCAAGAACAACCGCAAGAAAGAGAAACCCGATGTTTGTTGTGTGTGTGCCGCCATGAATAGCGAAAAAGCGTTCGGCCATGCACATTGGCGGAATTGTCTTTTTTTGTGGCATAAACTTCAACAACAAAGA